>CM036940.2:28630824-29230824 GCA_020352615.2 Yoshiicerus persimilis | reverse complement strand
TTGTCAGTCTTATAGGTGCCTGTACGCTGAATATCCGCAAACGTATGTAAAGTAATACATTAGTGGAGCATTACGATACGTAATCTATGATAATTTATAATTGATACATTCATTCATTGATACTAAATTACGTGGTTGGTGGAGTAGTCCTGTCAGTCACTACCAGTTGTTTTCATAGTTGTATATGCGATTCTTTTGAACTTGACATGAAACAGGAGAGATATTTATTGCTGTTGAGTTTTGTAAGAATGGAAGTCTGGAAACGTTTCTACGTACATTCAGGGAAACTGGTTTCTTAAATCTGGTTAAGGAGGATGAAATTCACATAGAATCAACTCTAAGGTAATCAATCATTCATTATGATGAGTTCATGCTTACAGCTTCTCTTGTTTGCTTCCATGTACATTTACATGACTGACGCTCTGTGCTGCACTAAAACCTTCACAAACACAATACACAATGTATCATACTTTTATAGAACTGTAGATTAAGATTGTGCTTAGGCTTCTAATACATATGCAGCTTTAAAGTGGTAATAAATAAAATCTAGGAAAATAATACACTTATAGGTTCTATACCTGGTACATGCATTCTTAATACATATCCTAAACACGAACATTTACAATTTAGAATGTATACAAAACACATGAATTATTATTTACTATATTACCTTCTTTAACGATTAGACAGACAGACGTGTAATATTATATGGACAGTAAAGACTTATTATGACGTTGTTTATTTTCAGCAACCCTAATCCTCATTCATATCAGAACTGCAAGCCTTCACGGCCTACGATTTCCACTGTCCATCTAATTAAATGGGCTCGAGAAATAGCTAATGGAATGGAATACCTTGGAAGTAAAAAGGTTGAACCGTCTAATAAATCTTCGCATAAAGAATAAAATTGAAATGGGAAAATCCTGAATAAAAGATCTATCGATGTGGGCTGTAGCGCATTCTATTGACTGATGAATACAATAGTCAATTGAATTAGCTCAAGAATACTTTTATTCTATTTAGATTATTCATGGAGATCTCGCCGCAAGAAATGTCTTACTGAGTCATGAAAATGTTGCCAAAATTGGAGACTTTGGACTGTCGAGACAACTCATCAATTATTCTAATTATTTCACTAATCAACAGGCAATTTATTTGTTGTATTGTCTTTTAATTGAAATGCAATTCGATTTGAGTTCAACAGAAACCGAAATTATATCAACTTTATCGATTCCTATATCTGACTTTATATTCAGTGCCCCTTACCTTGGAAATGGATGGCTGTGGAAGCTTTATGTGACATGAAATTCTCTGTACATACTGATGTGTGGGCTTACGGAGTAACTTTATGGGAATGTTTTACACTGGGACAGGTATAGCAATGCAAATACTTTATTATTATGTGAATAAATCGAGTGATAATAATAATTTATATGTTATATATAAATATTTTTACTTCACTTGACTTGCATCACAATTACTTACAGTAAGTATATCCTGTGAGGGTGGAGGTACACACATTTTAAAGCAAATTCTCGCGGTAGATATCCCATGTGACACGACCTTAATCTCCATTACTATTTTGTGTGCGTGCAGGTATACACGCGTCAAAATTTTTCTCTTCAAAATAAGGGTTTTTAGTAAAATTTTGGCGTTTTAAGACACTACCGATTTTTGGAAAAATCTTGGAAGGAAAACCGTAAGTAAATTAATGAATTTAAGTCAGATCGGACGGATTATGGTAACAAATATTACTACTTAAATACGTTATCAATTGTAAAGTAAAAACACTTCTTTGATCATCAATATCATTCGTTGACATAAAGTCTAATAAAAAACTATATTTTTTGAATTTTACCAATTTTCGATTTGGTACCTGTTTAAAATATATCACATTTAGATGGGAAGATCCAAGTCAAGATCTCGAAGCCCTCGAAGACATAAGAGAAAGAAAGGCCATCGTCGTCGATCACGAAGCGGTTCTTTAGAGCAGCTAAAAAAGTCAGTAAATCTGTTAACAAAACAGATGACTGAGTTGGCAAAATATCGCTCTCGCTCGAGAAGCAGAAGACCGTCTTCCAACAGACGATCGGCATCTCTCGAACGACGAAAGTCTAGTGAAAGGTCTAATAGATCCTCAAAATCCACAAGTAGAGAGACTTCCGCGTCGAGTAGGCGTAGTACAATCGCCACTCGCGTTGGAGACAATGTCACGGTGACCACAAAGGATCCCGTTGACTTGCCAAAAATAGATGACAACATCGATGTCTTGGATATTCATCCTCTTGATGAGGAGTCACTCGCCTTTATCGGGGCTCCAGAGCCCGAGGCAAAACATGGGCAAAAGCTTATTGACGATGTCGCCAAACGATGGGAATTCATAGCTACTAACGGTCTCTCGAATACAGAAAAAGCTCGCATCACGAATGAATATCCTCTACCTGTTAATGCTCACCTATTGGGGGCCCCCAAATTAAATAAGGAGGTGGAAGCGATTTCCTCTGATTACTGTCTAACAAGAGACAGACAACTTCGAGAATTCCAAGCTATGATTGGAACCGGACTAAGTGCCTTAGGTAAATGTTTTTCAACATTGCTAATTAATAAAACCTCCCTGGGCCCGACTGCAACTGAAGTGTTAGCAGACTTGGGAGATGCAGGTCAAGTCTTTCTAGAATGCCAACATTCACTGTCATTACACAGAAAGTCGATACTCCTACCTAAACAGGGGCTTCTACAGAAAGTGTCTGCAGAGACAAAAATTGACGAATTTCTATTCGGTCAGGATCTTAAGGAAAAAACAAAAGCACATGACGAATTGCAGAAGTCTTCCACGGCAATGAAAAAAGGTGCAGATGACCAGAAACCTAGAAGAAGCTCCACCTCCACTTATCAGCATGCTAAAAAGCTGGGACAATCAACAAGTAAATCCCAGAAGTCGGGAAACTACAAGCGCCCGTTCAAGACGTCATACAACAAGAGACAATTGAGCGGGCAGAAGAACAAGTATTACAGACGGACATAGAAAAGGTAAGCCATTCTATACACAGTGGCCGATTAAAAGGCTTTATTGAAGCCTGGAAAGAAATCACTAAGGACGATAAAATACTTTCATTTATCGAAGGCTATAAACTGCCTTTCCGCTCCCTACCATTTCAGCAAACTCTTCCTAAAGAGCCAAAATTATCTGACGAGGAACGAGAGACCATTTCTGGTTATGTCAAAGACCTTGTTAATATAGGGGCTATAAAAATGTGTAATCACACAGATGGAGAATTTATTTCACCAATATTTTTGGTAGCTAAGCCTAATGGCAAACATCGTTTCATAATTAATTTGAAACAATTGAACAAATATTTATTAAGTCCCCATTTTAAAATGGAAGACTTAAGGACGGTCCGAAAATTGACCAATATAGGTTGTTATTTTACTACAATAGACCTTAAAGACGCATATTATTTAATACCTATTAATGAATGCCACCGAAAATTTTTAAGGTTTTCCTGGAATGGAAAACTTTATGAATTCAATTGTTTACCTTTTGGTTTGTGCACGGCACCGCGAGTCTTTACCAAAATTATGCGACCGATAATAAGGTGCTTGAGAGAGAAAGGATACATGTCTGTAGTTTACCTTGATGACACATTATGTATTGGGCAAACATACGAGGAATGTATGCAAAATACAACCAGTACTGTATCACTTTTCCAATCACTAGGACTTGTAATTAATTTTGAGAAATCCCAGCTCGAGCCCAAAACTCAAATTAAATACTTGGGATTTCTTTTCGATTCAGTTTCCTTCACAGTTAGTCTTCCAGATGATAAAAGGAACAAAATCGTTGATTGCTGTTTAGATATTATTGCCAAAAGACAAATAAAAATTCGTAAGTTTGCCCGGGTTTTGGGATTATTAGTATCCGCATGCCCTGCTTACACGTACGGGTTTATGTACACTAAACGTATGGAAAACAATAAGTCAAAACACTTGATATTGAATAATAATAATTATAATGCTTACATGCCTATTACTCAAAGTGTTATCGAAGACTTAAATTGGTGGACTAGGAATTTACCAAAGGGTACATCAAACATTCGGAAAGAAGAGTTTGATTTAGAAATATTTACGGATGCCTCCAAAACCGGCTGGGGAGCTGCTTGCATGAATAACAGCAATCATGGATTTTGGGAGGACAGTGAAAAGGAGGAAAGCATTAATTATCTAGAACTTAAGGCAGCTTTCTTTGGTCTTCAGACCTACGCAGCAAGCAAAGTCAACGGTCAGATTCTACTGAGAATTGACAATACTACTGCCATATCGTATATTAATAAAATGGGCGGAGTTCGCTACAGACGCCTGAGTGATCTAGCTAAAAGGATATGGCAGTGGTGCGAAATCCGTAATATTTGGATTTATGCTTCGTACATTAAGTCAAAAGATAATTTTATTGCTGACAGAGAGTCGAGAACCCGAAAATACAACTCGGAATGAGAACTATCAACAAATAATTTTCGGTTTTTAGTTCACCAATTGCAATACGTACCTACATGTGATCTGTTTGCTACGTATTTGAACTCTAAATGTACTAAGTTCATTTCATGGAAGCCTGACCCTCAATGTTGGAAAGTCGATGCTTTCACAGTGAGCTGGACCAATGAAATGTTTTATGCATTTCCCCCTTTCTCGCTAGTTTTAAGGGTTCTCAATAAAATAATTTCCGATAAAGCAGAAGGCATGGTTGTTGCTCCTTACTGGCCCAGTCAACCATGGTTTCCCCTTTTCAAGAAGCTACTAAATACTAAAATGATTGTTTTAGGACCTTCGTCTGACTTACTTACTTTTCTGAATTTTAGCCACCCATTGAGCTCGACACTTTCCCTGGTGGCAGGAATCTTGTCAGGAAAGCACTTTTGAGCAACAATTACCCATTGGCATCAACAGAATTACTCCTTTCATCACTCACAGATTCTTCATGGAAGCAATACAACAGCCCGTTAAAACTATGGTGGCACTTCAGCACAGAAAACAGTCTTAATGTGTTGCTTCCTACAGTAAGCAACCTTTTGTTATTTTTACAACATTTATATGACAGTGGCTCAAGCTATAGTGCCATTAACACGGCGCGGTCAGCAGTATCTCTCTTGTCAACGCAAGAAAACCAACCAAATATTGGAAATACAACAATTATAAACAGATTTCTTAAAGGAGTTTTTAAACTTCGTCCCTCGAGACCGAAGTACAGTATGGTGTGGGACCCCACCCCAGTTCTTAAATACTTGGAATCTTTAGAGCCCATTGAATCATTGGACTTAAAATCGTTAACTCTGAAAACAATAGGATTACTAGCACTAGCTACGGCTCACAGAGTGCAAACCTTTTCTCTCATTAATATACATAACATTAAAGATAGTGAATCAGCTATCGAAATATTCATCCCCGATAGAATAAAAACAACCAAACCTGGAAGAGATCAGCCCTGTTTGTTCTTGCCCTACATGACAGATTCACCAAAGATTTGTGCAGCAAGATCTGTCAAACAATATTTAAAACTCACCAGTGCATTTCGCTTAGAAGAAAAGTCAAGGCTTTTTCTCAGTGTAACTCCTGATCATTCTCCAGTATCAACACAGACCATAAGTCGGTGGATCAAATTAGTCCTACACAATAGCGGAATAAATACGTCAGTATATACAGCTCATAGTACTCGTCACGCATCCACTTCCACTGCTCTGCACAAGAAGGTTTCTATTGATATAATCAGATCTCGGGCTGGATGGACTGATGGATCGAATACATTTGCCCGGTTTTACTCACGACCAATTGATAATCGTAGAAGCTTTGCAGAGTCTGTCATGTCTTGACTCTATTATAAGCAATGTACCTATTACAATTATATTGTTAAAGGTACAAATATGATGTCATAAGATTTTCTTCAGTAATTAATAAAATGCTTTGTTTCACAATTGGCTTTGTACAACTTACTGTAAGTAATTGTGATGCAAGTCAAGTGAAGTAAAATTAAACGATTAAACGAAACTTACCTAGTTAATGTTTGATCGTAATTTTACGAGTGTTGACTTGCAGAACCAATTACTCCCACCCACCCAAGATAGCCTTAAGAATTACTATTCATGATTTCTTCTATCATATCTAGAAGACTAGGGTTAGAATTTAATTTTGATACATCAGTATGCCTATCTTTACCCCCTTTATAATTGTGAAACCACTTTAAACTAATGGAGATTAAGGTCGTGTCACATGGGATATCTACCGCGAGAATTTGCTTTAAAATGTGTGTACCTCCACCCTCACAGGATATACTTACTGTAAGTAATTGGTTCTGCAAGTCAACACTCGTAAAATTACGATCAAACATCAACTAGGTAAGTTTCGTTTAATCGTTTAAATTTACATTTATACTTACTATTACAACACAATAATAATTACAAGACAAAAATCATGAACAAAAATTATGTAAAATCGTGTTCCAGGCTCCTTATCCGGGAATTTCTTGGAGTAGCGAATTTTTGGACCATCTTATCAATGGAATGAGGATGCACAAGCCTTCATATGCTACTCAAAAAATGTTTACTTTCTTAACACTAATTTCTTTTAATTGAATGATAGGTATTATTGCCAGTACTTACTGAATTCGTTTATTGCAGCTATGATCTGATGTTGGACTGTTGGAACCTGACACCTGGGGAGCGACCCACTTTTCAGTATCTCAAACAAGTATTTGAGGAAATTCTTTTAGAAATAACCCCACAGGTATTTCAAAATTAAACAGTTCTATTTACAGTTTAGTTTCGGATAATAATGGTGTATTTATTTAGGACTATTTCAACCCAAATATAAAAACCAATTCGAAAGATGTGGCTGGTTCAAGTAAGCCAGAGGATCAGGATATGCAGGGCTACCTGCTGCCAAATTGACTTACTCAAAGAAATGCCAAATGCATTTGCTATTTAATTTGTCAAAGTTTTAAGGCTAATCATAATCTTAAGTATACTATACTGGAGTATTTAGTTTTGAAATTTCGGACTTGATGCTGTACCTCTGGCTTTGGAGAGTACAGAATAGCTGGAAACTCATTTGAAACTAAATCAATTCTGTGTACCTTTTTGGTATCGTCTCTCTTATGCTATTGGTGTTGCCCTTATCAAAATGTTACCGTTATTATTAGCAAATAAGATTTGTGCATATTAGATAACAAATTTTTTTCGGTATTACACATTTTTGGAGTACTTCTTAACTAAGAACTTACAGACGTATTCAATACAGTTTAAATAGTATTCATTTGAATAGGTATACAGTAATTACTGTAATTACAATGTGAGAAAATAATTTTATTGCTATCACTGTAACAAGTTAAAATGCATTTTATTTCCTTGCTTTATCGTTTATTTTCGAAGAATTGGTCGCTGGTTTTCCTGATTGTAGTTGGTGGGCAATTTCTAGATTGTACTCTTTCTGTGTCGGAAGTGCGTAGTAAGCAAAATATTAACTTTGTCTTTGTAAATCGCTAATGCCTCATTCCGGGCAAACCACCTTTCTTTTGAATGTCCCCTTCGATAGGGATGCAAAATGGCAGTTGCAAAGAGATCAGCAGGGCTATTAGGCAGTGAATACAATTTATTCCTTCTTGATTAATGGATTTAAAACTTTCTAAACACGTTCACTTTCACTTTAATATTTCCTGTGAGTAGAAATTGATACTTTTGAAGCAAATGTTGGATAAACGCTTTTGAAGTTTTCTTTAAAGTACGGTTAGCTATATTTTTAGGAAATATAACATTATAGTTTAAAACAATAAAACGCTGCTATATATATTTTTCGACCTAGACTACAGTTACGTCATTTATAAACAAATTTCTTATATAAGCCTCATTATCTCAGAATTGAAGGGTTAGAATTTCCTAAAGAAAATACATCTAATTGTAAGGACATCATGTGATGCATGAGACAGCAGTATTTTCTCAAATTTACTTTCTGCCTGCTGAAAGATGTATCATTGCCATTAAATCAAATAAGAAATAAGTTCGAATAATTTTCATTGCGCAACTTTATAAGAAATGTTTTAATGCCCCTTTACTATGCTTGTTAACAAATGTAGTAAGTTTTGTTTTGATGTCCTTATCATGCTTGAACAAAATTTTTATGTAAGCAGAATAAACAGTTCAATATGTCGCAAAAAGCTTCGTCAATGTAAACACAGAAAATAAATAATTCTATCAGTCAAGTTCACAAGGGTTTATTGATTCTTTATGCATTTACCAACAACAAAATCAAAGTTTTCACTAAGTGGGCGTCAGGTAGTTAGCCTCATAAAACATTTACTATGAACATCATAGGTTATCAGGAGGCTATCTAAAGTCTAAATAATTAGGAAGAATTGCATGATTGTGGTTTATGTCAACTAAGAATGATTGAACCTTTAGTGAATATTAGGAAATAGGTAAACAAGAAATACAATGCGAATTAAACAGGTTAATTTGTTTCAATCGCATAAAAATGTGATTGTGATAAAACAGTACAGTGTTGGCCGCAAGTCACGCATCATGGGGAAATAACATTACCTGTGTTCACAAATAACGCATCATAGGGAATTAACATTACATGTGGCCACAAGTCACGCATCATAATGAAATAACATTGGTGTGTAGGAGAACCTTCGATTTCATTCAATAATCAGCTCCAATGCACCTTTATTTGAGCAGACTAACATTTATTTTGTAAGTTCTTTTTATCGAGTAAGTGTATCATTTGCGCAATGAAGCTTTCGAAAGATGAAAGAGTGGTAGTGATAATGTTGGCTGGACGTCCAGGCTTATCCACCAGAGCCGTGGCAGTGGAATTCGCCCGGAGACATCCTGATAAGGCCATCCACCAATCAACAGTTGTTAGACTGATTAACAAATTTAAGAAGACAGGTTCGACAGCTGATGCCCCTGGACCTGGGGCTCCTAAGACTGCTACAAACCCAGAGACTTCAATCACCGTTCTTGCAAAATTTGTTGCAAGTCCACGAAGAACGCCGAGAGAGGTGGCCAGAGATCTGAACATTTCAAGAACCAGTGTTCGTGGCATCCTGAAATTACATCATTTTAAACCACATAAAATGAAAATTCTCCAGGCTCTTAAACCAGAAGATCCGGCAAGGAGAATTGCATTTTGTCGGTGGGTGCAGTCAATTTTAGAAGAAGAAAACAATTCTTTTCAGTGATGAAACCAAATTTCATTTAAATGGAGTCGTGCATCGTCACAATTGTCGGTATTACTCCGAGGAAAATCCCCACTGGATGGCAGGGAGGGCTACAGGAACAAGGGTCTCCTGGATTTATGGTGTGGGCCGGAATTCTGGACGACCTCATCATTGTTAAATTCTTTACGGGGACAGTAAATGGTCATCACATTGAACATCTTTAAGCCAGGTACCACTTCATCTTTCTAGCTAAAATCTTCAACTTGCAAACCTAATGTTATTTCATTATGATGCGTGACTTGTGGCCACATGTAATGTTAATTCCCTATGATGCGTTATTTGTGGCCACAGGTAATGTTTATATAAGAAACGAAATTGAGGCGAATCCTCCTTCTGTAAAACAATTAATATTTTATTGTTGACACTCACTGTACGACCGCTTTACTGTACAAAAATAGTAAAACAGCAAACTATTCAGTACTAATTTTTGTATAAAGCCACAAGTTCTGCTAAGAAAAGCAAAAAATATTTTGTGGTAATAGAACAAAGTGGATAAGTTTAAAAGAGAGAACTCTGACAACCAATTTAAATCAGTATAGTAAAAATGAAATCGCTTTCGCAGTTTTTTTGCATTCTGGTTGCTACAAATATTAATTTTCCCAATATCGAATGTCAAAAACCGCTCTTCTTGTCTGATTTTAGCAGAAATTTATTGTTCCCCAAAGCAGATCACGTCACAAAGGTTGGTTAAATATGTACATACATTTACATTTAATGTAAATTGATTATAATGCATAATGTATACTAATAATTTGAAAATACAGTATTATTAAATGTTTTATTACTATATATCTCGCATTATTTTTAGCTAGAGAGTGACGAAACATACACGAGAAATTCAGAACAAAGTCATAACACTGCTTCTGAATTGCGATTTAATTCAAATACCTCTACCACTGAGGTATGCGCTGGTCCAGAAATTTGCCCCTTGTGCTGGAACCCAGTTCTATTTTCCATTATAACAAATATGAATTACACATTGCTGGGGAATAATAATGTAAAGCAAAGTTACTTCTACCCAAAGAAACTTTATGAGACTGAAATTCCAAATAATACTTCAGAGACACTCATTGCCAATGCTACCTTCTCCAAGATGATGTTAAATAAATTTCAGTGGAACTTTCAAGAATCCCAAAATATATCTGTGAGGACAATTCTGTCTGTTAAGATTCCTTTTCCAACCCCAGAACAGGATTCGGATTCATCTGTATATTTAGATATCATGGAAGTTATTCCCAACGATAAAATAATTATAAAAAAGCTTTTACAATACAATGGGAATCAAGAAATTGTAATAAATCCTTCAGAAGTGGCAATTGCAACGGCCTACTCTAAGTGGATTGCTAAGTATTTTATAATCCCTTTTGAAACTCATGTGGAATTTATTTCACCAAAAATGGCTGCATGTTGGATTTGTGGTAAAAACGGGTATGTTTGCTTGGAAGCTTCACTTAGTGGACAAAATATATTGGATATATTACTAAGAAAAGGATTTCGTGGAGAAATAGTAGATATTCGCGATAATTCTGTTGTTGCCCCTTTACACGGCACATTTAAGGGCTCCTATGGAACACAAACCACATTTGTGATAAAGAAGAAAGAAATGTAGCATACAAATGGGAACACAATTTCAAAAAGTAGTCAATATTCGTAAAGATTATTATGTTATACATAGTATGGATATACATGGTAATAAAATTTTCAAAAATTCCTAATGAAAGTTTAAAATTCTTCGATTTCATCTCAAAATTCGTCATCGCCCTTTATTCTTTAGAATTGTGTACAATACAGTATCATTAAATCAAAGATAAATGCTATACAGTATACATAGAACAATACTCGATTCGAACTCCCAAGTATCTCTGCATTAATAAGCATACAATCTTTAAAAGCGCTTAGGTAGAAGTAATATTTGCTGATTGAGGGCGATAGTTTGGAGGAAACGTTCGAAATTTAATTGGTTGCTTTCCGTAATCAGAAATTCTTGAATTTTGCAAAAATTTTGGAGGTAAAGAAGTGGTTGTGGTGGTAGTTACATTCTCTGCAGAATTTTCATGTCCAGTCTGAATTGCTTCAATTTTCACAATCAGAATCGTTAACGCAATCGAAAAAATAAATATTGAGTGATGCATAGTGGTTCTACTATGCAAATTGATCCTAATGGCTAAACAAGAAGAAAACTATAGATTCTCAAAAATTATGATATTAATTTTATCAAAATAAGCGTGATAGCGTGCGAAATAAACTTACATTAGGAGTATCAGTATTTAATCCTGCCGATATCAAAGAAAAGGATTATATCTTGCAATATAATGAGTATTTCCACGTATGATTAAATGCTATAGAAATTGTGGATACATTAAAAAATTTCTCTCCAATTTATCGGGAATCCTATTTATGATAAAGGCTATTGTGGTCATTAATATTTCCTCATTGCGTCATTTAGGTTAGAAATTATCGAAAAATTTATACTAATTATTGTTAAGAAAACTGAAAAGTAATTTCTGCGGAGTAGCAGTTGTAACATCAAGTAAACAATAAACCATAAAAGCTACTTAAAAACCATAATATAACATTTCGTTGTAATTGTTTTCGTAG
This sequence comes from Yoshiicerus persimilis, assembly GCA_020352615.2. NCBI lineage: Eukaryota > Metazoa > Arthropoda > Collembola > Entomobryomorpha > Tomoceridae > Yoshiicerus > Yoshiicerus persimilis. The sequence goes on along the minus strand of CM036940.2, from coordinate 29,218,961 downwards.
GAAATATACAGTAAAACCTGCAGCCAAGACCACTCTGGCTGCTGAAAAGTCTCCAAATGCAGCATTTATAATGTAAAAGGACGCAGTATTGCATCTCACATTGTACGACAATCATAGTTTAAAAACCCAGAAAAGAATTGTACTTCTTATTGAAACTTAAACGACAACAATCTGGAATGACAGTTTTTGCCTTAGTTTACTGTAGCACAAAATAATAGTTTTCAATTTCTTAATTTCATGCTTTTTCTCTATAAGGTACTAAGGTAGTAAGAATAAGAGTGTGCAACGCAATAGTATTCTCACACTCATTTCAACAGGACTGTGACCGTATGCTGTCGAATTACCGGAATTTTTATTTCAAAACGGTTTTACTTGTATTATTGCGTTAGGAGCAGTTCTTGGGAGGACACAAGGCATATGAATAATTTCATGTAAATAATCTCCAAACGAATACTTTTAGGTGTTAAAGAAAAAAATTTGAAAGGCCACTGCTGATGCTGACAGAACATCCGATTTTCTAGTTTGCTTGTGGCGACATCAAATATTAGATTTGTGGACGCACCGCATAGTAAGGCAGATAAGCATGGAAAAACAAGGAAAGGTGAAAATAAAATTGACATCCGCTAACTGGTTTTGCGAATACTTAAACTTCTGAGAATGATAAATAGGTAGATATTTTTTAATTTAAATGGATTCCAATTACTTTGTTCAAAGAAAAAATGAAATCATCCTTACAACTAATAATAGGGATGTATAAAATATTGTCTAGAGCAGAAAAATGAAAAACGAGTAGTAAACACAATTTACAAAAGAAATATCACACAAAAGCGAAATGCACTTAAAAATTGGAATAAAGAAGGTCACTGTTTTGTCCAATTGCTTTTGTCGATGAATGCAACCCAGAGTAAACATTGGAAGGATCTGGGATCCTTTATTCTCGGACACTAAAACATTTGGTTGGGATGCCTAAATGCCTAGTACGTTCAACGCCCGTTTTAGAATTCAGTTTTGCGGTATTCCATCAGTACTGATTATTTACTGTATTTGTATTAATAGCTGACTTCACGAAGCTTTGAAGGTATTTGACAGGGGAATTCTTAGTGTAAATTACTACAGTATGACAATATTTATTCAAAATTTTTTTTATTTCTTATGTCCACATTCAATTTCATGTGTGCTATGCTAACATTAAATTTTTTACGCATCGTGTTAACTATCATTGCAGAATAAATTTTTATTTTAGTATAGGTCGTAGATAGATATACTAATTACTATATATTAATTACAGACTTTAATATGCATAAAATGACAAGTTTTGATCAGAAGGCAATACACAATTTTTGAACAGAATAACACCTTTCATGTTTTGCATTTTGCTCAGCGTAATTATTTTATGGAGTGCAGGTATATAACGGGAATAACAGCACGATATTTCGAGTATTATTTCAATAGTTCTTAGTTAATTCAACAAACCTTGGAAAACTTTAAAATGATAGGTTTAGGACTGTATTATTACCACAGATAAACTAAAACGTGTATTAAAATTAAAAGTGGAAAATACTTTAAATACGCTTTAACTACGGAGAACTTCAAATTAATAATCCACTGTTGTAGTTGCAAAAGCAATTTTTTTACCCAACATTAAAAATCTTGCCAATCTGGCACACTTTGTGCTTGTGCGATGAAAATAAAATATACAGTAATATTAACATGTGTAGCGAAAGCGAAAGTATGATGGACATTTATTTTTAATCTTAATTCTCTACTAGAGTACTAGAAAATAGGTTTAATTAAGTTAGCCTAGTACTCATTTGTAATGACTAATGACTTAGAAATAATGATTCAAGATACTTAATTTTTATTTTATCTTTACTTTATGAGTATAACAACAGTAAAATTAAAAGTATTAGTGGACATATAAGAGTATAATTTATTATTCATGAAACTTTCACAATACAAATATTGTAGCATAATTTTTTATATAATAAAAGGTTCCCTTTACAAGAAAACTTTGCAAAAATCTCTGACAAATATGTTCTACACAAACTGAGGAGGTAGCCGAGGTACACAGTTTTATAGATAGTACATTTAGCAATAATATCCAATAGGCATTTAGGAATTAAATAATAAAAAGATTACTGTATCAAAAATGAAAACTTCTAGTCATAAATGTCATAATACGTTGTCACAATGTTCCATACATTGCCTATAAACGACAATTAACTTGGATTACGTGGTAATAGTGTTGAATATAATATTTGTTGGTCTAGACTTCTTAGACATAAACTTTTTTGTGTAAGATTTTGGAGGACATTTTCGCATATTTATTTTCCCTGAATCAGATAATCTGTCACGGTTTGCAAAATCTACGCAAAATGTAGGCTTGTGGTACTCGCTATTAGAATCTCGACCTCTAGGCTGCCTGTTGTTTCCCTGTGGTTCAGTATCTTTAGAGGGATGGATAAATCTGTCAGTTCTGGATTCGGAGTAATCAATGCCAATACACAGGAAATACGTAATTGTCACAAATGATAGTAGAGTAAACATAGTCACTTTTGTTTTCTTGCTAAAGATTTATAAATATAGTTGACCGATTAGCTTCATTTATACACTTATAAGTGCAACTATGTAATATTTTTGGAACACATACCTGATTTATACCGGTGGGAATACTTTTACGCAGATTATTCAAAAGTCATCTACAGATATTCATCCGTATTTTTTTGCGAAATGACAATGCGTTCCGGGGCCTTTTTTTATTACAATGGATAACGCTTTCTATATCCAGAAAGTATGTTACTTGAGCTGATATAAATAATTTGTAAAATATTTTACATTATTCACAATAAAGCAATTGCATTGATATAGATATTATTAATTGACGCTAATTCTGCTGGTAGTAATAATTACAATAAAAAAAGAGTAGGAAGGAGTTTCGTCAGGTTTGTTTGATAGTTAGATTCACAACATGCTATATATAAGTTTTAAGTAAATCTTTGAAAATATACAAATAATACTTCCTATAAACTTCCTGCAGCAATAATAAGCTACTACTATTTTATTAATCTGTTAAATAAGAGTAATTCCAAAATTAAAAATGGAGCATAAAAAACTGCTACTTAATGTAGTCCAAAAATGCAGATGTTTCACAACTGGGTTTCAAAGGTCAAGAAAAAAGACTTACCACCAATTTTCTATATTGAAGAAGTAAAAATGAAAAGCAACACAAAATTTACAAATAAACGATAAGATTGAACTTAAAAATCAAAGATTTTGCCATCAAATATATCTTTCTAAAAGTTTTCCTTTTTCAAAGAGTAAATTTGTAAACTCAATTAAATCCCAAAATCAAATCTTATACCACAATTTACTGTAGTCAAATTTCATGCTTCCCTATTTGTGATTCGTGATTGATTGTGATTGTCGTGATATTAGATATAAATGTATAAATATCAGCTCAATCATTTACGGAAAATATTCCTGTTTATCTATAGTCGCAATATACTACACGAATTAAATGCATTAATAATTATGTCAAAATAATACCTTATTAATGGTTTGTGTTCTAATAATAAGGAATATATAGGTAAAGGCTATAACAGCTACCACAAACAGTTTTCCTGTTTCCTCCTTCGAATCGAAACTCTTTTGAAACTTGCTTTATTAAGAAAATGGAGGAGAATATTATCCTTATCTGACTAAGTATTTTCCCCTGCAATAACGTTTGTAACACGTAACAAAACTACTTGTGCTTCCTCGGTCCAAAAGTATAAAAACCAGTGTTACAAATAGATACCACAATTTATTTAGCAAATTGTTTGCACATCGGGTGTTGGACTCATAGTAAAAGTGGTACACAAAACACAATTGAAGTAGTTTATACTAAATACCATAATAATACCATACCATATTAGTATAGTATAATTAATTAGCAAATTCGCTTACTGCTGAATAAAAAAATTTCGCACCACAACGAGCATTAAGCTTTTAAGGTTCAAAGTATTTAGGAAATAAAAATAAAGTAGTTATCAGTTATCGGTACTAAAGTACCTAAAACCTAAGTAGTTACGCAGAAATGAATTAAAGACCATTAAGTCAACTATTTAAAATGTTATACAGCTTGACTTGGCTGTGCACTGCAGTGAGCAAGATTAGTGAATAACAGATAAGGCCTGAGAATTCCAACACCAAAAAGCATAGTCGTAAAGTCATAATATTATATTTATGTAAGAAATGTGTACGCCTATACACTACGTACAGTTGGGTCAAAAAATGAATTATAATTTTGTATTTAAAAAGGACAATAAATTGACATTCATTATTACCGAAGTATTCAACAAAACTAAGGCAAAACCATATTATAGCACCAGTATATTTTGGGAAATTAAATTGGCACTGTAGATTGCAGATAGTTAATATGAACGGTTTCTTGAGTTTTGAAATCCTGTAACATAGATATCGTACAACATTCAAAAGACAAAAAATTTTATATTAAGGATTTAGGAAATGGTGTATTTACTGTGTTTAAATGTAAAGAATGACTGAAAGATTGAAACTTGAAACACATTAGTTTGATATTACATTAATATCTGTATATGTACGAATTTAAAGTATAAAACTTTTTCTAAAATAAACAATTTACCAAATAATCAGTCAAGTATAGTATAAAGTGTAATACCATACATCAAAGGCATACCCACCAAAAGAACATTAAATAAATTGTGTTTAGGCAAAATTATGGAAAGAAATTCCTTCTACATGTTGGCCAAAGATATCGAGTAACTGTAAGTACATTTTCTTGAAGCTCTTCTTGACTTGAGTGACCTGCTTTAGAGTTAATGCAGATAACAATTTAATACAAAGGAGAAATGGTGTTTTAGCAGCTTTAAAATACCATCACAATCCTGAATCCTGATACCCGTTATACAACAAAACCAATACATTAATTTTTTCACAGTTTGCTTATATGTGAATATGAACCTATGCGGAATGCGATTCAAAAGATATGCTATATATAATCAAAGCTGTGAAGAAAAATTCTGGACATTAACCCATTTTTGTCAAGGTGCATCTTTTTTTTAAATTTAGTAAAATGATTTACAGGTTAACAATTTAAAGGAAAATGAAGGGTGACCCAGGGTTTCAACCCCTGAAATTTTTCAACCCTGTAGTTTTTCAACTCTACATCTTTTCAACCCCAAGTTTTTCAATCCCATGCTTTTCAACCCTCTAGTTTTTCAACCCTACATTTTTTCAACCTCATGTTTTTCAATCCCATACTTTTCAACCCTCTAGTTTTTCAACCCTGCATCTTTTCAACCCCATGTCTTTTCACCCCCATGATGTCTATGTTTCATGATGTCTCATGACAATTCTATGCATTATATTCTGCATTGAGACTGAAGATGTATTCAACAGTGTAAATTAGCATTCATGTGTGAGTCTCTGCAATCTCTGCACTATAAGCTTTAATCAAGCAGTGCATGTTATAATTCTAATTAGTAAACTTTGTATTGGGCATGTGAAAATGAAGTCAATGCATTATCTCAACACAATTGTCGGTATTCAATAAATCAATAAATAGTTTGGGACATGAACAAATTTGAAAACACATGGGAGTGAAAAGCATGGGGGTGAAAAACATGTTCCGTGGAGGCGAGAAAATACAGGGTTGAAAAACTAGAGTGTTAAAAAGCGTGGGATTGAAAAACATGGGGTTGAAAAGATGTAGGTTTGAAAAACTAGAGAGTTGAAAAACATGGGATTGAAATACTTGGGGTTGAAAAGATGTAGGGTTGAAAAACTAGAGGGTTGAAAAGCATGGGATTGAAAAACTTGGGGTTGAAAAGATGTAGGGTTGAAAAACTAGAGGGTTGAAAAACTTCTGGGGTTAAAACGCTAGGGAACCAAAATGAAGTGCTTGCATCAATTCATATATGTACAGAATCCAATTCCAAAAAGTTTTCTACTTGATACAATACAATTTTTGATACAATGTGAGGCAGCAAAGCTTTTATTTTACATTTCCGGGAAAGGCATTCTGGGTTGTCGATTCGGTTTGCAATGTAATATCATCCATTTCAAGGTGGCCCTAAAGAAAGAATTTGTGCCAATGCAAACCGAATTTAAGTTATCATTGACGTATCTAAACAACGATAAATTGTATGCTAAATACTAAATTGACCTTTGAAGTAAAGATGGCGATTTTAGATATTAGTCTTGCAAACTTATATTTATATCATGGTGCTATGACAAGGATCGTAATACGGTAAATACGGTAACACAAAAATTAGAACTGTATGCACAATAGAACAATACATACACAAGTGCACATGCTAAAACCAGAGTTCAAGGCTTTCGGCATTCTAACAGGTATGGTAGACATCCTTGCTTTGCGGTACTCCTTGGCTTATAAATATCGAGACTCGATTCAACCAAAGCTAATTGATTGATTCCATAGTGTAGCTTGGATTGTCATAAAAACCTACTTCAAAACCTTCTCTATTTTTAAAGTTAATTGAGTTGATATTGGAAATCAAATAAGCCATGGATAATGAAAATAATTCAACCAAAAGAATACAAACTGACACAGAAAAGGATTTCCAAGTAGCACTGAAAAATATTTATAAGTTTCATCAAATAAATCCAAATATGTACACAGGATTTGAAATTTTTCATAATGGAATAGAAACATACGAACAACTAAGTCAACATTGTCTGATGGAACCCTCGGAGGATGACAAGAGATCTACGGAATTCGCAAAAACAGTTAAATCTCTTCGAACTCTTGGAATAGAAATTTCCAATTCTCCTCCATGTGAAACTGAATTAGAAAAAATTTCAAAACTAATTTTTGATGAAGAAATGAAGGAAAGAGTTGTTGATTTACAGGAGTACGATGAATTAAAAATGATTAAAAGCTATATGCCTAAAACACGGGAACCTTATCTCTCTACCTCTACAGTAAAGCTGACTACCAATGAGGACGAAGTAACAGTCGAAATTGCAAGAAATCAAGGTGAAGGAATCTCGGATACTTTGAGTGATTATAAATCGGATTCGGAATCAAAGGCAGTAGATGAAGAAAATTATGAATACCTAGATTACTCGGATCCAATGTTAAAAACCCGAAATATGTTGACTTCAGACGAAATTTTAGACTTGATTATTTGTGAAAACAGTTACCCTTCCCTCTTTCCTCCCCCAGATGATTGTAAACCTGTCGAACGCAGTTTACTTTCAGCAGTCGACTTCAATCAAAGAAATAAAGATGAGTGTAATGTTTCTGGTCAAACCGATAGTTTCGTTTTACCTGATGATGTAATGGATTCGAAAAGCAATGGAATTAAACTGCAAGTGGAAGAACTCACTGCGGGAAAATGTTTTACCAAGTCTGAAAAGGCATTTATTGAAAATCCAGTTATGCAGGAAGGAACCGGTAATACTGCTGACTTTAAGCGTAAAAATCCTGAAACACAGTCACCAAAAAATCCTATCAAAATTATCCATTATTCCACTGAGAGTTTGAAGAACTCTGCGGACATTGCAAAAGATGTTAAGTCGGAAAGTAAAAACCCTGAAAAACATTTTCCAAAAAAGCCTATCAAAATAACTCGTTCCATCGAGATCGAGAAGAATTCTGCGGACGTTCCGGAAGATGTTAAGACGGAAAGTAAACACCTTGAAAATCATTCTTCAAAAAAACCTATCAAAATAACTCGTTCCATCGAGAAGAACTCCGCGGAGGTTCCGGAAGATGTTGAGTCGAAGAGTAAACATCATGAAAATCATTCTTCAAAAAAGCCTATCAAAATAACTCATTATTCCACCGAGAAGAACTCCGCGGACGTTCCGGAAGATGTTGAGTTGTTGAGTAAAAATCTTGAAAAACATTCACCAATAAGGCCTATCAAAATGACCCTTTATTCTTATTCCACCGAGAATTTGAAGAACTCTAAGGATTGTGCGGAAGATGTTGAGTCGAAAAGTAAAAACCCTGAAAAACGTTCACCAAAAAAGCCTACCACAGTGACTCATTCACTCATACTCCCTGAGAGTATGTGTAAGAACTCAACGGACATTGAGGAAGATGTTGAGTCGGTGAGAGACATGATGCGACGTACATTCAAACAACGGAAACCCAAATTAATTACTTGCCATACCGGAGAAATTATCATGAAATATCCAGCTTTTCGTTTTCTACCCGTGGTAAGCAATTTTGGGGAAGCTTTCACATTTTGCAATATAATAACTAAAACTAATAAATTATATTTTTTATAAGTTAAGTTCTTGACCGTTTTATGGCTTTAGGGCAGTCTTTTCCTGATTATAATCTCTACGTAAATTAGTATTGCCGTGATTTTAATTGTTCTTTCTGAGTTATAGGTAAGGTGGGACGTGGGATAAGTTTTCTCAGCTTTTCAGCTAGCATTTAGCTATAGCTGAGTTTCCCTTTAGATAAGACCCAACCCGACAATGGAAATCTTACTTTTAACCATTAAATTAACATTCATAACATAAAATCAACAATCAAACATTAAAAGAATATATTTGACCGTTTCTGGCAATGGAGAGAAGGACAGATACAATTTATTACGTGTTTTGTATTTTTTTGATTTAGGTGAAAGATGAATACAACCGAATTACTACAACTGACCCTGACTCTGACCGAATGACCGTCTTAGAGAATAAGCTTTTTAGACGACTAAAAAAAATAGTACGGGTTGAGCCAGGTCAAAATTATCCTTTGCGAAGCGTTTTAGAAAAGTATAAAAAACTTAACACATCTCATCCAGGTAATTTACATCACGTAAAATATCATATACTTTACTTTTGGTACATGGAAAGAATGCATCTTCGGAATTATCGCTAAAAGCGATAGCGCCTTTGCACAGTGCTATGTGCAAAGTACAACAATAAGGTGATACGTCACATACTTTTCCGGATTTTAAAACATCTAAATTCGTCATAAAACATGCTACTTTAGCCAAGGTGAAGACACTTGTATGTACTAGTCAAAATCATGTGGGTGATTTTTAAATTTATTACACAGGTTCATTAAAAACGGCCGCAATCCTTGTTCTGTGCTATACTTTCTGTGCGTCGGCTGATTCTTTAGTTACTTTTTGCAATGTAAGAATTCAGTAAATAAAAATTAGTTTTATAAATCACAATAATGTTTTACATGTTCTGTAGCGCATTAAGTTCAATTTTTTCTTGTCTTCCTTAGAACTCAACTGAAGCAACACCAAACGACGTATTGACACCTAAGATGATTGTCATTGGTTGTCCCTTTGTCAAGTGCAAAGTTGTGGTTTATAGTGACAATATTCCTATACTGGAGTTGGATGATGTCTTCGAAGGAGTTATTGCAATTTACTGTTTGTATTACATATTTGATATCTCGTATGCAAGTAGAGTTCAGAAATTGATGGAATATTTGGATTTCTTGTGTGGGTTAGAACAATCTGCATTCGTTGTAGATCCTTTTAAGTAAGTGTTTATTTTTGATTTTTGAAAACAGTAATTTTTATGGAGATTTTGCCCTGATGAAATTTTAACTGATCTATGTGGCAAAGTACGTAAAATAATAATATGTAGGCAACTTGTGAATCTATATTTGACCAGTAAATTAATTTTAATCAATTTTTACAGTTAGTCGAGTTAGTATAGGTAGGTTTTAGATGTATGATTTTCATCAAGATACCTAGAAACCATGGACCATGGATTATTCTAACTGTTTTTCATTTTCAGTTAAGTAGTTCGCATAGTATTTTCCTGACTAATTCAGAAAAGCAGTAGTAATCTGCCAGTGTCTCTACTTTTTAAATTAAGTATTCGTATTTTATTCACTTTATTAGTACAGGATATAACTTTCTAATATATTGAGTTTTCTTTCATGTCATGTGCTAATGAAACCAAGCGTAGTAATATAAGTAATTACGTAATATAAGTAATAATAAGTATAACGTTGCAAAGCTTGTATCGGTACTATGATGGTAAACGATGATTATTACGTAATATGAATATAAGAATTCGTTATTTGGGTTGCAAAGAAACACTTGTTAGATATTAGATATATTAGGAAAGTGGTAGTTCTGCCTATGACATCGAATTTAATTCTGACTTATGTATAATGTGTAATAATAGCGGCGTTAAAAACCATGTAACTCTTTTGATTGCCCTGATCACCAAAATTCTGGTATCAGGTTGTTCAAATTCATGTCATCACTCATTTATGGTAATGTGGATAATAAAAGAAATTTTAATATTTAACACCTTTAAGATACGGTATTCTGCAGTCTGCAGTTTAGTAGTGGTAAATTATGGCATTACCGAATATAACTTAGTACGTATTGTTTTATTTAGTAGGTATATGTAAATCACTTTGTTATACTAACGGATGTCTTAACGTAGGGATGAGGATTATTAGGTCAAACATTCGCAATGCTGTTGTCATATCATATGTAATTTCCAAACTTGATAATAGATTGTAATAAGTCGCTAACAGACTTAGTATTAGTAGAAAAGTATTAGTATTAAAAATATTGCAATGAGTAAGAAACATTCGAAGTTATTATTATTATCTCGTCAGCATTACAATGAAGACTGCTCTTTCTTTATCTCTGTGGTTATTAATACTTGTTCATCGTATAAGTTGGATTCGTGGGTTTTTGTTAATAAAAACTAAACCACTTGGAAACGACACAAGTACTGTTGTGACGGCACCATTTCCGGAATTACTGGAAGATCTAGGAATTGATCCTGAAGACTACGAATACTATTTCAATTATTTAGTAGTGCTACCTTTAAGTCTTGTTTCTGTAGGATCAATGTCCATACCTACAATGATCATAATGCTGTTTTTGTACTCTTGGAGGATTTTATTACCGGAAGTTGACAATGGAGACTACGCAAGAAATTTATGAAGATAAATTGATACCCTTTACTAAATTGAGAATACAACACGTAGTTAGTATCGAATTAAACTTTAAAAAGTCAATGTAAACTGCTTTGATGAATTAAATCACAGTAAATGTTTTTCTGTGTTCAGGTAATGCACTTAATGCAGTAATAGCTAGTTTCCTTGTTCAAAACTTAAAACAGTACATATCTGCAATTAGCAGATTCCTCTCATTGGCAGTGTCTCAATCTTCACCTGTTCCTACCTGTAATTTACTTGAAATGGGAAAGAGAATTTGCTCTGTCTGTAAGTTCAAAATAATTAACCGTGTCTGTAGTATCTGAAAGTACACGTATAATTTATGTGGTCACGCTAAGTGATGCCGTTTTTCGTTGTTTTTACTTTACAAGTGTTCACGCTCTGATGTTTTATGTGAAGGAAATAGCCGACAGGAGTTAGAATATGGATTAAACATGTATGATGAGCTAGTTTTGTGATTTTATACTCACTTCCAGCTTTAATTCACAACATACAAACGTTTCTATACAAGGTTACATTGTCAATTGTATTGATAACGTAAAATAATGAAATGTCTTAATATAGTAACTAAATAATAGGTAACAATCACTATCAACATTTGTCTCTTATGGAAAGCCTTAGAGGTACGTACAGTGTATAATATAGGATACATAATATGATAAATAAAATCTAAACTAGGCTTTCAAAGAGTCAACAAAGTCATAATTTACAAGATTGGTAACAGATTCGTGAGGTATGTAGTATTGTGGTACGGATTGTACTAGGTAGTAAGTCTAATGCCTGGGTTTGTAAATGCGAATATTGTTTAAGATTTCGGGATGTGCTGTTATATACGCATCAAATTTTCCAAACATGAATTTTTTAAGTCTTTTCCAAGCTGGTAGAACACCCAGCCAAGTATCCATATCAGAATGAAAAATTACAGCAGGCATAACTTCTTTGCTTTCTGTTTCACGATGTATTTCAATTGACTTCAGATCTTTCTTAATTTGCTCCGAAAGGCCTTGGTTAATGAATTTTGCAAAATCCTGTCTTGTGTCTTCATTTTCAAAGATTGCAGCTAAATAATCTTTATACTGATATTTTTCCAATAGTTTTCGGTTGAAATATTCATAGGATCTATCTTGCAATAGCTGGCATTAATCAATAAAAATATGTCAATTAGTGTACACGTAATTATTATACTAATTTAAGGAAACTACAATTGTATGTAAATGATTTTTTTGGTTCAATGTAAATGTAAATATGGAAAATGTATTTGTAAATAATTGTAGTGTACATTTATGTAGGTCTGTAAATTGTATTTAAGAAGTTCCAAACAATAACTAATGTCTTACCGGTTTTTCTCTTTGTATCCTAACTGAACAATTAATTTGTGTGATTAAACACTGTAACAGAACACTAATACTTATCAGTAAGATATTACTTTTCATTGTAAAGCAGGGAAATTTTGATTAGAGCAGGAGCCAAGCTTAGACGTTGTCACGTAGGGCTTTGGCATGGAAATGAAGAATTCGGTAACATTTATGTGTTACCCCTCTTACATGATGCACTTATATACTGTGTGCAACGAATGGCTAAATAAAGCTTTGCCTTGGGTTTAACTGACCGAGAGCTCCGTGGAGAGCTCCCACATTCTTCATGGTCTGTGTCTATTCTACGGTCATTTCAATTCCATTTTACTACAGTACAATCAGTACCTGTAGGTTGTAAGTTAGAACTCATATAAATACACCGTGTACACGTGAATCATTACAGCACACGAGTAAATAGCTAAACGCCAACACAGCACTCTACTGTTTGTTGGACTGTCTGTTGGTGAGCGAGTACATTGCCTGCTAGTACTTGAGAAGAAGAAAGATGAATCAAATTGATTATGAGATAACAGTAGCGTGCAACTAGCAGAGTGCAAAATTCTTTAGCAGCTCCCTTCTAAGTACAGCTTAATTAAATATAAGTTAAGACTTGTACACAAACCCATATGCTAGGTACGTTCCGAGTGTGAGGCATGATGCTAATCTATTTTATAGTCAGGAATATAAATATCAAACTCTGTTCGTTAAAATTTTAAGTAACTACCCAGTATGCATGTGAACTACTACGTTTTCGGGGCTTAGATAGATATTACTTCAGAGTCTTATTAAGTTTCGTCTTTAGGAAACATTACGATTTGAATTTTTACAAGTTTTCAGCGAAACATACTATGTGAATGGTAAGTTATGTAAATAAGCGTGTACTCTAAGCTTTTGACTTTGCATGCATGTATGCTGTGTTTAAGTGGTATGGCGAATTTATTCTTAAGAATTTCATATGTATTTAAGTGTGCATAAACTACAATAATTAAATTGCAGCAGGTAGGTATTTAGTCACTTATAATAGTCATTTTAGTGTACATATGGTAATTCACAGTACGTACCGTCGCATTCACAAACTTAAGACAATAATTTAATTAATATTCTGTGCATAGCAAATGTGCACATCTGTTTCACGTATCCACTTTAAATCTAAACAATTATTTGCTTTTCTCATTATACTGCCATTATTCTTATCGTAAATTGTAATGCCAGAGTACTCGTGTAATTTCCATAATTTACATAGTGATGTGGTGCATTAGTATAAGTGGTATGAATTCTAGCATATTGTTGCAGATGCTTAAGCATAGGTGTATGAACCTGTGCTTAAAATACTCATTTGCAAAATTTCTTGTTTGTATGTAGTGTATGACATTGTGTTCATGATTGTTATGCAAATACGTTGTGTTTAGTTGATATTAAAAATTCTTTTTCACTTTAATAAATATACGTAGGAAAAACAATCCTTGGTTAAGTTAAGGTATATAATATTTAACCATTCTTTGTTCCAAAGAGATACATAAAAGTGAAAAAGCGGCACCAGGGATCTTGACTTGTTGGTTTGCAGCCATACTGTGAAATAGGAATTCGACAATTTGGATTTTTTGACCCAGAAGGCTGAAGAATGGGATATGGGGGACATGGCGAATCAAGTATTTCATCTGGTAGAGTAACTTCCGGTTTCTTGGTTGTTGTCTGTGTAGTTGTCCTTTCAGTCGTTGTACTGGATGCTGAAACAGAAGGAGAATTCGGACCAGATGGTGCAGGTTGAACTTCAACAACATCAATGTCAGGGAAAGCTGTGTTTATATTGCACAAGTGATCATTAGCTGGACACTTGGCTATACAATCTTCGATTTTGGATCCAGGATAACATTTTGGCTTTGATTTTACCCTTCCTGCTGGGCTCCCCTGTATTAAACAGTGAGATACAGAATATTTGATAGAACATGGTAACAAATGGGGCAAAAGGATTTACCTACCTATACTATATGAAATTGTTTTCTATGTAAATTTCCAGCAACCCTTGAATTCAATGCTTTGCGTTAGGCATATAAATACTTGCAAATTAATGCTACGTTAAAGAGTACACTATGGGAAAATTAATAAAAAGTGACAAAACTTACAAATGTTTCCAAAAAGAGCAGGCAAAAGAACAGGAGAAGGAATTTGGTAGTTATACTCATGGCTGATTGGTTGCTACTACGGCTATTACAAGTTTGTGTTAGTTAGGACAAACTCATTATATGCATGACCATGTATTTGAACATCGAACTGACCAGCTTCACAGAAAAACATCCGCAGCTTATGTACTTATGTATGTAGTTTTCTTATTTCAGATACTAAACGACAATTTCTCGGCCAGTACTAACGGGGTGTTACAGTATTCTATGTAATGTAATCCGTGTAAATTATATATGTGTGGATTAGAATTCCTTTTGCATCTCGGCAAAAGGTGTGAAAACTTGTTCTGTCACGCGTAATGTGAATTATTCGTTATTTTTATTCTACATCTACTTTGTGTACTATTACGGTTTATTGAACCAACAAGTTCAAGGCTCATTATATGTTTATAAGGGTTTTTATACAAAGTTTCTACCAGTCATAGAACTATACTACTACGAACCTGTGCACTGTGTAAATTGCTACCAATATGATACGTCTTCAAATCATTTAAAGTGTATCACATTCAATGAATGTATAATGTTCGCCTTGCAGCTGATTCAGAATGGTGTGTATTATTTTCCCATCTTGTTTCTGGTTTGAAACGATTTTTATGCAGGTAATTACTTAACCAGGAAAAACCAATACTTTTAAGGTAGCATTCGCATATGCTATATGTAGCACCTTAAAAATGTTCTGGTACATTAAGGATGTATATAAAATCAAGTCTGAATTGTCAGTGTTTTATATAAATCCATGATACATCCGTGCTACTTATGAATTGCAGAATAACATACGTACCTAAACTGTCCTCATATTCTTGGGTTCACGAAAGTTTACAATTTACGGCATTAGGAAATTAAAGAATAAAAATGCACACTTACTATTCCTATATACCACTTATTTACAAGCAAAAAACAGATGCATTGATGTTATCTCTCTTTGTGTCATTGTCCCCAAAATCAACACTAGGGTTTCAGTTAAGTGCTTTGTAAATATATACTGGCTCTAATAGTAATGGTATTAAAATGCCATTTACGCCCAGCACATCAATAATTATTATCATTTATTATTACACGCTTTGGTATATCTATATACACGCTACTTAAAGGAACATAACAAGCGAGACGGAATGCTTTAAGACCGACATTATAGTATATTATTATTGAAACCAATAAACTTCGATGAATTGTCATACGTAAAAAAGGTCTCTGTATTTGTAGATCTGCAGAACTAATGTTTGTCAAATAGAAACAGCAATCTGTATAAGATGTTGAATACGGCTTTATTATTGTAGCTTGCAGTTTATTAAACTCAAAGCTTAAAACAAATAGCCGTGGTCAATTGTCGGCAATTTTTTAAATGCCTGAACGTATTCCTGAATTTTTCATTACGGATAGACTTACATTACGGATACCTGTCCACCTTGATGGTGTGGTAATGGGTCTATTTTATTATGACATGTCTTAGTATTCTATGATAGTACCTAAGCCAGTCCTATGTGCAAAATTGACATGCCACTGAAGCACTAAGCACCTTAAAAGAGTGATGTACACAAAAGTGTCACACCCTTAGTTACATCAATAAGAACAAATTAAGGGTTCAATCAAAGTGTAAAATGCAATATCCTAAAATGCAGAAGAATTGATAAAACTACAGATCCTAACATTCACTTGAACGCAATTATTTTGGACTACAAGCATTGGCAGTGCCACTCCTAATAAATATTTATTCGATTTCTACCTGTAAAAGTTAGAAAGGTGAGATTTAAAACATTTATTTCGATTTGTTTTATTTGAAGCGAAGTATAATATTGATTTGGTTCAAAATATTGTCATTCTTTTGTCAAGTTCTGGAGATTAAAAATGCAAATAAGGGAAGCATATGTGTGCAGAAAGTCTACCTTGATATCTGCATTTCCGTTTTAATAATAGATGGCAATATCATGGACATATAAACGCTTAATTTGTGCTACCATTATAGTGCAATCATCGCTAATGACCGCTTCATCTTCCTTCAGCTAATGATCAACACGTTTAAAATATACTGTAATATATATATATGTATAATTTTGAAGTACATCAGTACCTAATATAATGAACGTTAGTAAAACTGCCGTTGTCAGACGTTTTTAAGAATGTTATAAACATTTAGTTCCTTAAGAAAAACATTGATCATAGTAATCATAGATTTACATTACTGTAGGCAATTATTTACATCATGCAACAAGAGAGCGATAATTTGTAAACTGAATAATATGAAAACTTCGTTGTCTTTGTTTGCCCATCTTCCTGTCTGTACATAGAAAATGGATATCAGTACATAGTTTTTCCGAATTGTGGTTTTCAAAGACCACTAAAATTAACTCGGCGGCACGGTGGCCAAATATTAGCAAATGTTATACCTAGAATCAGTCATTTTCATGGAAAGTAAAAACGATGCCATAAAATGAAAAGACGATAACTAAATGGCAGTTCTTTTGTTATTTTTAATTTTGCATATTGTCAGAATTTAGATATAAATGGTAAATTAATACGATTATGTGATATTTAAGATTTACTGATTCACAAAAGGAACTAAGAACTAACGCTTTAATGACATGAATTAAACATTTAAACACATCTAATAATTTTTATTTATTTGACGAGGAGTAAAATCAATGTTGTAATGTACCTATATAGTGAATAGACGATGAATAGATAACAACAAAAGTATTTTGAAAATCTCAATTTAAGTGAGCATGTACCTATGTATACATACCTACATTCGAAATATTTGAAAACAAAAAAAATGTTTTAACACTTGTATATAAATAGAAGGTATTAATTACTCTGCATCTAAAACTATTTTTAAAATTTGATTAATCATATTATAACAACACTTTGTAAGAATAATGTGTTCTGTAAACCAATTTTAAAGTTCAGGTAGGTAAATTGTATAATAATAAGCTATCAAAAATTAGATACTAAGATAGATTGCATGTAACAATACTATATTATTATCCTAAATAACAAAGGGATCTTTTAATACTGCTGAGTGTAAAGATGACATTATTTTGTCGAAGGGTTGCGTTTGTATAAACTACATAATTTATCTGCATTATTGACTTAGTGCAGTAGTGCAGATAATAGTATGTAGATAGTAAAAGTACTTTATGGTTTGTTACATTTATTATTATACATATAAATAGCATAGTATCTGTTTGCGTAGACAAAATGAATGTATATAAATGTATTTTGACAGTCATTCATAATTAGCATTACCTACCTAAATTAAATTAAAAATGAATGTGTACTAAAGCTTCCCTTGTTGTAGGATTTCGTCTGCCAACTTTTCCATTTTCCTATAGAGGAATCTTTTGAGCCGTCCCCACCAAGGTTCACTGGACCCAATTAGTTCATCCATCTTGGCAAAGGCATACGGGGACAAATTCTGTTCGAAATCTGCATACCAATCTACAAGTCGAGGTTGTTCTGTTAGAGCTACTGCAAAGCGGTTAAAATCATCTTCCAGTTGCGTTAGTTCGTTGTCTGCCAAACCGTCTGTCAAAAAATCATCTTGTTGTACATCGGTTCTACTGTTGAATTCTTTCCAACTGGTAATAAATCGGTCTTTGCCAACTTTGGCAAAGATACTTTGTTCCAAAAGCTGAGGGATGTTCCACTCCTGTAAGAAAAAACACATTTAAATTTATCTTTAGGTAAGGTATAAATAAACGCATGCAAATCATTCGACATTTCCTTATCAAACTCCTTTCCTGCTTCTATGCAGAAGTAGTACGAAGTAGGTCGGCGAAATACTTTTAAGGTATTAAAATATACATATTTTATGTAGATACAAGTATTTGTCGTAGTTAATTACCTCCTCTTTCAAATATCTGGCTTCTGTGAATGTAGGAAGCACACAGGCACAAACCACCAACAGTAAAGATACACCCAATGTGGAATTCATGTCGACTGCTTTAATGCTGACTGCAGGACTTCAATTTATTTCAAGATGTATTTATTGCAAGTTTGGTTCAGTTGTGATTTCGGACTTCTGATAGTAGTATTCTGAGTTCCTGCGAGAGAATAAGAAATGAAATGGTTATGATGGCTGTTCAAAAATTTTCCAGGAGTTGATTCACCAACGGAAATATCAACCATCAAAAGATAATACACTTTTACAATATTTTGGTGATTTTGTGTATCTATAAGTATATTTTAACCTTGATGGTATCCGTATTACAGTATTATTAGTAATTGGGACAATCCACAAAGCTTTAAAGCTTGGTGTATGTCAATATGTTATACGTAAATGTGTGTTAGCCGATATCAATGGAAATGGTTCGAAGGATATGTATATATTCATATACTTTGCTCTATCCGACAAAGATAAGTTGAATAGGAAAATTTTTATCTGAAAAACTTTTCTTCGTAGAATGCGTATGGTATGTGTAGTGTGATAGTGGTTAGGTGAAAAGAGCTAGTAGATCATGTACCTTTCATGTACCTGAATTTTTCCGAAGTGTATCACTGTATTGACAGCAGGGTCGGTCGGTTTTCTCAAAGTTTGTTGTCGTGTAAATGTATTGGTGTAAGTTGGGAGGTAAAAAGTCTGACGATAAGTATTCTTTACACTGGATTTTTTGAAACTGAGCAAAATAATGTTAGTGAGTCTGATGAAGTAGCTTTTATATACTCTTGGTTCAGATGCCCAACTATCTTGTAATGGAGTAATGGAATATCTTGATTACGTCAGACACAAATGTACATCTGGCTTAGGATGAAGTTAGAACTAGAAGTGACATGGCATGCTGACGGTGAGAATGAAGTGGATTTAGTTTAAGGCTTCGTAGAATCAACCGCCTATGACTAGGTAATGTTATACCAGTTGATATACAAGAGCGCCGACAATTGCCCTATGTACTCCTGCATGTTGAACAAGTGAAGAAAATTAGTACTTACTGGAAAATGGAAAAGACAATTTATATAATATACTTCCCCTGGCAGACTTTTATAATCACTCACCGCACTACGCATAACAGGTCTACCAGCGTAATCACCTTTACCAATACTATATAAAAATGGTTTAATAAGATACTATTATATACTGAATACACATTATAAAAAATAATATATACAAAGATGTAGGTATGTAAAGGATGCCACCGTAACATTTCTAAGATAAGATATCATGATAGTATAAGTAACTGTTAATATTACTAAATTTAAAAAAATATCCTATCAATTAATAAATAGCATATGGTGTATTTAGATATAATCTGCAGTAAGATAGTGACTGTGAGGATTGCATTGAGTAATTTGTAAGTGAAATAAGATATACATTAACATAATGTTACTGATCCGGTAAATAAATGCTTTCCGAGAATTTTGCTTCAGTTACTTTTTTACTCTGGAATTGGCTGACTCGGTATGTATTGCGCATTGCAAATTTCTATTCATTGTAGTATATTTTAAGTCAGGAAAGTAAAAGATGGTCTGATTCTCTGATATGATGCAAGAGCTTTTCGTTATAGTCATAATAATATATGAATAAGTGTACTTGATAAGAAATTATAACACCGGCATTCAGAAATTTATTTCAATAAAAGCCTGCTGTGTTTACAATTATTAGCCCGCATAACCTTGATAACATTGATTTCCTTTTTGCACGATTTATGCTGTAGATTTGTGTACATACAATGTGTTGTATTATAATGTCTTTTATCAGGGTTCGTAAAGAGTTAGAATGATTTATATAATACTATCTATTAATTAAGCAATACTCGAGAAAGGCTGTGACATCTTAGCCACTTAAGCACAAGCTTATTTGCATACGTCATACTATATTTATAAATAAAGCGTAATATTCCATACATCACAGCATATGTATACTTATGTAGTTTTATCATAATTTATGAATAAAGATATTCTACTATTTTTTGTTCTCTTACATAATCAACAATTGAAACTATAATACTTTCCATAAATCAAAAATTTGAATGTTATCACTATCAGTTAAGCACTTTTCGACAGTTGTCCGATTGTCCGTTTGCCATTTTATAAATAGAAAGTAGCAATACTATGTCAGATAAAAAAAGTGGACAATCTGACTGCAGGGGAAGGGGAATAAACTGAAAAATTACTAGATACCATTGATATTTGCCTTGGATATGATATATCTAGTCTAAAAGTGAATTACGTTAATCAACCGCAAATAGCTTCTGCATGTTCCAGGAACTTAATAAATGCAAAAATGAGACTTTGAATCGATAGAATCACGCATTGGCATCATTGGTTATGTGTGCCATGTCATTCAATGCTATCTGCGTGTGTCAATTATTTTACGCAGTAGAAATATTCCACGATGTAGGTCCAATTCCTCTGAACCATTATTATATAGGGAGAAAATGAGATCATCATGAGAAAAAGAAAAACTGTTCAAGAAAACCAACGATCCATAAATCTTCATTTGCGTATTCCAGGTTTTCAGGAATTAATAAAGACACAAGATTACAATCAATCCATTGGACGTAATCGCTATTTCGGTCATTAGCAATTTCCGGCTTGTAAAAATGATTTAGGGTATTTGAGTGAGATTAATGTATTTTAATGTCTGAAACTTAGATTTGTACATCATCAAAATCATAATCCAACAAGGATTTTGTAAAGAATCAGAATCCTATTTGAAATCACATATTTTTTGTAAAAGCCCTTACAAACCTTTACAAACCAAAAATTTGGAAGCTTTGAAGCTTACTACCACAATCTGCCATGACCTATATGCTCCAAATACCTTACTTCATATAGTATTTGTAGGCTAATCTGACCTTAAACGTTAAATCTCTTTGCCACCGAGGCTAAGTAAGAAAGTATTTTTACTGGGGTTGATTACTTCAAAATTAAAACTATAATGCACATTTTTATTCGGTTTTGCGTGGTATAAGTTACACCTTCTTTGATCCCTAATCATCTCCGATTAGGGTTACCATTCACACTTCAGATGGAACCTTGTCAATATAAAAACCGAAATGAAATAAAAGTTAACGCATTCTGTACAAACAGTGAATTCAGGATGAGGTCATTGCATTTCACACTAAATCTTGCTGCTTTCGATCTCATACTAGAACTCTATTTAAATGGACCGACGAGCCTGTTAATTAGGGTCATGAACATTATCTCTTTGTTTGAAATAGTATTCAAGGTATGTCAGACTTTGTATGTATCGTTTAGGAATTTACTATACACACATATATAACTATCATACAATTGCGTTACGTCTACTTGGTTGACAATGTTGGATATTACTACATGTTATGTAATACATTTTAAAGCGTATTCATTTTACGAAACAAGAATGACGAACGCATACCACATTAACTAATATATTACTTTGTATATTTGCATGAGCCAAAAAGCATATCAAATGCAAAAAATGTTAGTGTTTAAGGGAGTATTCATGGTTTAACAAAAAAAGCTATTCAAAAACTATAAATCATTTCATGTAAACGTCAGTTAGTGCCCGGTAACCGCTAGCGCTGGTATTCCAGCTAGGAAATTCAGAAAACTGTTTCGTCATACAATAATACAATATTGTAAATTATGGTTTATTTTGACCCACATCTGTATTGGTTTGGTAATGGTGTTGAAAACAGCTTTTTAGTATAGGTGACAGGTGAGGCTGCACTTCTACTAATAGCACATTGTACAATTGTCATAGAAAGCCAGTGCTATTTGAGTTATTTTATTAATTAACTTTCTTTGAACTACATACAACTTCTGAATTCCTGGGTTTATGGCTTATATAGAAGGTTGAATTTGGTTCTTCTACTTTTAATAGACTAAGGAAAATGCTGGACCCCATTTCACAAAAAACTAGGTGTTCTACCATTTTGTTACTGATTTTCGTCAATTTCAGCAAATTCTCTTCCATTACTACTTAGTGTACAGTGTACTTGTCAACTAATTTCGTGGAATTCTTCCCTCATTGCCCCATTCTCAGTACCTTTATTTATTTTACACAGTTTGTAAATAGACCTTTTTACGGTATTCTGCAGTTCTATACGCTATAATATGTAGTAAGCTTAATGAATTGAAATTGAATTCCTTTTCGTAAACCTTGTAACATCAAAACATCATGCATGAACGTGAAGATACAAAGATTTTCTTGTTGTCTCACTTTTCGTGCGTAGAAAAAACCTTCCGCTTGTAAAACGTACTCAAATGATGCCAAACTGTCTGCTTTTTTAGCGATGTATACTGTATACTTGCTGTATACTATACTATTGCGGATATTAGTCGTCGAGTGTCTAAGAAGCTATTTAAGTCGGCAGATAGCATGCTTAATACGCGTCGCAAAGAATGAATTTATATGTACTATACAAAGTGCAAGCAACCTTCATGAACATCTCTTATATAGTAGATCACATAGCACATGAAGTGTAAAGAGTTACTACATGTTGCATCATTCATTATTATTACCCTTTCCATCATACCATCATCTCTGTTTTTAATTTTTCCTGTGTCAGATATCAAAAAATAGACCATTAGCTTGTTCTACGTTTCAGATATTCGTCAGACTCCCTTTTGTGTATTACAAAAATATTCACATAATATTAGATGGGCAACAGGCAATATGTAACAGTAAGTGCAAATAATATATAAATAGTATCTTATAAAATGCTAGTTCGTTAATCGTTCATTTATTCTTATTACATTTGGTCAGAAGCTATTATATGCTTTTGTGTGTATTACAAAGTTACCACTTAAACAGAATTTTGTAGCGTGAAATTCATGTTCTGCTAAATATTTTCCCTTTTTGCAACTTTGGACCAAAAAGATACTTACTAGTACTGAGAATTTGACAATTTTTTGCTTAAAATGTAATGCCAGCCATAATGTCATCATTGGTAACGACAAACATTGAATAATTATTGGTATTTGAATAATGAAAGATGATGAAAGTAGAAATAAAGTGAAATGAGGGCTATTTTTATAGTGCTCTGAGTTGCTGGTAGTACTTATCTGGTTCTGATAATCACAAATCCGTATTGTCTTCTAGATGTACTACATATCCCTCTAGAAAAGCATACAGTAGTTAGCAAACGAAAACACATTTCTGCAAGAATAGCAATATGTACCAAACGTACCTCCTCAATTGCCTACTCTACAACAGGTTGCTCGTGGTCTGGCAATGTAATGTACAGTGCTAAAAGGACCGGAATAAACCGTCGTAAACAGAAATTCTCATTTTCATGATTCACCTTTAATCAAGAAGTTGACCCACAACTTTTACTTCTTGGCTTTTGCATCCAACAACTGTCTTAACCACACTGCTGTCGATACAATGGGTAAATATGGTTAAAAATAAATACATATAATTCCATACGAAATATATTTGGAGCGGGCATCGAGATCGACTCAGTATGTCACCTCACCTCAGTATGATATTAAAGAAAGATACTCGAAAAATATACATTTCTGAAATTGCTCTGCTTCCTGTCATACGGATATATAATTTCAGTCCTGATATTATTTCATACCCAGCTTTACTACGTACTTAGAGTAGATTCTTTTCTATGCAGCTGATTGTTCCCCTTTGAGTGTAGTATATGTTTCGCGAAAGACGAGCAAAAACTGAGGGTTAAAGGTTTATCTGTAAACTAACACTTGCGATACATTGGTAATATAATATACCATACGGACCATACCGCTTGCGACCATACTTAAGTTACATACTATCAATTTTTCCGAACTAAATCTCAAATTAACTGCGCATCAATCAATAAACACTCTTCTGCAACATGTCCATATTTATTGTACTCCCACAATCAAAACTAATTATGCCAAGTATTAACCAAATAAAAGGAGAAGTGTGCAGACAAATACACACTATAGATAATAGATTTACATAGATTCACACCAATTATGGATCAAACTTCGTTTTCATACATGTGCTCAGGTGAATTGAATACATTTAATTTGCCTTGCCTGTATTAAAGGGTATCATTCTCATACATCTGATATTTACGACTTTTAGTAGAATCCACATAGTTTAAATGTTTTGTATCCTGATTTCTTACGATATAATTGAATGTATTTCAAATTTCGTCTAAAGTCATAAAAGATTTACTGTTTAAAAAAATGTTTCATCAAAAATACACCCAACTCACTTTCGCTTTGTCTGGATTTCTCCAGCAAAATTATTAGTGTCACTGCCCTTTAATTAAGTCTTTCTCTCTTTCAAGAAGAGACAATAATTACTGACAGCTATCATCCAAAAATAATTTTCATAAGTTTGGATATTTCGTAACCAGACGCTGCGCTAAAAGATACTCTTATCAGCTAGATAACATTCACATATTCAGAACCTCTGGACAAGAAGAGCGGATAGGTTTCGAAAAATATTTAAATAGTTAGCTTTTCAATGTTAATGTGAATAATGTAAATTGGGGACTTCTCGTGACATTAAAAGGGTAACACTTTCGGGATTCCCTGCTATCATCTAATGTTACATTTGACCCCTTTTAGAATACCATTCAGGTGTGTAAATCTCCCAGTTTATTTTTTATTCAACAATTAGTATGAAGGCTAGAAAATGAGCCTGCAAATTCAACTTGTGGAAGTAATTATAGTCAACAGGAATGTACATTCAGGCAACTGATTTCCATTTATCTCGGAATGACTAGCACAATTGACTATTAGTACGATTAACAATCGCAAAACTTTCTGGTTGCAATTAACATTGAGCTCGTACAGGCAACGCGCATAAAAATGTAACGTGTATCAATGAATTCTTGATAATGCCCTTATGACTAGCATAGCAAGGATGAAACCATGGAATGGTAAGAAAAAAACGGATGAGACATCTTTTTCACTGCTTTCAACAGCAATCATGTCTATTGTATTGCAAACTTTGTCAAACTTCGCATTTCTCGTTCAATAGTATACTATAGACAATAATGCCCTTATTCTAAAAATTGATCGCAAATATCGCAATAAATGGATTCTGTAAAGGATTTATTTAATACGTACAATAAGACATTCAGGCAGGCAGCTTAAAACTATTATATTATATATGTTCATGTTCGATTATTTACAAAGACACATTATTAAATTGTTGTTCATTTCTTTAACATATTACTAAATTTACCTATGATATGTGTAATATGTCAGCGGTAGGGTTAAGTCGTGAAACCATGAAGGAGTGTCGCCTTGCGCTACTGTGAAATAAAATGCATGCGCGAAATAGTGTGGTAATTTTAGTCTTTTTAGTATTAGTGACGTAAATGTACTATTATGAATTTCTTTTCCATAGCCATAATACTGCAAATTAGCTTGCAATGTAGATCCGACTAACATAGAACAAAATAAGTAATCCCTCATAAATACAAACTTCCAAAATCAATTTAGAATTTAAATGAATACTGGGTAATATTAAGATTAAAGACAGACACCCACACCATATTTACGG
Organism: Yoshiicerus persimilis; assembly: GCA_020352615.2. NCBI lineage: Eukaryota > Metazoa > Arthropoda > Collembola > Entomobryomorpha > Tomoceridae > Yoshiicerus > Yoshiicerus persimilis. The sequence goes on along the minus strand of CM036940.2, from coordinate 29,193,050 downwards.
CACCACAATTCAGGGTTATCACTGCGCAAGAGAGAATAAGTGACAAGTCGTTTGACCTGTTGTGAACTAGTAGTATTAAATTTGACTACCGCTGACATATATTATATCGAATGGCATTCAGTTCCAGAACAAATGTATATTATCTCAGCGATCTATTCACGATGAGCTCGAGAGTTGCTGTTTCCAGGAGCTTCATTTTGATTATCTTTCTGAGGATTCTAAACATATCCAAATAATGAATGACTACGATTTATAAATTGAGGGCGCTATGAGTTATATATTAATGAACCGAAGTATTTACCTTTACTTGAATTTGGGCTCGTACCATAGCAGACTTTAAAATCATTAGTTTTGTTCGTCTTTCATATTCTTCTCCCATAATTAACGATTTTTCAAATGTTACACTTCTCTGGTCTATATTCTTAGCATAAAGTATTTTATTATGAGAATCAATGCGTGCTTGAACTTGTCCTTCTAGAATAAGTCCCATCAACTCATTTTCCAAAAGTTGAATTGAAGTATTAAAACTCTGCGACATTTTGTTCAAATCGGCAGAAGCATAAGGACTGAAGTACTGGATAAGTCCTCTATTTCTGATTTGACTATATAGTGTCCGTACATGAGGAGCCAGGTACATATCCAACAATAAGTTATCCTGGAATAAATTAAAAAAATATTTTAGACTTTAAAAGGTCAAATGTGAAAAGCATGAGTGAAAACTTGCTTTATGCAACTATTTTTTGGAATTTTATTTGGGATTTTACTACTTGCAATAAATTGTATTCCACTTATTACATAACTTTTATTTAATAAATAAAATTCATAGAATTAGATCAAATTGTGTAATATGGTGTGCTGGGTTCTCTTAATCGACTCAATCGATTGGCTTTGGTTATTAAAGCATTTGGAGGTCTTAACTTTTATGCAAATCATTGGCGACGACGCCGATAGGATTAGATTTATTGACCAAAGCAATTTAAGTATACAAATAAAAAGTAGTGAGCAAGAGTACAAGTTACAGTACAAGTATAGAGCAAGAGTACCAGTTACAGTACAAGTATTTAAGAGTACAAGTACAACACTACAGTACAGGTACTCAGGTACTACAAACAAGTATACTAATATGGATAATATATAATATACATTTGAATAATCTCCTTTCCTTATTAGATAAAAATGCATTCAATACCTTCATTTCATCTAGTAAGCGAAGGCAAGTTCCATACTTCGACTCGTGAAATTTAAAGATGACGTCCCTAACTTGCGGCTCCAGCTCCAAAAATAGCTTGAATGAACTGAAAAAGCAACATTATCATTAGATTAGGCATTTTTTGCTTTGACTTACTCTTCGTGCACTCCGGCACTTCAATATATCATGTAGCCTTAAACACTAAGCTTAGAAACAATTATCATTAAATTAAAAATTAACTTCAGCACCACCCTTCAAACCGAACAATCTTGACATTTCTATACTACGAAAAAAATTGGTGAACTTGGAATTAGCTTAATTTTGACGTTCGATTCCCCATTCCGAAGTTTAAAATACCATTTCTCGAAAATATATTTTGGGTTAGTATATTCATTTTGAAATATTGATTCCAAGTAATAAAAACACAAAAAATTAGGTGATGAAACTATCAAACGAATAAAATATTTTAGCGAAAAGATTTAACAAAAGTTGACATTTTTGAATCCAAATCAAAAACAATTTTGCTACATACTTAAAACTGTTTGAGTTTGATAAATAATTTTACTTTACATAGCATATAGCGTATGTTTAATGTACTACATATTAATTACCTGCTAGCAATAACATTTCTTTGCAATTCGTCTCGGTCGTAGGTGGCAAGGGCACAAAGCCCGCCATAAACAGCTACATTATTTGGAGACAGCATATCAGAGAAATCGCAATGGTCAAAATTTGCTTGAAGAAAATACTTGGCAGCACATTTGTACTTTTTCCCGGCCAAATCAGCTAAACCAGCCGCACATCGTAGTTTGGTAACTATTTGGGCGTTCTCTTTAGTACTAGCCTAATCATAAAAGTACATCCGTTTTACAGATATTTTCAATTGAAAATTAATTATCGCGCTTATGATTTTCAGTTATATTTCATTATTAATACACTTTTAAAAAAAGTAAAATTTGTAATTACTTTGCCTTGGTCCATCACATCTGGTGTATTTTCAGCCTTAGAAACAAAATTGAGAACATGTGTCCAATTTTGAAGATATATTGAAACCTTAATCAGAGAAACCATATTACTTGTAATGCTGTAATTTTTATTTATGCATAATCATAAAATGCTTTCACATACCTTAATAACATTCAGACACATGTTTACAACATGCTTGGCTGAAGTACAGTAATCTCGAGCTCTTGAAAAGCATTTTAATGCGTTTGTAAGATCACCTGTTTCTAAATAATGCTCAGCTAAATCATCGTGTCCACGTCTAATGCTTTCCTTGATCGAGTTCGATTTGTAATTTTTTAAATCCGCATCTAGTTTTTCTAACTTTAGAGCAGACTTTTTTGACTTTTGTTCTATCCAACTGACATCCATTTGAGGCAAATCAGGGGGTGCTGCTCCACTTCCTCCAGTGACATCAGGCAAAGGAAAAGTTCTAATAATAATAAGCGGTTATTAGTATTAAACTATGAATATCCACTGACTTTCATTTAATTTATTTTGAAATGTAAAATGTAAATGACTATGATGATTGCAACTGCAAGCTATTACAGCACACAGCAGGCTTCATAAAATTACTTACGAAACGGCTTCACGAAGTTTCTTGTGTAATTGTTGGTACATGGCTACATTAAATGTCCCCTGTACGTGGGCAATTGCTACTTTAAGGGCTTCTACTCTAAGAGTGGGGCAATGATCCGAAATATGCATCAGTCGAAGCAGTCGGGCCATTCCGGTGTAGTTATTGATATACCCCTCCAAATCCTACAACAAACAATAAAAAGTCATAAAAACAAAAATAAATAGATGTACAGGACTATGACTATGGTGCGTAATTATATATTTTTCTAGGCAATATTAACTTAAAAAGTAAAAATTAGTCCAGTAGAATGTCTTGGGAGTGCGACGTTGAAAAAAGGGCTGGTGTTTTGAAAAATTCCAAAAACAGTTATCCCTTTTAAATCACCTAATATTTACTAGTGTAATTTTTGCCTTCTCCTTCCAAAGGACTAATTTTTACGCGTCTACGGTAGAGAGTAGAGGATAGAGTTTATTACAAGTATCTGCCACACAATGTAATAGGGCTTTGGTAGCCTTTTATTTTTATTCAGAATATCAATCGTAACTCAAATTGGAAATGGATCTTTTCACGACAACGAATACATTCGCCGTTCCCCCTACAATTCAGTCCGTCGGATAAAAAACACACTGCAGTGATTTCAAACGTCCACGGACAACCGTTTTGAAATAAACCACACTTCACTAATTTGCCCTAAGGATTTTTGAAAGAAGTTTGCTACGCAAATGGTGTATACCTCAGGAATCGATTGGTGTCATTTACAAAGCTGTACCTGTACGACTATAAGCTTTTGAAATGCAGCACATTTTATTTTTAAATTAAAAATTTCCCATCAGTTCAAAATTGAAACTTTAAAACTCCTCCTCGGTGTAGCAAATATAATATAATAAAGTAAAAAATTAGGTCCGCGGTCCGCTCTATACGCCAAGCGGTTCTCCTGTAATTCCCGTTCCTGTTTTGCTACTATCTGCATTGTGCTTTTCTGACAAATCTTAAACTTGCATTTGCATTTTGCATTGCATTCCAAAAAGTGTCGCGGTGCACGGTGAAGTCGTTCGTTATCGTGAAATGGTTCAATTGATTTTTTAAAATATGTGCTAAATGTCATAGAGAAACAAAGATATTAAAATTAGGAAAATGTGAAATGTACCAAAGATGGATTTTCAACAAGGAATGCTTCTTCCTCGGTATTATCATTCTCTTCTGGAGGGAGATCAACTTGCATTGGTTCAACGGCATTAAAATCCGATCCAGGCATAATCTTCGGCAAATGAAATGACAGGGAACGACCTTAAAATACAAACAACTTTAACACATGCAAGATTTTTACTGTAGATAAGAATAGTAAGTGATCTAAATATAATTTAAAAAATGTATTTCTTGTGTGCCAACGGACCGTGATTGTTCACCTTAAATGACCACTACACTATTTTTAAGTTTTTTCAAATTTCTCAAAAATGGCTACTTTGTTTCTACAAAAGTCGACTTTGTAAGCTAAAACAGTTATTAGTATTAGTATTATCACATTATCACCTAATAGAAGCCTGGAACTCAGATTGGTCCTCTATCGAAGATACTGTCTAGAATTAGAAAATCACATAAACGCAATATCCAATACCTGATCACTGAACTTTTTGATTGACTTCAGCCAATATGTCAAATTGACACCCTGATTCTCAGACTCAACAACAGGAGGTCTAAAAGAGATATCTGGACAGTCAACAAGACGATATCTTACGATGACAGTTTGTTTAACGAATATAATAAGTTGACATAGATCACAGTCATTAATCGAGATATTAAAATTAGTAACAACACAAGGAATATTAAGATTTGGCGAATATTAATAAATAGGTTTATTAGAGAATAGAGAAGCGGAATTGCCCGATAATTACAACTTACAATAATCAAAGAATCGCGGGTCAGTCACAATTCACAAGCGGCAAGATACGTAAACTCAAAACGCAGAGGCAATTTTCAAGGTGATTGGGAATTCACTCTTATGTCCCTGTCCCACACACACACTTTTGTTCTTTCACAAGGCAACGTAGATTCAGTGACGGCTTCAAACACAAGCAGTTTAAGATGCAGCAGAGGGCTGTTTGAAAGATAGGGGTTTCTCCTTTTGCTTTTAGGGGGCTAGTTAATTTAGAGAGATCCGGGATCAACCAACATCATCATCCGTATTTGTCTAAAAGTCTTGGGAAATAACTGTCAGCTTAATTGATGACTTTTGTATTTCCCAGATCGACTAGGGCGGTCACCTAACTGGCACGGGAAATATGACATTTTTACATGGATAGGTTGTTTTTCCAAACGTAACCTACCCTAGTAAAATGTTATACTTCTAACGACCGCTACGTAGGCGCCCTAGAAATACAAAAGTCGACAATTCTTCACTTTTGAGAAAATCACGACATCTACCACTTGCATTTGTGCATATTGTTTACCCCCTGCTATTAAGAAGTGTACAGTCAGCACAACGGATCTTGTAGCACTTGCCACCCAGAATAATTCTCCACGTGGAAAATTATTCCGGAGAAGCATTATTAATTCTAATTCGATAAAAAATATGGTAATTTACATGAATAAGGATAGATTTAATATAATAAGCTTCTTGCAAAAATGGCTCTGGCAGCGAAAAATAGCATAAAAAAGAAAACAGAAGCATTTATTAATGGGTAAAAATCGAGAACGCAAGGTTTGGGCTACAGAACCCGAAACCAGCCCTAGATTTATATGAACCTACTACACCTTGTTAATAATATTATGCATTGCATGTAATGGGTTGTTGTACAGTTCACAATTTCAACGGTAGGTAGAGTTACGTCCATTGCTAATGCTACATCCATCAGATGCATGTAGTATTTACTATTTAGTCATATTCCTATACCTACCCTCGTTTTAGGTTTTATTTCGTAGAAAAGAGGACCACAGGACGAAACTTAAAAACTGTGTCGGTGTGAATGGAGTGTACACTAAAGTTGTGTTGCCAGTCTTGCCAGTGTATGTATATGTGTGACCCAAACAGGCAAGCAAAGGACCACGACGAAACGCCGACCAAACTGAAGGGAAGTTGCAAGCAAGACACCAGCCCACAGCTATGACCCACAAAGGGGAGGTAATAAAATAAATTTTTTGCTGAATATTGAATTATTGAGTTGATTAAATATATCATTTTACTATAAAAAATTAGCAATCCATTGCAGAGATAGCTTGTGTGACTTTTTAAATATTATGCTTATCTTGTGTTTTGGAGTCTTGATTGAGTATTTTTAAATTATTATATTGAACAGCAATATGTATATTGCCAAACTTCATAGATTCTTACTGTTTGATTATAGGCATAATAGGTATTCAATATTTGGAATGAAGTACTGATTATTTGCCCAAATATAAAGTACTGAATCCAAAACGTGTCTGAAATAAATGTCTATCCCGGGCCCGGGAGTCTATTTATGGTTTTATTTTTGTTATGCTAGTGTTCAATAGTTCAATCAAAAGTGTTTTGTTTAATTATTGTTTGCCAACTCGCAACCGAATAGGCGGGATTCTCAATTCTTGACCTTAGAAAATGAAATTGCGAAGTCAGTTTCGTTAAATTTGGTGTCTATACAAAACTAAATATTTGTAGTAATTATCGAGGGGCAAGAATTTTGCCTTTTCACCATTTTTCTTGCCAAACAAACTGCATTCCAAGCTGATTGTTTATATCTTATCTGCTTGACCAACAGCTGATAGTACAGTACAACTACAAGCTCTTCGTAATAACTAACAAAATTATTCTTCGTTCTTTTGCTTTGGTTGCATAAAAAGTTTACTCATACTTAAACAAAAAAATAGTGAAACAACTCATGTAATTTTAGGGCGCCTACGTAGCGGGCATTCGGAGGATAAGATTTACTAGGTTAGGGTTAGGTTAGATTTGGAAGAAACGTATCCTGACAACAGGAAATTAATGTCCTTAGTAATTTGAGCCATCATTCAGTCGGCTGGTCGACACGGCATGCTTCGTCAGTTGCAACCAATATGTAGGGTGTTTTCCTGTTTTGTAATTCTAGTAATTCATTGTACACTAGATATTGTAGTTAAAATGTAATGTTTAGCCCATTTTTCTATCCAAGTCAATATTAATGCCCAAGAAATTTTCTATTGCTTTATATAGGGCTCATAATAATGATAATAAATAAGCCTGTCTTCACTGTCTTCCATTTCATTATAGGCAGTCTTTTTTAACCCGTGATTGAAATCAGTATTTAGGTATAATAGAAATAAAGATAAAGACTTTATTTTATGTTTTAACAAACTCTACAAATAGTATTTGTACATCAGCGTGCTGCAGTTTGAGTTATTATAATGCCCTGTAATTGATATAATTTTTTGATGTAGTGAGTACAGTTTTCAATGATGGACTGCTGATTTGGAAAAGAAAACGTCCTAAACCTAAATTGAACTTAATGAAAGACGAGAATCACCAAGTCAGTTAAGATGTTCTGTGTCAAAACCAAAAAGAAGCTCTCCCAGTAGATCTAAATGATATGACTCAACCTTTGAGGGAAAGATATTGAAATAAAAATGTTGGTTTCAGCTTTAAACGATTCAATTTATCGGATGCGGTTTTAGCGCCACAAAGGAATTCCTATGTGCATTCGTTTTGATCAATTTGATCATTAGCTTCGTATCAATTAATCTTATTTTTCGTTGCTGGCTTTATTCGTATAACTCTTTGTTCGATACTTCATGAAGCGTAATCTAAACATCATTTGGTGTTGCAAGCTGATGTGTGAAAAATGTACTATTTACTAATCATGAAATGCAATCGGTTTCAGCTTTGGATTTAGTCAGTGGAGCCCTTAAGTCTACTTTGGCTCGGGCTCAAAAAAATTACGATTTCAATAGTACTACCACCATAGCAAAGAAGAAAACTAACCGAATTAAAAGTGAAGTCGATAATTTAGAATGTGGCAGTGATAGAGATAAAGACTTCAACTATTGGAATATAGCCGTAAAATCAAATAAGCTTCAATTTGCTACAAGTGGGTACCAGCTTTCCAACTTTATTGAAACGATACGCTCTAAATATGAATGCTTGAATCCTAGTGAACCAAGAAATAGTCTGAAGAAGAATCATCATCACCTTCAAAAAGTAAAACAGGAAAAACCGAAACTACTTGTTAACAATACTTTAAGGGGGAAAAGTAAATCCAACCAGTGTGGTGTTGAGAATGCTTCCCATAGTGGTAGTGGTGTCTCAGTTGAAAATGGAAGGCAGGGTTTGCAAAATCGTGACAAACTGAATAATAAAGTAGTCCATCAAAGTAATTCTTTTCAATATTTCAACACAGATTCGAAATTGGTTTGTAAACCAAACGAAATATTTGAACAACTGAAGGAAAGAAAAAAGGAAGTAAGACGGAAGAAAAAGGAAGCACGAAAACTTGCTAGATTGGAGAAACTAAAAGCTGTCGAACCAAATCTTTTTTGTCCAGATAAGAAAGAAAACATAAAATTTTTGAATTCAAAGAACGTTAACAGCAAATTACAGCTATCTAAGAAAAATAAAATAATGAAGGAAGCTGTTGCCAATTCCACTAATCTTGTAAATGGTTTAAGCAACACAAACCAATTATCACAGCCAAGGGTAGTTTTGTACCCCAGAAATAAAGTAATTCCTGGTTGGAAGACAAAGTTACCTATTGGATGCGGACTTATTAATTTGGGGAATTCTTGCTACATGAATGCATCTTTGCAAGCTTTATTCCACACTCCAGCTTTTGTCAACTGGCTTCTCGACGACAATGAACACAAACAGAATTGCCGCAATTCAGGTATTGGCAGTTCGATTATTATTATCTTACCATATTATTTTATGACTCATACCTTCTCTTAATCCAGCTCCAAATTTTGTTACTCTGTTACTTCAGTCGTTCAGTAATACGAGTCTGTTGTATTAGTATTAGAAACGTACTACCAAAATTGGGAAGCATTACAGAAGCTAACACAAAAAGGACAATACTCTTTCTATTAAGGGAACAATTTTAGTAAAAACCAAAAATCATCCGGGACGATCATCATTTTACTATTTTGATATCAACTTCCAAAATACTTACTCAATTGTAATTATGGCTTTAATAATATATTTTTCGGAATCCTAAAATGCTTATCCTCGATTTGAGTAATTTTAAATCAGTGTTAGTGTTACATAGCAGCATCTCAATAATCACAGAAAGAAAAATAATAGTAAATCAAGATTTACATGTAAAGTGGTACAGTGGTAGGTAGTCCCCATGATTTTGTTTTTACTGAAACTATGTCCTTAACTTAATTGAGTTAGATGTCCTACCACCCTATGAAATTATTTATTATTTATTCAAATTAAATTGGAAACCCGATTTCGCCTGAAAGGATTGAAAGGGTATATTCGACCTATAAAAAAGCCTGAATTTTTTCTCCGTTCTACGTCATTAGTCATTACAAATGACATTCTTTTAAGTAATAATATTTTTTAAATTCATAAGACCTACCCTACTTTTTACCATACATTTTCAACATACCCAGATTTGCAATTACCTGCTCAGTAGCGTACCATCTCCATAATTCTATATGCTATTTATTGGTTGGTTATTTAAATAATAAAATAAATACAGAATGATATGAACTTGTATTTCAGGTCAATGTTTTCAGTCTTGCATCATATGTGCCATGTATAACACCCTTAGAGAGTCGCTAAATCGTAGTAATCAATGTTTACGGCCTCTTCAAATTCATAATAAACTTAAAGGTAAGCACAGTAGCATATTTTCCTTTTAATTGTATGTGGGACTCGTACATGTATTGTACCTAGTCTTACAGTGTGAGGTATACAACCATGCATGTGACTTTAATGTTATCATGCTAGCTGCTAAGGCACACAGTTCATTGGTAACTTCATCTACCTACGTATAATATTATAGCTAATTTTTTCACTCAAATTCAGATAAACTAACTCAAAAACATTAACCTCATGATTAATATACTATATACTATATACCATATAGTTATCTGCAAGCACTTTACTCATGGAAGGCAAGAAGACGCTCATGAATTTTTGAGGTATCTTTTGGAGTCAATGGAAAGATCATATCTAGCTGCCATAAATTCATTGAGGCTAGATAACCGATCTAAAGAAACAACTCCACTTGGACAAATATTTGGCGGATACCTTAGAACAGAAGGTAATAAAATGTTTCACGTCCTATAAACTACACGGTATTTACTGTTACAAACCATTTAAATATATATGATTTTACAGTAACTTGTCTGAAGTGCAATTTTATTTCAACTACATTCCAACCTCTTGCGGAGCTTCAATTAGACATTCGTCATGTCACAACTCTTGAAGACGCAATTCAAAATCATTTCAAAAAAGAAAGGCAAGTTATTTTTCTATCTACTGTCATTAAGAGCCGAATTTAGCATTCACCATTAAATTAGATTTTAGCTTAAACAAACTGTAGCGTAGTCATAAATTATAATAATGCTAGTTCAGATACTCTGCAAAACTGATGAGAAAATTACACTTTAGTACTATTTAATATGAATACCAGCCATTTTTACTTTGTTCACAAATGCCAAATTGTAACTTGGTCTACACTACTACAATGTAGAAATGTAGATTAATATGAATCTAATGCATAATAATAATATTCTTTCACGTTTCATTTTTTTAGGCTGGACAATAACGACTATAAATGTGAAAAGTGTCACTCAATCAGCCCAGCTACTAAACAGTTTTCTTTAGAGATACCGCCCATAGTCCTATGTTTGCAACTCAAACGGTTTACGTTGTACGGAACAAAAATCACAAAACCAATACATTGTAATCGTTATCTTAATCTTACTCGTTATTTGCACAAATCCCATCAAGAAGTTGGTCAAGGCGTAAGTATACCTTTGTTTACATTATATCAATTAAATAATAGAATTATCATAATATCGCCAATAAGCTGGGGGAAATACAATTACATAAGTTAGAAGTTACTAAAGATCCCATCTATAATCAGTTTTAATATATAATCTGTGATGTATTTTCAGACTTCCTTTATCTGAAAGATACTTAGTTTCTGTTCCTATTTCTAATATTATGTATAAGTATGCCTAGTATGCAAAACTTTAGTGTAAAATATAAATATGCGATTTTAAAACCAACTATATTTGCAGGATATAAAATACAGACTAGTAGCCCTGGTCACTCATATGGGATCGTCACCAAACTGTGGACATTACACAGCAATAGCAGAGGCCGCAAATGGAAATTTCTATCAATTTGACGATTCTTGTGTTAGACAAGTTTCAGTGCAGACAGCACTCAATACTGACGCTTACGTTATCATTTATGAAATGGACCGGAATCAAAACCAAATACATTCAGCCTCTGTAAACAACTCTAATTTTGTTGGAAAACCCGCTACAGTAACAAGCCCACTTCAAACTCCTACAACTTCAATTACTGCTAATGGAAACAACAATAACTTATTAAGAATTGGCAGTCCTGTACCTGCACCAAAAAAATTTACAGTTCCATTTTTAAAATCCCCCGTTTCAGAAAATTCTTCGATAAGAAATTTGACAATGGGATCGCCTTCCGTGCCAATAGTATCTACCAAAATAAGTACCATCAATCCATTTTCTACGTCAAATAAGCAGCTATACAACAATGGTTCTCGTTTTGAATGGAATCCAATTTCTAAATCCCCGACAAACTCAAATTCATTAGCACCCCCATCATTAGCAGACCAACAACACGGATTAAAAAGAAAATTAGATGTCATTCTTGATAAGAAAGATTCTACTAAAATAGAAAGTAAACAACCACGTTTAGTTACCTCGATTGCAACTGGAACCGATATTTCGTCCTCAGCATCCGATAAACCAAACGGAGTCATTGAACCAGTTAGTTCTACAAGTTGTTGGAAGGTCATATCCAATGGAAAAGCATCACCGGGAAACATAGATAAGCAGTCTGAAAATTATCGTAAATTATTAAGCAAGACAGGCGGCTATTCTTCCGACCCTGAAACAAAACTCAATAATAACTTTAAGTCTACCGATTTTCATCGTGCTAAAAGCGTCGAAAGACTCTTTCACAGTCAAAATAATAAGACTGTAGTTTCTTCTAAGATTACAGAAAGTGATTCAAATTCATTGTTCATTAAATCACCTGAAAAAATTAGAAAAAGTCCTATTTCAGAAGTAAATTCCAATGCAAGAGTTTTTCCCCAAAATGATGATGTAAGAGCCAAAGATGACAGTCTGCCAAGTAGTGCATACGTTAATGGTCATGCCAAGATAACCGAACAGAAAAGTTATGGTGATCGTAAGTTGCGTCCGGAATCAACTAATAGTCTTCTACTGGACAAGGGACCTTCATCGCCGTCATCATCCGATAGTTCGTCTGATGAACTGCGAAAAAGTAAAAGCAAACACAAAAAGAAATCGAAGAAAGGCAAAGGCAAAAGAAGGAAAAAGAAGCACCACAAACGAAGTTCGTCTAGTAGTAGTAGCACTTCCTCTAGTGAAAGTGAAAGCGACACGAAGGAATTGCTTAAAAAAAGACATAAACCTGGATTATTGAAAGTCATTGATAAACTAAAGGATAGAAATAAAAGTAGCAAGAAACATAAAAGTAGACATTGTGCTAATAACGAAGGCCGAAGTCCGCACACAACTTCTACTGATTTGTCTGAAGATGGTAACCGCAAGCAATCAAAAAGTAACCACAAGGCTGATCAAGCAGATGAACTATCGTCAGAAATTATACGGAGCATGAGTGAGGAAAGGGAAAGAGATAGAAGAAAAAATCGTAATCCAAGTCGCAGTCGAAGCCCTGAAAGGAAAGATGTTCTTAAAGACAATGATAAATTTGATTTATCCAAACTGTCAACGAGGGACAGACAAGGTAGGCTAGTTGATAGATACCATTAATGGTTATTTTGTAATGAAATAGCAAAAAATTCTGGTCAGAGAACCTAAAATTTTATATTATTTGCAGTTATTGGTTGGAATGGCAAAGAGAGCGCTTTGTCTAAGTCTATTGATGTGGACAAAAAAAGCCTTATCCGAAAAAGTAAAGATGATCTTTTTGATGAAGAAATGGATATTGGAAGAGTAAGTAATTTCATTTTTTTGAAGTTAAGCTGCATTGAATGTAAATATCCTTCAAAACTGCCTTATTTTTGCCAATAGATGAAAAAGTCAAGAAAATCCCGTTCTCCTTCCCGTGACACAGAAAATGGTAGTTCAGTAAATAAATTTCAAAACTATGAAGATCTAAATAAGAAAGTTACTGAATGGAGTAAAGTGTCTGAAGGCCACAGTGAAAGAAATACATATTCTGAAAAAGGTAATCCTAAGGGAAATGGCGAATACCAAAATCAAAAGAATTTTGCCTATCGCAGTAATTCTTTCAATTCCGGCTACTCTGGTTCCTATACTTTTCACCATGGGCATCGAAATAATTCGCAGTTTCGAAATGGGAAAAGTGGACGAGGCAACTTTGGAAGAATGCGTCATAGTGAGACCAGGAATTATCATCATAATAGTTTTCGTAGAGACAATAGAGATAGGCGTCCCAGTTAAACATAGTAAGCATTTTGTTGTCAATTGCACTACACTAAAGTACAGTAAACTATTTTGTAAATTGTAGTTCTAACTGAACAGGGATTTCCTATTTATTCTTTTGTGTTCCGCGCCGAATGTGTTTTAGCTGAATTGCATTTTCGGAAAGTTGTGTTAAAAATAGTGTTGTAGAGAGTAATTTTGAGGTAGGTTTATTATTTTGAAAAAATGTAAAGTAACTGTAATCAGGGTTTTTTATTCTAGAATCGAGAAGATGAAATAATAGTTCCCATTTTTTGCTGCTTTATTTTTCACTGAAAATATGCTCAAATGTACAATTTTCGGTTTCTGACTGGTATTCTGTTTTAGTGCAATCAAATTCTAACATTGAAGAAGGTCACGTATAGCCTCACTAGTTTAAAAACTAATCTCATTTCAACTTGCAGGCTTATAGCAGTGCAGCAGTGGTCTTTACGGATAGGATACAATACGTTGATACAAAAGTCAAATAAATTCTAGAAAAACGGGACGCGCAATTTTTGTCCAGAAGTTAGGAACAGACTCTATTACCTGGCATCCCATTTTGTAATGGACCACAAAAAAGGCGCTAGTTTCCCTCACCTCAGCTTTACTCACTCACGACAAGGTGCACGATAAGTATTTGTTTGAAATGAATGAGTGCTGAATCATGGGGCAGCATTTGTATTGATGCTGAGTAGCACCAACTTTCCGGCCAGGAGCCTGAGAACTGTTGTATATTTCTCATGTCAATACCATAGCGAAATTTTGTACTGTTTTGTATATTACTCTTACAAAGCCTTAAATATGACCTCTGGACGTATTCCAACAAGTTTATTTATTACATATTATGCTGTTAAATAATAATTGTTTTTACATAATCTACTCAAGGTTTTGTTCAGATTTTCATGCAAGTGATATTTTCCGTAATAAATCAAGCAGTTCATTCAAGAAGTGTTTGGTATTTCTGCGAAGTGAGCGAAGTCCTGACTTCTCCTAAAAGTAGTATTTTTGTTATTGCTTTTGTGCGTCATGTTTTAATTCCTAAACAAACACTTTGCCCACTGCATACAATAAACAAGTAATAGTCAGGTTTTTCACAGATTTTTAATTAAATAGCTTCCAATAGTTGTACATGTACGTGTATTTTAAAAAAGTATTGTGACTTTCGTGCTACGATTTGCAAACCTTTCGAACATTCTTTTGTATTTTTTGGGAGTTTTTAGTATGCGTTATGTTTAGCTATTATAATATTCTACTGTTACGACTGGACTGTAATCTAAACTTGCTGTAATCCCAACGTTTTTAGATTTATTTAACTTGAACCAATATTCTAAAAATAAGAAAGTATTGAGGAATAACGTGAATGCTAAATCAGTCAAATGTATGATGCTTTACCATTTACTTTACGCAATTGTACACACTTGCATTCAACAATTCAATCACAAACTATTGACAATGTTCAATAGAATCTGTATTGTATCCCTATATGTATAAATCTTGGCTGGATTAGTCCAATTGTGCTATGAACTCCGAGTGATTAATTGAGGGATAAATATTAAGTGTTAAATATTGCTGTGCTGTATAGCCTGTACAAGTATGGAAAATTGAACTGTATTCGACTGAGCTGAAATAACAGTAATTAACAGTTGAGTGGGACTGTATGACATCCTTGATATAAATTTAGCAGTTATCATTGATATTAGGAAATAAAAAAATAATATTTAAATGGTAAACTATTGTTCATGTGTATATTTCAATTTCAAGGTTAAATTTGATTAATTGGTTGAAACACTTACTGACATAAAATTTACTGGTAATACTATATGACCTATTGAAAAACTACAATAATTATGAATCAGTCTAAGTAAGTCGACTGAGTGGCCGCATCACTGCCTAAGACTTATAGCTAGTTGCTCGAATAAAATCATGTAAAATCGAATGAAAGGTGCATTAACTGGTTAACGCCAAAATATTGTAAAATAAAACTAGGCAAACGAATCCAATGTCTACCTAATTATGCATCACAGTAATGTATATAGAAATCTAACCCTAACCAACCTAATTACTTCATTCATGGCAATAATATGTTAATTATGCCACCAATACAAGTACCTAACCTATCTTTTTACATTTACCTATTTAATACTTTTGGTAGTCTATTACAAAATAAATAGTATAGTCATAGGTAGGTAGGTAGGTAGCGTATGTATGAAATGTAAATAAACACGTACCTTTGTACTTTACTGAAACTGATACTACGTAACGTAATACTAGACTAGGTATTCAATTTAAAAGAGTTATTTTGTAAGAAAATGTGAAAAATAGTGTACTAAGTGTACTTGTAGGCAAATAATTTAAAGAAAATGTAAATACAAAAATCTTTGATCTTATTACGATTAGCCTGATTGTGACGTGAATTTGATATTTCTATGTAAGTTAGCAATATTAAATATTAGTCAATTGATGTAATATTATATGATATATTTTTGTCATTTTCAAAATTTGTAATAGAATACAAATCATGAATATGGATATATTATACATTTTGGACGTTTTCTTTGTATATTGAGTCATACGATGTAAATCAAACGAAAAGTCGTAGTTGACCGAATAAGATACATGTACATGTATAAACTGAATATGCTCGTTTGCTTATAAATTAGAAATTACATAAATGAATGACGTAGCATGTAAGTTTCGGAAATGCAGTTTCTGGCGCGCCTTTTCTGTGAATATCATCATCAGTATGATATATATATTGTAACCATATGTAAGTACTAAGTACCTATGGCATTGTGGGAGACCTCGCAATCCCTAACTGGTCTTTTTAGTATGTTATAAACTTAGGTCACATCATCACGTAATTGTATATGCTAAAGTGATTCTACCATATTTGACTGATTGTGAAGTGACTACGTTACTAAAGTGTGTGTATAAAATAAATTCTTTCTCAGTTCCACTTATCACAGAAATGATAGATCACGTTGAATGTCATGTGAATGCTCCTAAAGATGGTAAATAGTAGAATTCATCATCATGTCATTCATCAAATTTTTTAATTGCTTGTGGGCATCAAATTTCAAAGTAGAACGATCTACGTTGTAAGCATCCTCTAATCTCATTAATTACCACTTATTACTGTTATTACTCTTTAGTAACCCAACCCCATTTAATTTGGAATCATGCATTGCAGTAGGGCATAGATACCTTGTATTGCCTTTCTCTTTCCTTTACGTTTATGTGTGTATAAATACCTAAAAGAAAAGAATAATTTGAGAGCAATTTATAAGGATAGAACATCCTAACATAAACATTGATTTGATACATACTATAGCTTATATATATTTTCTCCATGAGTGAATATGATTTCTCATTTCGTGCTGCTTGATTTCACCATTTAGTTTATACATCCTCCTTTTGCTACACTCGACTTCATGGAGCTTTCTCTGCGCTACACGATTTCTCCTAGGAGCCTCTACGCAATCTATTTCTACAAAGTGGGCCTTTCTTTATGCTCTATTATGCTATGCTTCCCTTTTAATGATTTTGTACTATTAGTACCCATTACCCATACACTTTTATTTTAGCCAGCCGAGTAATGAATCAGCAGTAAACCCTCCCGGCAGCAGTATTTATTTTAGGCAAATATGTATATTATTGAAGTGAAAATTCTTTTACCCCTCCAGTTAATTGAAAACGCAGTATTCTAAATAACATCTTTGCAACAGGTAGGGTAAAGATTTCTTCTTGCAGCAATAAATGTAAATGGAAAGGAATGATTGGCCTAATTATTAAAGCATAAATAAAGCCTCCACAAGTATATATTTCTCATTGACACTTCTACTTTCTATTCAAAGTTTTATATTGAAAAGGGCTTTACGTAACCTTGCTTTTATATGATTATGTTGATGTTGAAAATTATCCATACAAGATGCAAGCTTGAGAGTACCTACACCTACTACTACTTATCATACCATATACTTATCAAGGTCACGGTAGGTAAGCGCATTAGGGTCAAGTTCGGACTAAACTCGTGTAGAGAAATATTGTTGTATTACAATTTACAAGTTGCAGTTAACTTAAATAAGTCATAACTGTACATGCCAAAATGATGAGTTAAAAGTGTTTGCAAAATTGTTGTAAAATGTAGGCATTGCATAAACTGCATTGTACTTCCAAAATTGCAATAATGCAGTCGAAAATTTTCAAAGCTTTCTAGCTTTCCATTTCAATTCGTATTTAATCAGTCAACGTCAACACACACAACATCAACAATAACAATGTATTTTTGTATGCTCTGCACTTCTATTGGTGAATGTCAGCAGCAGTGGCGGCGAAGCGGTTGCAATTGATTTTGTGTATTTTTCCCGACAGACAGAATAGTGTGTATCAGACTACAGCAAAATAGCATGGTTCAGTATTACTGCTGTCTGTTTTTCCAACTCTAAAAGTTCCAATATCCATTACTGGAATTTTCTGCTGATTTGTATTAATTGGCCATTATCCGATTATCCATAATTTGTTGATTGTGAGGGGTTGTTTGTGCACACCAAAAACCTGGAATCAAGGGTGAGGTAATTTTTCCTACTTATATTTACCAGTATTCTACATACGGTCAAATTATATCCTTCTACTTTTCTCGGATTGCTTAAAAATTTGCACAATATTGAATGCCAAAGTCAAAATTCAACAACGATAAATCTACATACACCAACAGATACCGTATTCGTCACTTACGCACTAATACCTCAGGAGAAACCGTAAGCTCGGTGGTTATATTTCGCAAGTTAAATCAAGTTTCCAAAATTTTATTTTTTTGTCACTGTTCTATGTTCTTCCAACTAGTGGCTGTATAATATTGCTAATGGTTTGTTAGGAAGCAACTTCAATTAGAAAGTCTTCAAAATAGATCCAACAGAATATTGGATATTGCAGCTCGCAGCTGGCTGGCAAAAGGAAGATAGTTTTGGAAGACATTTCTACAATTACTCTATAATAATAGTACTTTTGTTATGAATGTAGATATTTACAGTTTACAGTTAGGATTAGTTTAATTAGGGACGATTGAAACTTATTGTTTGGACTCTATGACATGACAGCAAGTTTTTTCCTAAAATGGCATTGAATTTTTTTAGTTCTTTATGTCAATCCCAAATCTTGCTTTCAGTTCCATGAAGGGAACTACTTCTACGAAAGATACCGAAACTGAAACAATTACCATTGCATTGTAATTGTACTGATAATTAATTTTGGATTCTTTAAAAATCATTGTGATAAGCTCTGAAAGTTAAAACCTCAGGTGTATTCATATAGGGAATAAAATGTGGAGGGCTCTACATACCTTAATACCTTTCTATTTTCTGAGTTTCATTTGATGCTTGTTATTGAATATTTCCAAGGTGGAAAACTGGAAAAGTTCTTCATAAATTCTTTATTTCTATTACAGGTTGCAACTGAATTACACTATTGGCCCTCAAGGTAGTTCTAATAGAAGTTAATATTGATATGTAAAGTTATGAACATTGAAGATTACATTGCTACGAATTTCGAAAACCAACAGGAAAGTGTCATAAAGCTCATCCTGTGCGTTGTGTACGTAAAGATTTAACTGCAACTCCTTGAAAATTTAAAGATATCCTACAGAATATTCAAAAATGGCTGAAGCTTTTGAAGTGACAAATAATACACAGTTGTATTCCGAAAACTTAAATAGAGACGTCAAAAGTTTTGCTGACGATTTAGCTGTAAGTGGAAACACGTGGCAGACGAACGCAAGTGCTGATTCCTCTAATGTCATTCCTTCAGAGATCGTTGAGAGTGAGTTTGTAAAGAGAGAAGTAAAAGTAGAAGAAACTGAGACTTTTAAACTTTTTGTACGTAACTTGCCACCTGGAATTGTAAGCTCCGAATTGTTAAGGTTATTCCAACCTTATGGAAAAGTTATAGAATGTGAAGTTTTTGTTAAAAACTATGCATTTGTGGTAATTTAATAATTTACATTTTATTCACTTTATCAATAAGAAAGCTTGTTTGAAAGATTCATTGTCACATTAGAGGGTATGGATCCATAGTATAATGAGCTGTTCAAGCTTACTTAGCTTGTATTTTTATTCTTTACTTAGCCGCAGCAGTAATTTCTAGCTTATGAATTGAAGTTCCGTCAATCATTTTTTTAATACCAGTTTTTGAACTAATGAAAATGAATCATAATGATGATGGAAATTTTGAGCCTCTTCTCAGGTTCGATTTCTGATGGACTTTAATTTGTAACTGTATTTCATATACACCAGTAGGCTCAAAATTTCCATCTTTATTAGTTAACTAAGGGCTGGGGTAAGGTAATTTATTTTCATATGAACCATGTTTTTTTTGTTTCTCCAGCATATGGAAAATAAGCAGTGTGGACTGAGAGCGATTGCAGAGCTGGACAATAAATGCGTGAAGGGTATAAATATTAATGTGCAAGAGGCAAGGAATAAATCTATTAAAATTAAGCACCCTATTGGAAGTTACGGCCATCAGAAAGTTACAACATTCAAGTTATTCATATCTAATTTACCACTACAATCTACCAATGAAAGCATTAATAATCTCGTACAACCCTATGGGCGAATAGTAGAAGTACATAAATTGGGACCTTCTTCTGCATTTGTTGTAAGTCAAAGTCAAAAACATGTCCTTAATTATAGTAAAGCAATAATTTTGTTGTGTTCAGTGTTAATAATTTGTCTTATGTCTTGTTTTCCCTCAGCATATAGAAAGCGAAGAGTGCGGTAAGCAAGCAATTGGTGGTTTGAATGGAAAGATGCTCGATGGCAATGGAAAGCCTCTAATTGTGAAAGAATCGGATGAACCAGGTGGTCCGAGTGTACCGGTTATGAAACTGTTGATAAAAAACGTTTCTGAAAAGGTTTCGGCTGCCCAGCTACGAGATCTCTTTAGTAAATATGGCATGGTTATAGAAAGTAAAATTACTCCACCTGCATCAAATGAAGAACGGAAGGCTGTTGTTGTAAGAATTATTAAATACAAGTTTATATTCTTAATTGTTTTACATTGATAATAAATGTGCAAGAGTAGAAAGTGAATCTGAACTTAGCAATTCTCAAGTTGATCAATTTGATTTTAGCACTTAGAGGCCCTTGGGGACATTCGAAGTGCTTTGAAAGAGATGAATGGATACGTTCTTGAAGATTTAGCGCTACATGTAGAACCAATTTTAGAAACCGATTCGAAAAATTTGGAAGGATCCTTAAAATTTAAGTGAGTTTGTTTTATTTCTAGAGATGATTTTAAGAAAAAAATTCAATTTAGATCAAAGTTAAAAGAACAAGGCATTGCAAATTAAAATGAATTGCTTTATTTTCTAAAAAGATTTAATCGTATATTATTTATTAGAGCTCTAGATCCTGGATATGGTAAAGGCACGAAACCCCCTCCGCTGATTCCTCCGAAGGATAAATTTAAATCTCGAAACCCGGGTATAAGACCTTTGTTTGGAGATAATCAGAAACAATGGAGGTTGATTCCAATGCCTTCTGCGTATGAAGAGTCACCTCCTCCGTACCTTTTTGACAATTACCGAAAACCCATGCATCTTGTTCCACCGCCTTCTCGGAAAGGGGGTGGTGGCGGCATGGGTCGTCATTTTCCTCAACAAGTGGCTAGAGATAATGATTACGAATTCTATAGTGACAACTACGATGAATTTTATGAACCTCCATTTCAAGGAAATCAAAATGATGAAGCCCCTATGAATGATTGGGATTCCCCGTGGGGCCAGCCATATCACGGGGGAATGGATGCACCAATGGGGGATCAAGATTATAGTCCACTAATAAAAAAGGCGAAACCAAGATTTGGTCAGCTTCAAGCACCACCAAAGCCCTTAATGGACTTGCCATTTGATGACGGTCCCATGATGTCACCTCCAAATAATTTCAACAACTCCTATTCTACTTTCAGACGTTCCACTCCCTTAAATCTGCCATTGGGAGAGAAAACGTATTTTTCTAATTTTAAAAAAGATAATAGAAATAAACCCAAACCGAACATCCCATCATTAATGGATACAAGTCCTGGTATTAGTCGACAAAACCAGTTATTCAATTCTCAACAACCTATGCAAAATGCACATAATTCCCAAACTGATGATCCAACATTTTCTCAAGATTCGTATGTACTTCCTGGGTTTTATGCAAATGATCAAATCCAAGGACCAAATTCGAATTACTGGACTCCTCCATCAGGAATAGAGGCTCCAAAGAATAATGCATCTATGTATAAGAGTAATTTCTCGTTTGCCAATATGGCTAACAATTACGCTAACAAACAAAAATCGGCAGCACAGTCTTCATTTTTTAGCCCTCAGCAAAATCCTCAATTACAAGAAAGTAGTCCTGTGGCACCGCCAAGTATAAATCAGAGCGATTATCCTGACCTGAAACCTGGAGCCAAAGTATATGTAAACGGAAAGGGGAAGGTAATGGTTCGTGGGAATCGAGGAGGAAAACGTAGGAAACCCGTAATGGCTGTTGAGATGCCTAGTCGAGCAAATACGAAACCTCAAAGCTTCAATCGTTTCCCAAAGGGGAAACAACAATTCGCAAAACAAAAGCAAGAACAGCAAAAATTGGAGTATGCAACATGGCTAGAACAAAAACCTTGGCTTCATCAAGCTATTCCTGGAACTGTCAAAAGATTGTAATGTAATGGTAACCGAATCGTCTATTTCTATCTCAGTAGTCTGTACAATTGTTAGCCCCGCAGGATGCTTCATACGGTAAGTAAAATGTTTTAGTAATGGATTTTGATTTTAGAATGCCAAAATCTCATACCTATAACTATTCTACTATTCGTATGCAGCATTGACACACTGAAAAACTATTTTTTTCGATATTGTAAATTAATATTGCAAGATGTCCGTTATATTGTAATTTCTATATAATTAGTTAATATTGTTTAATGTTTACTAACCAAAATCCAATACGAATGTATATTATATTGTTATTTTACTGTAAAAGCTTGTTCGTCTTTGTCTTTTGCTTGTTGATGATGTGTTATGGTTATGAATAAGTAGATTTATGAGTAGGACAATTTATCTTTTCTTGATTTCTCTACAGAAACTCAGTCATTGATACAGTTTATTTCTTCACAATTTACTTCTCTCTCCATTCATAAACATCTTTTGATGTAATACATGAAAATTCAACAACATGGTACAATACACAAACAATTCATAAATCTGTAAAATATATTATGCTAAGAGTTAAAAATAGTTAAACTGTTTAATTACAGAGCAGGTACGGTTTTGTTTGATGTAAAACTATCTATTAGGACGCGCTAGAAAACGATTCTTCTTGACATGTAGTTTATATTGTAAGTAACAAGAAATATGACAAGACTATTACAACAACATAATGCTTTTCATGTAGGACTTTTGTATACTGTGTAGTTAAATAGCACATAGTATGTGCTACGTTTGTATGCCTAGTGTTCCTTAACTTTTACTAGATTTAAACACTAAATTATTGTTCTAATTAGATAAATACAAGCGGAAATTATTGTTCGTTCCATTATAATTTCAATAAATAGAAAGTATCCGTATTATACTTAAGGTCAATGTACCTATTATACTCTACTGTTGTAGTTGTAAATATTATACTTATAAATATCTAGTTTTAGTTTAGCATACAAAATGCAATTATTGGTATTGGTAGTACATCAAAATTACTTTATAGTAGCTACATAGTAATGTGCATACGAAGTATTATAATATCCTGTTATTACGCTTCCAAGTAGGTATAAGGAATCGAAAATATATAGATTGATTGATGAGTGAAATGCTTACAAGTTTGGAAACATTTTCCGTTCATTTTCAATATTTACCTACATAAATAGAAACAAATCCTTTTAGTTGTACAGTAATTATAATTAGAATCGAAAATTCGAATAGTCTTCTAGAGTAGTTAGAGAGTAGCACAATTACTTGACCTACCTACAGCGTGTTTGTTTACACTGTAATAAAATAATAACGCTGCTGGTTTTCTACACATTAGTACATACAGGTAGATAAGTAAACAAATGGTTTAATATGTTCTGAAAGCGTATAGTTTATAACATTACTTTTTGGAAAATAATTGCAATGATAAATTGTACGTTCAACATTAGCCTTGATTTGCTAATTATGACTTTTCAAAGGGTTGTTATTGAAGTACCTATTTACATGCTAATTATCATTACCTGTATCTGTATGTACATACGTATACCACACCCACGACATTGAAAATTCTCTTGTATATAAAGTACCTAATGTTATTTTACTTGGAGTAGCTAGATCATTGTTGGTACACTGTAGTCAAATATACATTGATAAAACCTAATTTTAGTGGTCATATGGTTTTCTGTTCCGTTCCGTCGATTAAGTTGACATGCGTTTGAGGGCGAAAAGAATACTATTGGGGCATTAAGATTAAATTGTTAAATTAAAGTGTGAAATTGTCCGATTATGATACGTATGCTTAGTGTACTATACAATAATTAAAAAATTTCTCACTGAAATCATATCATAGTGTGGAATTGTTGATACTAAAAAAGTTGTTCCATCATTAACATATTCTATTTTATATTGGGTTGGAGAAGGTTGTTTAGAATTCCCTTTTTTTGGACGCCTCGTGTAGTGTGGACACACATACAATAAGTAATTAATTTACTAAAGCTGTAAAATGTTGATTTTTGCTTTGTAAACTCTTAATGGTTTCAGAATCTCTATTAAAGGGTTCGGGTATGGTACGGATAAAGAAATCATTGTTTTAAAAACCCTCGTATGGTAATTTGATATGGAACATTGTATGTATGTCAATAAAAGATAAATATTATAGACAAGAAATAAAGTCTGAGTGGATATACTAGAAACTTTCTAATTTTGAACAACGAGTATTTAATTCTTTGGTTGGTATACCACACACTTCATCATCGTATGCTCCACTTCACCATAAAAAGCAATATTTTCCTATCTGGTATTAACTGTCACTTACAATTTACAATGCTTATGAACAGTCGAATAACTTGAAAATTTTACACTTGAGGCATAATCTGATCCCATTTGTACGTTACACCACACATTGTCACATCAAAACTACATTTACATGTGGAAGTGAACAATGAATAGTGGCACTTAAGCATATTTTATAATTTCAATACATATGCCAAAACGTACGTAAGTATGTCAAAAGTTTGTTTGCCAATGACTCCTTTATAATTTGGACTTTAGGTGAAAAAGAGATTTAACCATTCCTGAAATACCCCAACAGTACAATATTACATTACTAATATTTTAGGAAATGTAGATTAGTTCTGGTATTCCAGTGGTCAGGTCGAAAATAGATTACACACTATAGTGAAAACTAAATCCTAAGTCCTAAACTAATTGTTTTTATTTATAGGATTACTCCTCATCAACAATTCTAATTACAGAGGAAGTACAATTTGATTGGTGATTAGCGATATGATCTACGTGGACACTGCAATGTTCAGATATGGTTTATATATTGGGTTTTGGGTATCTGACATACGTGAACAATCTGTTTGTCCAGAGGAGTTAGTTTGGAAAGTTTTTAAAGGGGCATCCTGCTTTCACCCGACTTTTCCCAGTTTTCACTGACTTTCCCCATATTTTTCAAAGAAGTGGTCAGATGCTACCAAAACGATCCACACGTATGTCACAATTCGATGAAAATCAATAATTTCAATTTGTGATTCAAAATCAGTAAAAGTTGAATACCAAATATTTGGATTGAACTACTTAGTGTTCCTTAATAGTATATATAATAATATATAATAAGAGTTTGATCAGACAATCTTTGAAAAGGGATAGCTTCGATTACGATATTGCAGATACTAATTGAACACGAGTAAGAAATACAGTATGAATGGAGATTACAAAACGGGGATTAAACAAATAATTCCTAGAATCGTTCCAAAAAGTGCAGTAATGAAATATCAAGTTTAAAGCAGCTATTTGCTCCGAACAAAAATAATCCCTTTAAAGTTGTTTCTGGTTTGGCATTTGGACACTGAATCAGTTCATTCATTCACATTCATAAATGTGTCTATTGTTGCAGTACATGAACCAGGACAGGAATAATGTTCTATCTAACGAAATGAGTGGGTTTTCCATAAGGAATTGTTACCTTCAAGTACCATATATAAATCCTATGTATCAGTAATAATATGTACTCACTTTCCAGTATACTAGATATAAATAAAAGTATGATATAATCGTATTGGGTACCAGTACCACATTAATATTATATTTTCTTTATAAATGCACGTTTCCACCGTCTACATTTTGGAAGTTACAATTTTGCACGACAATTATGACAGTTTTCACAGACTAGCAGTAGTAAAGTCGTTATTCACATCAGTGTAGTAGAATTTAGTTTAACCAAGCCTGACAAGATAGTAGTGTGGTTAACACCCACAACATTTAAAAGTGACATTGACTTTTCCATATAATATTTTGTGAATAATGTATAATACACTAGCTAGACTCTAACACTTTACCCTAGCATTTAGGAAACAATAGATACCTGCTCTTTTATGTTTAACAGTCATGAACTATTAGTCTAATCTGATCAGATAATCGGAGTAAATGAATAATATTAAAATTTTAGATTAGATCATTGTCATTCGTGGATATATACTTTGTCGATTGTACCGTTTTCCATTTGTTCATAATACCCAAGGGTGCTGTACTAGGAAGTACTCAAAGATCTGTATTTATTCTCTTGGTTCATTTCCTAAATTACTACTTTGATATAAGTAGGTACATAATTATATTAATTAGTAATAACGTTTTCATGAGAATAACAATAATAATATTATGGCATATTACGTAGGATTTGCTTACCTACCTCCGTAGTGTACTGTAACAACAATTAGCTATTTACTACATTAACATACTTTAAACGACACTTTCGCTCTCCCCTCGACTAGGACTGGAATTAGATGGATTTGGGTTGGTAGAATTACCATGAGAATTACCTTTCTTGGACAAAGGTGGTAAGTGTTCTTCAATGGAAACGACAGTGGGCAATTTACTGGAATTAAGTGAATTAGAATTGCCTGAGTTATTGGGGAAATTCGGGTGTACCACACTAGCGGCACTGCCACTATGACTATTGGAACCACTTATACCATTTCCATTGAGGATACTTTGAAACCATTTCTTTAATGAGTTAGTTTTCTTTTCCCGTTCTAATTGATCTGATAGCTTTCTCCACCGAGATTTTCTTCTCTTCTCTGTCAGAGGACCTCTTGATTCATCTTTGTCTGCTGGGGCCAACGCTTCCACATCAATATCTCCAGTACTCATCTCCTCGTCTTCAAAGTCTTCCATATCAGAGTCATCTGCATCGTTACTTCGATCCATACTGTGAAGCAATAAGTTGACGCTGTCAGAACCAAGTAAATGTGATGACTCGTTTTTGTCATCAGAGTCGTAACTGATTGAGTCTCCGTCACGATGCTCTGGAGCTTTCCGGTTTTTATTAAACGTGGGTTTTTTCAAAGGGCTGCTTTTCTCGGTTGGACTTAGGGCGCCACGTTTCGGACTAGAGACTGAATTAGAATCTTTTCTCTTTGTGTTATTTTCAATTTTCCGCTCACAATCACGCTCAAGGAAGTTGTTGAAAACGTTTTCACAGGAGGGGTTCGCTTCCACTGAGCCATTTACCAAAGGAATCTCATTGTTACTTTTATCGTCACCAATATCTAGTGATTTTGACAATTTTCTGAACCTTAAAATCGGAGTAACTCTGACTGGACTATCTCCGCCACCACCCGCAGTTCCACTTGGGAACATATCTAAGGATTTCGACTCTCTGATGGATCCCACTGAGATTTTCTTGTTATTGCCAGAGAAAATCACTCGTTTTCTTTCTCCGTCATCTCGCATTGCCTTTTCAATTGGAGACTGAGGCAGGCTTTGAGAACTATTTGAGGTTGCTTGCTTTCTTAAGTTTACAAGTTTTACGGGAGAGTTACCTGGACTTCTTGGTGTACTGGAATCGCTGGGCGGCTCAATTGTTACGGCACATTCCGTTTTAGGAAAACTGCCAGGTTTAAATTTGTTGAAATTTTCTTCTCGGCGGTTTCTTGCTGGAGTGCCTGCAGGGCTGTTTTTGTTGCTTACGGATTGGTACGGAACTCCACTGTTGTTGCTCACATTTCCATTGCTACTACTATTTAATTGAGCGTTTTTCAACGACAAAGAAAGCATTGCTGGGTCAAAACTAGGCCGCCGCAAATAGTTTGAATTTCCTTTGGAAGTCGACAGTAACGGATTACCACTACCTTGTCCAGCACAAAAAGACCCTTGTCTCGAAACATTCACGCTCCCTGCAATCTTTGGACTAGCTCTTCGACGGAAACTATGCTGCTCGTTGAATCCCCCTCCCAATCCTGAAACAAGGTTATTCAACAGCAACTTTTTAAAAATTTGCCTTTTTCATGTAAATACATTTCTCTATGTTTACGTATTAAAAATATGCATAGTCATGTCATCTCTTCTCAAAATGTCAATGTCATTCCAAAAAAATTAGTTTCTACAGAATTCAAAACCTTATTATGCAAATTTAGTGGACATCACGCGTTTAATCGTATATAGGTACGTACAAGGAAACAGCAATAGCTTATTAATACTTTTATCCGGTATCTATTAAAAATGCAGAATAATGCAATACAAGCGATATAACACAGCATGTACAACAGCTGTGTATAACAAAATGTTGCAAACCAGCATCTTCTAAGTAGCAATTATTGACAAAAGAAAATTACTTGTGTTTATCTAGGAGAGAAAAGCTAGGGAACTTGTGCAGCAGCTACTCTTCTATTACAAAAAGGAGTATAATATAATGTGACAAAGTTGAGCAAAGTGCTAGGGCTAATAAAGCATTTATGGTAAGAAACAGAGACAAGGAAAAAGACCTTTGCTAAATATAGCATTCTAGTGGCTGACTGTGACCGTGCGTGAGTTAGATCAGTATGATGGTGGTGGTGGAGTGAGATAATCGTGAATCGGTTGTGAGATTTCTTTTGACTTATTATGATTGAATATTTCGCTTGTGTAGGTAGTATTTTTTAGGTCGAGTACAAGCCTGAAGGAATAAAACCAAAGAAAGTCTTGTCATGTAAAAAATTCAATTTGTGTGCTTGTGGCTTCCTATTACTGAATTCTTTGTTTCTCCATTTCCCATTTACATCTACATGTCTCCGTCGGGAAAGAAGAAAAGAACAAACAGAAAAGAAAAAACTTCATAAAAGTTGTAATTTGCTAATAGTGGGAAATAAAACAGATGCTCCATATTATTAGACAGTAAATACAAGTGACAGAACAGTCAAGTAGAAGAGACCGCCTTTCCATTCCCAACCAAAACCATTGCGAATTGTTCATTTACGAGCATTTCCATTTTTCCAGGCAATCCATGTTCCGACCAACAACCAGAGCAGAAAATATGTATACACCACACATACTTATAGTGTATGCAGCGAGAACGGTGACATTTATGTTAAGTGCTATACGTTGAGAATAAAAATAAACTACTAGCACTCTAGTGGGTGGATATCTCAAGAATATTAAATAAAGTTATTATGAACAATATACCAAAATACAAGACATTTTACAGACAATATCTTTATCTGACCTAAATTACCATTTACGTATACACTAATTCTTACTTTAAAGACACGTACAATACAAACGTAACTCAACAATACTACTACACACTGTATAAAGTACATACACAAACAGTAATTTTTAGTGTTGCAAAAGTTAGGGTTCTATATTGACCTCACAAAAACATCTAACAGATGCAAGTTAATTTAACTTAGAACGTATTAAATAACGAAAAATATTTTCATTAGGTATAGCATTGTCATGTTCAGTAATGTAATGTAATCATGCGTCGAGATTACAAACACACCCCACAACATGAAAACAAGTGACCAACTTGACAAGTTACTACTGACCTTTCACCCGGATATGACCTGTCAAGGAAGGTCGGTTGGTGCCAAATCATCTAATTGTGTAGCTTTATGCAGTGGGTAATTGAGCCTGAGCTTCCTTTAAAATACGTATACCAATTCATTTTTATACGATCAAATCAAATTCGACTCAACATACAAATACAAAACAGAACCGGTTGACACGTACGATAAACATGGAACTAAATAGCTAGTTTAGCTAGCAAACTCGAAACTCTGCAATTCGTTTTATAATATTCACGGAAAGAGATACATAATATTATATGGGTGGGTATGTTATATCACAACAACACTATTGCAATACCTGCAATTTTCAAAATGCTTCTTTTATTCAAGACTTAAAATTCAGACACACTGATCAAAACAACATTTAAGTAGGTAACACGAAAATAAACAAAATAACTAGGAGTTTGTATTGTAGATGAACAAAATTAGTAAGTAGGTATTCTAAAATTACAGTATCCTCTCTATTTAGTGCATGTTTGGATTTTGAACTTGAAAATACTTTCAAGGAATGACTCCTGTGTTGACATAATAATCATTATGTGCATGTGCGTATGTACGGTAATTGTGATCATGGGCTATTTTACAATAATAATTACTCTAAAAGTGCAAATATAAAAAGTGTGTCATAAAGATCGATAAAATGGTCAAGGGTCATCTAAAACTACAAGGCTAGTGCTAATACTAATTGCAAGTGTATCGAACAATATAATTACTTACTAGGTATACAGTAGGGTTCTGAACAGGGACGCTTAATATGAGAATTACGATTTACTTAGTATTTTAAGATATGTGCACTTCAGTATTTACCTCTTGGTCGACAAAATAATGGTTTTAAGTCATCTAGATCAGATCGATTCGGCTTGACAGCTCCTTCACAAGTATCCACAAGCCAATGTGTCAACACATTACCTTTTCCTTTCAAATGGACGTAGCCCCTGTAAAATATTTCATTGTTAGTTTTCCAAACCAGCTTTGTACATGTATCTAATATATTCTAATGTAACAGAAAAATATTTAACCTTTCTTTAACAACGTATCCGCCTATTTTATCCAAAGCTCTTTTACATTCATCGCTGATATGGATTTTAAGGGGCTCCCCATTAGACTCCATACGAGACGATGTATTCACCTGTGAGAAACATTAGGTTTAATGCATTAATTTTATATGTAACATATTACAATGTAAAACACTGCTTGTTGAAACTTTGTAATTCTGTTACTCTCAAGGCGCCCCAATATACAAACATAAATAAGAAAAGAGAGTGCATAATGTATAATCGAGACGGACCGTATCACCGAAGAGGCAGTAACGAGGCATCGTGAGACCCACCACACCAGCACAAACCGGTCCTGAGTGAATGCCAATACGAAGTTTGAGAGTATCATTTGGTCTATGGGCAATGCGGTACGAATAAACTGCGGTCAACAGATCTAAAGCCATTGAGGCTATTTCTCCCGCATGCCGATTTCCGTTGCGAATTGGTAATCCAGAAACCTGTGAATAGCATAACAAAACCAATTACAGATGCATTAAGCTACATCCATACACCTTTTAAAGACATTAAAAAGTAACTAGTAACTAATTGCATGCTTGGTCAATTTATTACTTTCGCTTTCACCTTCTGGTGACCTTACATTATTGTGTCATTTCATTGGGGGATTCTGAAATGGTGCACGTCAGATGAAGCAAAATTATTAATTAATATGATACTATAGAACACTATTAATACCATGGCCCTAAGAAAGAGTATATTTATTATGCTGAATTTTTTATTGTGTATTGTCAAACGCGCTTCGCAAATGCAATACTCGAAGATAAACAGTCAACGAATCAGAATTTTAATTTAATTGACGAGTACAGTCAGACATACGAGTAATTGTATTTTGAGCTGACAGAAGCACACACATTTGTGCACAAAGTATGCCGTATTTACCGAAGTAGTAGTCCCCGAGGGCATTAATCGCCCCATGGACAATTATTTCGATGAAACGGCAAAAAACATTCCCCGAATTCTGTATGATCTTAAGAATCTGATGGATCTTAAGACCATCATAGGAAAAGTCATATTTTTCCGAAAGTTACTATTGTGGGATGCTTTTCGATGTCTCTTAAGTAATCATACGAAAGCAGAACTGCACAAAATAATAGGTTATTCAGACGAAGCTCCGTAACAAATGCGGGCAACAATAATTCATGAAACAGTATTAGACCGGACTACTATTTCGGTAAACACGGTAATTGCATTATTGTGCTTCTAGCAGGTATGGTTGTTATTACATGTGCTATACGTTTACCCTGTAGACATTACAAGTGGCCAATGCTTTTCTAAAATATTTGCGAAAAACGAAATGTAAACTAATAAACTGAAAGCAAATGAGGAAGTTCTGGAAAGATTTTCATCTTGCTGCTTCCTATGTAGGAAGAAGAAATACACCAAGGTAAAAGTAATTTCGCCCATTTTGTTATATTTTATATTACCTAAGTAAATATAAGTCTACTTAATAAAGTTTGTATATGAATGTAAACAGAAGTTGGATTGGAATTAATTTCCTGAGTCGGAAGGAAAGGCAAGCAAATAGGATGGAAATGAAAGGGAAGTAAATAAATTGGTTCATTACATAGTCTAAATTTAAGTATAAATTCAATAAAGATCGATATGACAAAATTTCTAATCAAACAAAATTAATGAGTTTCGAAGTTAGTAAATTCGTTTAATAAATATTTCCAAGGGAAGTTGGGGCATGAAGAGAAGTACAGAAGACAAATGGGAAATCTAAAGTTTGACAAACGACAAAAAGTCAGAAAACGAAATGAAATAAAATATACTATATATATATTATATCCTCTGTTGCTAATTTTCTGTGTAGGTAGTTCCCAGAAACTCAAATCTTCCCTGAACTTCATTAACGAAAGTTACAGAAAGTTTGTTCCTTGTAATTAATCCAGTAATTAATTGTACTTTACAGTTGTAGCTTATTTCTTAGAAAGAAGTCGTAAAACAGATAAGAGCTACTGGAAAGCTATGCACAAATACTAAAATAAAGTTTTATCACAATCACACTCGGTAGAAACATTTCCCCAAAGCCAAACCATGTCAAGAAGTTTTTAATGTATTACGAAATACTCTGCTCTATTCAGCAATGCGTGAGTGGCTTACATAGGAGTGAAAGTGCACACTTACCACCATATAGGCGTCCCCTATTGTTTCCACTTTGTAGACGTCATAGCCTCGGATTATGGAGTCAAACAGAGTGTAGAGATCATTGAGAAAGTTGACAACCTGTCAGAATCAAAGAAAAAACACTCATCGTCACTTTAAATCGCAAAATGCGTGTTGGAACAACGTAATCACTTGTATTGTCTAAATATTTAACTTAACCGTTATTTTATCATGAACTCTATGTTCACAATAGATGTTATTCTAATTCCCTACTACTGCTAAATATCTGAATGGTTAACAAAGTTAACATTGTTGATGTTGGCTATTATACAATGCAAATATCTTAATATGTATTCCTTTGTAGCTGCTGTTTCTATACTTTGTTATCTTAAAAACTTACTGTTACTTAATTTACTTTATATATTTTCTCTTTACTCGACTATTCGACTACGTTTATTCAGTAGCGAAAGCTACTGTATGCAAACGCGATGTCTGTCTGTTATAGTGAGCTTATACGTTACAGTTAGTTAATGAGAGTTCAAATTAGGTTGACCAGGCGCCCTTATTTTTAAACCCTGTCCTTCCGTTCTAAAAATATCCTTTTTTGTGTAAGAGAAAAAGTAAAAGAAAATAGTTGCTGAAATCCCCAAAAAGAAAAATATGTATTAAATACCATTGAAACGTCAAATTACAATTTACTCTATAAAATATCAAGAAATTGTGGTCTGTGGACTAAGGAACTACAAAAATAAACTATTTCATGAACTCAAGCGTACATAACAGCTACATACAACTTTTGACCTTTTATGTCACGAAATTAATCCCAGAGGCTACTCTATTTTTGAGATGGGTTCCTTTTACAAACACTTTTCTCATTCACTCACACGATTAATTAGCAGATCTATCTCACTACATAGTTTTCTACATGTTTCCCTGGACCCATAGAACAGAACAGTACTGATATCGAGGTTACATCGAAACGTAAAGTAATAGTGAGCAATTAATTGGTCTGCAACTTTTGCAAGTTTGCACTAATTGTCCACTACATAAATCATAACTTTGAACAATGATTGTTATCATTTTTCTACTTTGCTCCTAGGTTTTTGTTCTTCCTCATTATCTCGTTCCATGAAATTATCAGTGTAAAAGTTCGCCTACACCTAGGTGTGTCTCCACTTTCACTTACATTGTGACGTCCAAATGGCGAAAATATATTTGTTGAATAATTTGCATTTTTCTACATTTGACCGAAATGAAAGCAGAATGAATCCTTTTGTGTATGCCTATTAACCCGAAATAACCAGCAAGCTGTGCATTTCGAAAATTATTTCTCCTACCAACGCGGACCTTCAAACACCAATTTATTAATCGTTTCTAATACTGTTAAGGTGATGATAACTAATGACATTCTCTCATTATCATTGAATGTCATCTTCATACCAGATGTGGATACAGAGAGCAATATACCTATGTAATCTGTTCGTAGATAATCCAAGTTGGCATGTCCGAGGAAACCAACCCAGTCTCACAAAACTAGATAACAAGATTATTAAGTTACAGTTAGTTTGACATTAACTATAATCAAATCAAAACTTTCGCCTAAAGGTTTCTAAGATTAAATATATTGCGTAATAATACATTCTAAACATATCTCATTTAAGTAAGCCGTAGTGGGTGGGTGTATTTTATATTTTAAGGAAAACACTGTAGGTATTTTAGGTATATTAAGCACATAACTATATAATATAATTATGGTAATATGGATATGGATTACGGTTGGATTTTGTTTTTCATAAGTGAAGAACACACGCTAAGGCACATTAACACAGAACTAATTGTACCTGTAGTATATTAAAAGCTGATGTATGCTCACTTAAGCAACTTCCATAGTAAAACCCTGTGAACTACTTGGAAAGCAGAAATGGAGCAACTTAATACGTACTGCATCATGATGAAAGTTGTTCTAATTAATGAGATTTCATTAGGAAATAGACATACAATCAGTCCACAAGTAACTTTAATCAGTATTTCTGTACAATACAGTAAATTTGCTAAAAGGCAATTCATCTTGTCACACAACGCTATTTATATTGATAGCATTACGTCATTATCACATACCAAATACAGTTGTAGTAGTATAGCGTATTATAACAAACCTTCCTTTAATCATTTTTAGCATGTGCAGATATGTTATTATGTTCAATTAAATTACAGTAAGTATTTTCATGCGCGTTTACATTACAACCTGGATTCGAGATAAAGCGTAGTAGATTCACGTTAGCATTCACTACTGCGAAATAAGCTTATTATAGTGTTAGTTAATGCTCTTAGAGAGACAATAACTGAGGAGGTAATTTCCGTTTTATTTCTTCAACGATTTCATCATGGAAGCTAAATGGAAAATCCTTCAAAAACAAATCCACTGGAAGTATTTCTAAGTACTTTGAGAAGTAAAATGATTTTATACTTGCCAAGCCTGAAATAGAATAATAGAGTTGAAGGCGAGGAAGAGAGCGGACTTCTGCTCTGGTTAATGCCTAATTTCTATTTGCTTCTTTGCTTGTTAGTTGTTAGCCTAGTATAAGATTTCAGGAGATTTTCGTTTCTTGTCCTGATTTCACTCTTCACATAGAAATACAAATAATGAGAAGTCTTAAGGCAAACAAATCCTTATTAACCTAGTTACACTAGTTAGCTCTTTCTTTCCAGCTCTGAAAGATAGACAAACAGTACGGTAGACCTGACCCATCATCATTAAAATTGAAGACTACCTTGTTATAACTTATCTACTCCTGCTGAAACTAACTAAGGATAATAGAGAATAAGTAGACTATATGTGTTTGAAGAGAGACATTTCATTGGTGCTCTGTATTTACACTTTCCCTTGCTTTCTCCAAAAGTAAGTGAATATTTTCCCCAGAGACATTAAGTAAACAGTAAACAGAAATAAAATGCATAACGCATGCATGTTATAAATAATCTAGCAATTTAATTAAACTCTGGCTCATAATTTCACTGTGTAAGTATGTGGAAATTCTAAGGGATATTCAAAAAGTTAACATTTACCTGAAGTGGTGTGCTTTCGGCAGACATAGAGGTAAATCCTACTATATCTGAAAAGTATATGGTGACGTTTTCGAATGTTTCTGGCTCGATACCGTCTCCAAAGGTCAGTCTTTCAGCTACTGGTCTGTAGGGGTTCACATTTAAAAATCATTGTTAATGTAAGTAAACTTAATTATATGTTTCATTCAGTCTACCGGAATACATAATGAGAAAGAAAATCTACGCCACGGGTCAGTACCAAAAATATATATTTGTGATACAGACTAACTAATATTAGTATATTACAGTAAAGGTATAAGGAAAGAATCCTTTGATTAAAGTGTATAAAGGTTGGCGTGGTACAACTTAGAAAGGAAGAATGTGAAGAGAAAAGAGGAAACGAGATCTTTTGTACTTACTGAGGAAGCATTCGATGAAGAAGATCCTCAGTTTTTTTCTTTTCATGGATGAGCAGCCCAGTTCGCTCGTTAACGAGATCTTCCAAATTATTCGCATACTTCTCCATCATGGATATCATATGGTCCATAATATTTGGCGTCCTGACACACGAAGTGAAAAACATCATTCCTTCCACCATTTTCTCAACTCAAGCATTATGACAATGAAAGTGTAATGCCCTGGAACAGATTTTCTATCCACTGCACAATTCCGAACTAAGTCAACCTTATTTTCACAACGGCTATTCTATTGATATGGCGTGGACTCAATGTCCATACAAAGTAATAATCCCTTTTCAAGCCTACTCACGTACTCCACATACAGATGCTTACTTACCACTAAATACAAAAACAACATATATCCACACAAGAACCGCTCCTGCAGGAGATTTCTACCCAGAAGATATCTACCCGTCAAATACTCCATAAGCACATCACATACAAACAATGCATGCTAATAGAGTAATAAATACGAGACAGGTTTATTTTTATTAAGCCGAATTCTGTGAGTAGATTAGGATATGCTGTCAGATTATTTTCAATTCCTGTACCTATAGAAGTATTGCAGTAGCGATTAATTATGCTCCTAAGTCATCTGTAGAAAATATCAGAAAGTCATATGCAAATATACAATTTCAATGCTTCAATGCATTACCCTGTGATGACATTTACATATAGGCTAACTTCAAAAGTAATTGGGCAAATTCTTGTATATTTCTCCTAGTAATAATGCCAACCATGATTCATTTATTTGACTCATCAACCCTTTCCGCACGAAATAACTCACGTATATTCATAAATACCTAGTTGCAATTAATAACTCATTCCAAGTATCACAAATCATTTACATTGGATTTGACTGCGGAAACATGCTAATTAATTACTCAAAATATTGCATAGCAATTCAGCATTTCATTCCTGATTTCTACTTGTTTGATTTTAGCCTCCATTACGGGAAAACTAGCTGTCACTATTATTATGAAACATAAAATTAATGAAACAGCAGCATTCTGCTATAGATATTTTCCTTTGTATTCTTATATTTTGCAACACTTGAGAAGATTCAGATGCGGTAGAATTGGATGGGAGTTTTTGTAAATTATATAGGGTATTTGAATGATATTGGATATTTGTAAACGGTATTATGTATGCGTGTACTGCAATACGTGTTATATAGCAATAAATATTCTGTCAATTCAGCCGAGATATCCGTGGGAAGACTTCCGGTAAAATTACAGCATCCCTGTACTTTGACTTCTTCTGAACTGCTTGTGCATAATGTTTCGTGCGGATACGTTGCATGTAAAATATATTAGTGTTACATATCGTATATAACCCTATTAAATGCATTCGCTATAGTTTTATACATTCTACAGTTATATATCTGTTCACTCAATCGTGAAGGCTCTAAATCTAAGTCCACAAAATTCAGTAATAAATAGTAGAGAGGAACGAAGTCGTAGACTCAGTGGTTAGGTATACTACAACGGAGCTACAAAGTGATTTCCTGTCTTTGACTGGAAAATAAGAGATAATTCGAAATTCTCGAAGAGAAAGGTCGTATATTTCTATAGTCGTAAGAAAGCAATCATGTTGATAAACGTAGTTGAACAATTGTAAATAAAAGAACAGGAAAAGACATAGAAGAACTTACATTCCTTCTTTCAGTGGTTTTAGCCTCTCTCGAATGTTCCGGAATAAAGGTCGATTTTCCGGAAGCTCATCCCAACACTCGGCTATCAGTGTGACAACGTAGTCCGGACATTGACTGGCACACTCTTCTAAGAAACTCAGCTGAGGGCGGAACGGTGGATTTGAGGCATTTTTTACTCGATCCACAATTTCTGTTTGATAAAGTTCCAAAGAAATATGCAATTTATTGATCCACTAACCATAGACACGGTTTAGATTGAAAAACTTGCACAATATAAATTACTTTAATTTCTAAAAGTTTTCTAGAGCCGAAACCGAAATTATAGACAAGAAACTTAGGATATGGCAATAATATGGAGACTCTACACGTAAGCAAAGAATTCATGTTCACAAGGTACTGGAATTTAAAAGTTAAAACTAGACGGGTAGATATTAGATATTATGATACAAAAATAATTAATTTTTAATAATCTGCTATGAGTGATTTATTACCTTTCGGATCGAATTCGCACATTCCGTATGGGCCTTTACGTCCATAAATTTCATAGAGAATGATACCTAAAGCGTAAATATCGCCCTTTTGAGATCCTTTAGAAAATCCTTTTTCACGAAGAAGCTCTGGAGCTTTCCATAAAAGGTTTTGGTAATAAGGGTGGGGAGCGGAGGGATCAAGGGAACCCAAATTGGCTGCTGCTCGAAGTTCAGACAAACCGAAATCAGTCAGTTGGAGAACCCAACGAGATGTTATCACACAGTTTGAACTTTTTAAATTTCCATGAAATCCTAAATCGGATTCGTGCAAGTAGATCATTCCCTAGACAAATGAAAAATGAAACATCATGTTAGTATACCATCGCTAATACGTACACGTCTACTGTACTACGGTTAAATTGAAACCTTCGCGATTTTGCAGGCATGTAAGTTTGGTTAAAGCACATCGTAGAACACTGTGTGGTCGGTTCCCCGCTAAATCGCAGAGAATATATTTTAATCAAAGTCTGTAGTCTGTAGCTGCAATATGACCAACTGAACGTGAAGTTGAAATAAATTATTAAAGACGGATTCTCGTGCAGTTGTACGTCGATACCACCATCGCACACCGCTGTGATACCACGGCATACAACTTACAACTGTAGTTCTAATTTCTAAATGATACCCTGGAGCATGCACATTCAATAAGATTTATAAAGACTGTTGGGCACTCGTCTTCAGTTGTGCAATTAAGACAATTTCGTTTCAAATTATGCTGTAAGACTGGACTACCAAGTATAACTCTGTGTGGCGATTAAAGGGGAATTGCCTTCAGAAGGCATCTATGTGTCGGTTCAACCTTCAAAGGCATACTTGAGAATACTTCTCCTTGAAACTAACGATAAGCTAAGAACTCTTACTGTCTGTCTTAATTTTGTTTGCCTCCCATTAAAAGAATGCAGCATTTGTAAATTTCTAATTCCGAATTCTTAATTGAAATTGTAGTAGCATGATGAGTCTTCACAGAATACCAGAAACATTCATTATGGGAACACAAATTTGGTTAAAACTACAAATACTTGAAACGTGTACAGTAGCACTGCTTATGCTTAACATACCACGAGAATAGTATTGTAATAAAGTCTTAGCGCCTGAATTTCAGTAGTCTGATCCTCTAAGTCGTTCTACATAACCGACAGTCTTTAGTTGAAGAATATGCCCTCATTTCCTTTATAAGTCATAATTTCGTTTAGAAGTACAGGTCTTAAAGGCTCTAATTACATAGTTTTATAAATGAAAGTTGGGCCATCACTTCAACGTAACATAATAGATAATAAGATTGTAAGATTTGCGGTAGAAGAAACCTAAACATGAAGCATAAGCCTTTAACTCATTCATAGCTCAAAAGTATGAATTTATTTCCGTGGCAGACGCAAACACATTTATTCCGCAGAATACCGAATGCACGCAGGTAAGTAAATCATTTAAAGAAGAAAGCATTGGCCCCTACTGGTGTATTTACTGGCACATATTCCTTCGTACACACTAAAGTGTATTTATCATATGATGCCATTTAACTAGTACAACTGCGGCTGCACCACCAAAAATTCCTTTCTGTATGCCAAACAAACAGTAGTGTGCAAATGTAAAATTAGGAAATTTGCTCAATTTACTATATGGAGACCTTGGGAAAAACTTGTGAATTAATTTCAAGCCAATACAGACTAGCATATAGCACAGATAGAGAAATGCCTAACGAAATATCATCGAAAGTCAAATTCTACGCAATTTAGACGAATGTCCCTATGGGATGCTCATTCCAACCCATGTTTGTCTTTTAGGGAAGTCTCACAGTAAAACCTTTGGATAGGACTTCTTTCCTCCGTAGATGAACTACGACTTAGGAGAAGAGACATCCTTTACTAGGGAGCTCGTTTGGAATTTTGCCTCAAATCGTGATACATACATTTGGAAATTTTTAACTCTTCTAACAATACCAAAGGTTGGTTTTATTAATTCAAAGTATCTGACTAAGGCGAAATTGGCATTTCAAAAAACCATTATTCCACTTTTGGTTTCCTAGTAGAAGTTTGCCTCTCGTGTAGAACAGAATTCCCAAGTTGCCCAATAGTGATCGGGTCTGCTAATAAGTAGAGGTTTTACTGTATACCTAAAATCCCAGATATCCTCAATCAGAGAGCCCAACTCGATACGGAAATCGAAAAGTACTGGAATGGCTTATAGTAACTAGAAGACTTGATCTGACAGAAACAACGTAGCCATTTGCTATTCGGTGACGGCGAGCTGAAATGTTCTTGGCGGAAACACGGAAAGTCAGAAAGTTATTTCCTGTGTGTAGGAAAGCACTGGAGACAAATTCGTTTCCCTCCGCTTTCTAACTGAAGCATCTCTGTTCTTGACTTTCAACGCAATGTTCTTTCCCCAGACCAATAATGCAGCAAAGCGATTCTCTGGAGAATCTAATTAATATTAATCTAACACATACTGTTTTTGGGGAAAACTGATTTCCTAATAAAAAAGTAAATTTACTTCTCATTTCCCCATTATTCCTGCAACCGATGTGAAAAATGCAGTACAAACGGAGACCTTTGAGCCCGTATGGGTATAGTGATATTTTTCTAATCCCGAATGATTAGAAGGGGATAAATGGTTCATTTTTTCCATAACCATACTTCGCACGTATAAGCATTAATAGTTTGACAGGATACAGAACAATGAACAAAGTAGCTGCTTAGGAAGACAGAAGCTAGTACCTACTCCACGTATAGATAGAACCTACACATACCCATAATTTATTATCTCGTTTTATCCTTGGACTGGCAATTCTTGGCAGAAATTCTCCATCCGACTTCAGAATCACGTACAACTTCCTGAGGACTACGGTTGGAATTCTAAGGCTTCGACTAAATTCTTACTCTGCCATCAAGACTAGAAATGCAGACTTAGACCTAGTACAATATGCAATCTAATCTTCTCTTCCATACATAAGCGAAAGAATAATAGAGAAGGTACAAGACTACATTAATGTAAAATAGTTTAATATGTGACAAGACTCAGCCATCACTCACTCATGCTTGCATTACAAGATTTCCAAAGATTACTAAGCACCTTTTCTGGTTAACTAACTATAGCAAAAGCCGTTTTAGTGGCCAGCTATATCAGACGTACATCAATTCATTCCAAAATTTCCCCTGCCACATCACACCTTTGAATTATTTAGCCATTATGAAACGACGAGGATTATCAAACATCTTTCCGAGTCAACTTACGTGCATATTAAACTTACCCGCATTACAATGTTATTTTACTTCATTCATTCACTCTATAGTTACGTCTTATCGTCCTATACCAAATACAGACCAAGTGCTTATTAAATGTAGTTATACTTAATCCTACGTAGTTGACTGCAGACATACGGTGTAACACAGGTTGGTCGATGCAAAGAAGTTAAACTTTTCTGAGGTATTACCTGCATTATGTATTCTTTACAGCAAAAACAAAAACTCTGCCAACATCATCACACTAATTTAAAAGAGAAAAACGAGTAGCCGACTTACCTTGATTAAATCATGAACCAACGAAGCTATAAATGTAGAATCCAGTCGAATGTCCTCGTTTTCCACTACGTCCTGAAAAGAAATATAAGTACTGATATTACGTAATTGTAGACAAAATTGACTTGGCCCTGAGTTTCAGGGATAAACTGTACTAAGTCACTTTGGTATTTTGCCACTTATTTTACTTATGTACCGTAAATATCTATACATGAGCAATGTAGAAAAAAGTTGACTGAATTAAAGAACTACTTACAAAAACTATTTTAAAACCTTTTATCTGTTTAAAAGGATCTTAAAGCAGGTCTGAGTGCGCCGGAAATAATGCTTAAGCCATAGTCAAAGAAGAATTTACAACTTATCTTTTGTGTACCTGTTTTTCGGCTACTTCTACGTTCTTTATTGACACCATTTTTCCAAAACTAGAATATCCTAACTTTTGCAAAAGTTTACACACTCTAAAGCATCTCAAAATGAATAAAAAGAAATCATGCGTTAAAAAATTAGCAAAATTTTCCTGACAGCATCTAATAATCATCCTTTGGATTTCCAACAAAGCTTATTTCAACCGGTATGCGGTAATCTGACCGTTCAATTTTCCACAAGAAAACTATGAGGACAT
Organism: Yoshiicerus persimilis; assembly: GCA_020352615.2. Lineage (NCBI taxonomy): Eukaryota > Metazoa > Arthropoda > Collembola > Entomobryomorpha > Tomoceridae > Yoshiicerus > Yoshiicerus persimilis. The sequence continues at coordinate 29,150,630 of CM036940.2, read as the reverse complement.
GTTCTAGGTATACAGAAAGATTTACTTTTGGAAAATGCGATCAAGATATTGTCCTTGTGATGTACATTAGATTACGGAAGATCTAACAAGTGATGTAGTGAGAGCTTTACTTTCTTGCTTAAGGGAGGCTTTCCATTACTTTTCTTTGACCTACTATTCACTTTCCCCGAACATGCAATCAAGTGAAGCCGAATAAACAGCTTTGACTTTCATGTTGGTAGAAAGAGACCTCATTCATTCCAGTTTACCAATAATAATTTTCGGATTGCTTGGATCTAACATGTCCCATACATCAGTCTTATGAATTAATGCGGCATAAAATAGTCGAGTACCTGCCAAATTTTATCCTTACCGCTAAATAGTGTACTTCTACACAATATAGAAAGTGATCGGAAAAAGTTTAACAGAAAAGGAGATATTAGAAAGAGAGCACAATTTTATACTTGTAAGGATTTGTTCACACAAATAAGGAGGTACTTTTTTTGAATCCTTTCATCCCACTACTACACTCTGAAAGCTAGAATTTCAAGTTACCTAGCATTAGCGATAGGCTGTTCATTCAGGCAATCAGAATAAATTGAACTCTTTTTCAGTAGAACTCATGCAGAAAATACTTTGATTCTTACCGACAAAGAGCCCTTTCCGCAATAATCAAAAGCAAGGGAGATTTTCATAGGTTGGATGACGGCGCCATGAAAGGAATTAATATTCGGATGGCACATTTCTCTCATGTAGCGCATTTCCTTCATAGTTTGTCTTGAGATCACATGCTTTTTCTGCAACTTCAACTCCTTTACTCTCACAACAGCTCCTTTGTAGTGTGCCGTTGTGCAATACACTTGTCCCAATGAACCAACACTCACCAAACTCATCTGTAAACAATCCAATTTCTCAGTTAGCACAATACGTAATACATATTTAATGGAACAAAAAGCAGCAAAATAGGGGAATTACTTTTGGCACTCCTGTTTTCCTTGTCAACACAATAATTGACTTAGAAGAAAGAACATAAAATTATGTTGTATAATACCCTAATTTATTTCCCAATTTCATTGTTATTAACGACTATTGTTTAAGCAGATCCAGTGTGATATGTCAAACTTTTTGAGTTTTTCTAGTTTTTGCACGTCTGCAATAATCTTCTGCATTGCCACTGAGCCAAACATTACTCCATTTTACAGTTATGCAGTTGGTGTAAAGTATAAACTGACTGTAACATATGTAACACAAACCCGGACAACCCACGTACACACAGCAAGCCTTGTTAAAATAGTTTTGTACCATATGGACTTAAATACTGTACCTGTACTCTGTCTGTACAGTACAATATGTTATTTTACTTTTGTAAGTGCAATCTTTTGTAAGCTGGTCTAATAAGTTTGGAGACTAACTCTGTATTTAATTTGGCTCTGCAAACCCGTTGAGAACAAAGTTGAGTCTGAAATTGTCTTTGCTCAAAAAGGCAATGTGAAACAAAGTCAGATGAATGATTAAAAGAAAGGATTGGCCATCCCATTTCAATGGAAAACTGGTAGTGAAATCAAACGACAAAAAGCAATTACTTCCTTTTCCTTTATTTCATACACTACATTTCATTTCGTTTGTAAAACTAAAAGCGAACATTTATAAAGTACACATGTTTGACTTTTGATTCTACATCCCATTGTATTTTATGAGAAATTAGGACGGACGAGATGTGAGCTACGTAGATAAAAATATTGAAGCTACTTATCTGTAGCTTACCAGTAAGCTAGTTTAAAATACAAAGTAAACTTGTACAATACGTATGCGATGAACATTCATTTCAAAGTCAAAGATCCAATGAAAATAGAAATACAAACGGGTACATTTATATGAATAGACTTTTGTAACTATCGCCGCAAAAGAACGAAATGAGAAGAGCTGAGGATAAGTTGGATGCGCACATTTGCGACTTTACGTAGACGTCTCCATTTTACTTTGTCCCGTTTGAATGGAACTGAGAAAAGTAGAAATGAAAACAGTTCAAAAGATCCAGGCTGTAAGAGACAGTGAAAATCCGAAGCGAGATACACAAGGAACACATAACATAGTGATATCTTACATATTCATTAAGTGCACTGGCTCTGCCAGTTTCTTCTGCTATTCACCCAGGTACCCTAACAAGTTCTTAGCAACAACTTTAGAATATTCTTTTTTCTTCTGTTTAGTCTAGCTAAGCCTTTGCAGCCTTTTCCATTTCACTTTCTTCTTTTTGACTGGAAGGGCATGTTTGTAGTTATTTGTGTGTTTTATTTGTTTAACATTCTTATTTTATGAAGACGTAACCTGACTGGGAGTTTGGGACTTGGACACTCACTCTCAGTCATGCAAAAGAACCTAGGGAGTCATATAAAACTACAAACATCTCATACCATTTTTAAATCGACATTTTCTCTGCTTTACATGCACATAAGGACGCTTCAGATATCGGATACATGTATATAATATGAAAGTAGACAACTCTTTCATACATACTTGAGTATTAGGGAGTACGAAGAGAAAGTACTTACATGATGCACACGCAATAGCGTACCGTACATCGCACATATTATTAAGTCAAATAAAGTTCTATGATACGGATACACTTGTGCAGTTCTTGTATTTCTACGACACAATAGTCGAAATATTTCAAAAGAATATGAGTATGATTTACAACAGCAGAATGTCAAAAGTTTGTGTCGTGATGAAAAGCGTTTGTCATGCTCCCTGTAATCTTTAACGCCGTTACTTCGTCAAGCCTGTAATGCACGACCTATGCTGTAAATGTGAGTTAATAATCCTGTACTACAACATTTATGCGATGTTAAATCCAGAAATTTAAATATAAATAGAGGCAAATACATAATTTTCCGGGCCACAGGAAACATCACACTACTTACACACAAGTAGTAAACGAAGTACATTATACTTGGAAGCAAAGTTAATGAATTCCGAGATAAATCAGTTCATTCTTCCAGTACCGTCTATCTTTCCTTTAGTGGACGAAATTCTAAAAGTAAGACAACGAAAGACAGGACAAATGTCAATATCCTGTACTCGGGTAGTTTGGCTGAAATAATCTTGAGAATTCCAGGAAGCTCCTCGAGCATTCAATTCCGATCTTATGTATAGCTCATGATGAGCAAACATTATTCAGGAGCTATTCAAACACTAAAGTTGAATTTTGTGCGGGGAGACAAGAGCGAAATACAATATCAACACGGAAATGACAATATCGAGGGCGAGAAGGTGATTTCGGTGGAAGAGCAAATACACAATAAATAAGAGAGCCTTACCCGTGATTGAGTGTTTTCGCCAAAAGGCTGTTGAAGGAGAAGCTCGTCTTTATCAATTTTCCAAAGGAGTCCCTCAATTTCCTGCTCAATTTTCCACTTTCTATACAAGCTGGCCGCAATAGATATGACGATGAAAAGCACGACAGCCAGGACAACAGCCATGATCGTGGAACGCTTCCCTTGCGAGTACCCTATGCACTTTTCCCCATCGAACCCACATCTGGGTTCGTCCGATGGCTTTTTCTCTCCGCTCCAGTCGATTTGCATTCCAGTGAAGAGCCGCATTTTCTGTGGATCGTTCAAATACAATTACAAACAGAATAGGGTCTCGTGTAAACTCACGCCAAAATTGAAAATGAGTTGTTTTGAGCCTGAATTGTTTCTTGTGCCTGTCAGACAAATTGAATCTGGAACACAATGGGTGGAAAACTTCCTGAAGCATTACAGAACACGTAAGATCCGACAAGAATAAAAAGTAGGGTAATAATGAAATTCGTCTTCAGAAATAAAGGAGAGGTATTTTGGAACTGTACTTTACAGATATCAATACAATGTATATCCGTATCCAAATAGTAAACGGTATAATGTAAAATATACACGGAAAGCTTGACAGGAGTGGATAATGGAACTTCGGGAATACTTAGAATTATCACACGAATCTCAAATCCCACGTTCCCTCATTCCGTCATTATTACAGGAAGGTATACATATTCAGAGCACAAAGGGAAAATTACCGATCTGTATCTACATAGTAAGTAATTCGTGAAATTGTGTTATAAAGCAATTTCGAAGAAAGGAAGGAACTCCATGTTCCCATCGTAGAAACATTAGCATCATAAACATTTCCTGTGTATCTATGCATGTATAAGTAATCAAGATCAGAAAATCAGAACAGTACTTACCGGATAAGTGAGATTCTCGGATGCTACTCTCGGTTGAAAATTTGCCACAGGAATCATGTAGTAGGGGCAGGCGAAGCTGTGGTTATCAGTATACCCAAAATAGCGTTGATATTCATATGGCTTAAAGGCAATGAGAGTGTAGTTCCCTTCAGAATCACCATTTTCATCGATCGAGATTTTCGCTCCAGTGATACCTTCAAACATACAAGGAACAGAAACAAATACATACATATCCACATACACAGACGGGTGCCAAAGTTGTGTAACAGCACTACTGCTAGAAAGAAAGTAAAGGAGAAAGCGATGGGACACTCCTAACAATTCTTCCTCTAATGCATACAACGTACATACATTACATAGAGAATATCACTCTTGTTCGAGAATGAACATAAATAAGTACCTAGGAACATATACCTACTGGTCTCTTGTTGTTAACACAATTCACTCGGCTCCTATCGACGCCAGCATCTGTGTGTCTCCAGGCTATTGCTATTAGTGTGCATTGACATAGTACATTACAGATATCGTGCCTTGCCGCTCCGTTTACTTACACCGTCCTATTCTCTATTCCACTCTCGAGTTCCTATTCAATCCCCATTCTAACAAAACGAAGCCAAAGTAAAACCAAGTCAATAATACACCAACGAGCCATATCCAGATAACATTTCTCTGACAAACTCCCACCAGGACTGTGTTATTACATTACAAAACCTCTACTGGCTCTTCTTCAAGATTATAAAGTAGAGATCCATCCATAAGAACCACTGTTCCATCCACTACATCCCATACATACACGATATGGTAAACTTACACTTCAGCCAAAGCCAGCCACTCATATACCAGATACACACTCAAACCCAGTCGTGATGGATATTCTCTCCAAGCAAAAGCATTGCTTAGCATGGCACAAAAGACACACCGCGGCATCAACGTCAACACCGTCACTTGACTGGCTTCACTAACGCCTCTTGTCACTTCCCGGCTACCACTCTCAACATAATGCATTTCTAGTACTCTTTGTACATAGGTACTCTCTCGATCAATGTACCAGTCCCGAAGTTAGTCCTATTCCTCCTCCTGAATACACTTTACATGTAGACTGTATTACGTATAGTCAGAGTCATAGTCACACCGGTCTATTTGTATATCTGATAAAATAACAAAGTATTTTAGTTTGGTTCTACTGTAGTATACAAAGAACCACAAATGTATATCACCAACATGTTCTCAGAATAAGTAGTATTTATTTTTCCATTTCATCGAAACCTATATTAGTGTAATATACTAAGCCAAAATCTCTCAACAAATGCATACTATTTTCAATGCAATGTCTGCACTGCACTCCTTAGGGACTCAGTGTACCCACACTACATTTCCAATCATCTTTCTCGTTTTTCTTACTTTCTCTTCTGTATAAAATATTCTGTAATTATGTAATTCTATTACTGTCGTCCTTTTGCATTCTTCTCCAAAGCCTACCCTTATAATTTATATGTAATATAACAAGCCTATCGTACCACTTCATGAACTATACATTCTATTTCGTATAGACTACACAGTAGTCACAGTACTAGTAGATATGTTCAAAAAGATAATATCTTTTGCTTTTCTTCACTTTCGCTGCCTAATAATATTTCATTTCATTTCCCTGGTTCTTCACATAGTTTTATTTCCTTTATCCGCTCAGCTTGCTCTCCAAAGGCCAAAAATCTCATTACTTCACACATCTATCTGTATAACAAAGGAAGTTTCTAGTCTACTGGCGAAAAACAGTGAGATCTACACTTCCCACAATATGTCTCATCAAAATACACATCGTCACCCTATCAGGGAATGTATACGGTATAGACAGACATTTACCCTGAAAGTTCAAAGTTGCACAGACAATAGCTCTGTTCGTATCGTAAGTATTTATTTACTGGCCTTTCCATATTGTTATCTGTCTCTACAGATGTTCGCATCACACTTAACTGTGTGCCACTAACATTTTATGATGAGGTATTTTTTGGCTTAAAGGAAGCCAAAAGAATAAGCACGAATCCACTTTTACCTCAACATACATGTTCAGTAGTTTACTTCAGACACATATATTACGTGGCTACACGTAGTAGTAACATAGTTTGGACGAAGTTCACTGGCACCGACAAGATACACGCAATAGGCAGAGGTGAGTAGTCAGTATATCGCATCAGCATCTCACCACATGTCAGGGAATTTTTACTAACCAGAAATAGGCGATGCGGTGTTTTCTTCTCGTTTCGTGTCATATCAAATGTTTAGATCTTGCACGTGTATGTGAAGCGTTTATACCTCTGTTTCACGCTCTACTTTCAAAGTATCGCAAATCACTTTTTGGTCACATCATACTTTGAGTGCGGCATGAATAAATCGTGCATGATGCATGATTGTTTAATGCATGGGCTAAATTCATATATTTTTCAAGGATCGATTTGGGTTTTTCAAAGATAACACGTATTCCGTTCATGGTGAAATATTTCATGCGGAAACATCAACCCTTTTCATCAAAATACTAAGCCAACCGGTCCTACTGTACTTCAATACATGACAATAATAACGAAAAACTTCTTTGCTGTGATAATTGCCAAATGATGAATCTTTCGAAAGCATACGAAGTGAAAGTTAATAAAATTATACTTTCTCTAAAAACATTGGAAAGCAAACTATAGAAAAATTGTAACAAATGGAAATCTAAGTTTCTTTATCTGACATAATTACGAAAAGGTTTCCTACGATTGAAATACCGAAGTAATAAATTAGGCTTTATTTAAGGACTATACTCAAGCAAAGTCAAACGAGGCACTCTCGTCATAAAGAACTTGTAGCAAGAGTACGATTTTGCCCACATTAACGTAATGAAGATTTTAGAAAGCTTTTTACGCGACTAGTTGAACCAGACATCCTTTATCTTGGAAACAGAGCCATCCTAGTTGTTTACACAACGCAAATACACATTTGCATGTCTATAAGGTTAGCTGGTTCTGCTGGCTCTAAATTAATTGTTTTTGAAATTGATTTTTAGAGAGATATACTTATACAGGAGTCACTTCACTTAGGAAATCAATTAAAATTGTTCAACAGTGTAAACAGTCAGCATTACTAAACAAATATTTATATTCTCGTTCAATAATGGTGGGAACATTCTCGAAGGATTTAATAATGGGCTAAGTAAACAGATAAGCTGACAAAAATAAATAGTAATTTTCAACAGGCTAATCATATGCCAAGTATTTACATAGTTTTCGTTTTACAAGTTGAAAATAGTGACTTCGAGGAAGGCAGATGTAATTATACAGTAGTGCGGCTGTGGAAAAGTACTGGAGGGCCTCCAGTGGAGCCGAAGTAAAATGTAGCTATACCAAATTGAAGATTAGACGAATTTTATTCGTCAGCTAAATTGAAACGTACTCTTCACTCTCTTGTTAGTATTTGCATTTACATACAATGACAAGGACATGCCAAACAACTTTATGAACGCACCTAGGAATTTTATTTTCTACCAGAGAGTAGATAGATGTTTACGTAGTAGACAGGACGCTGTGCTAACGGCAATTTCTCCTCCTACTGTTTTCCATGCATATCAATGAGAAATAAACCACATCCCTTCACAGACAGCCTAACCAAACCACCGTCAGGTGAAAATGAAGTGAAAACTTCTGTGTAACCATTTCCGACATTTCAATTTACTTTTTCACATTACAGTCTGCTGTCTGCTCCTAATTTAATACTATTTATTCTTATTAGTAAACACGCACGTTGAAACCAACATGGTTTATCTAACATGGCATACGGGTTATAAAGTTATCCACCTTTGTACACTTTCAGTTCCTAGGTCTAACTAACGTATCTGCATCTAACCACCACATTTTTAAGAGAATACGAAATTAGAACATGCAGTGGTACATTCATTTCATTAGTACTTCCTAAATAATTATTCGAACGACAACTATAATACTACTACCGCCACAAATTAATTAGACTGTAAACTGCAAGCTCTGTCTGCATTTCACATTTTCTTTAAAGTACAAATTATTCTTTTAATAAAAATGTATAAAAGTTGTATTGAGTACAGTACCGCTAACGAATTACTACACTTTTTTACCTCAGTAGTTTTTACAGTTGCATCAATGAGAAAAAAGTCTTTCAAAGCGGTTTAACATTTATATTAACATAATACCATACTAACAGAAATGTTTTTAAAAATTGCAAGCTGTTAATGCATAAGAATAATAACGTTGTTGATTCATATAGGAATATGGTACTGTACAGAAAGAGAAATACGTTGTTTACTATCTTTCAAAGAGTTGCTGCACAACTGTAGTATAGGAATCAAACCTAGCAAATAAGAACAAACATCCTGGACTACTTGAAGCTAACCTTTCCGGTGTTCATCATGCATGTGCACAGTATCATATGCACCAGTTTATGTTAGCAATTTTTAGATAAAACGAGGAAGTTACTTATTTTCAGAGAAAAAGCAGAAATTTAATGCTGCCCACGCCGCTTTGCCCACTCACTCATTCACCCACTTAGTTTGTTTGATATGTAGTGAGAGTGACTGTTAAAAATAGTAATCTTTGTTCCTCAAACAAAACAGAGGATACCCACAGGGAGGATCAAAAACGGATACTAAAATATTAAAAACTTAATAAGCATAGCAAATGTGGTATGCGGCATGTGGTGCCTTACACGGAAATAATTAAAAGAAATGTTTGGCATGCCTTTGGCTACATCACACTACGGCATGCTGAGACTCAACCTACACAAAAATAACAACGTTAAATTAACTACCTACCACGCCTGCACGCAAATCTACTCACACAACATTCTTCCAGACATAAACACTGTGCACTATAGTCGTAACATAGAAATGAACAGAAAATGGAGATATGTTTTAAAAGAGTGGCAAAGAAATGTACTCCGTGGTTTGCCGTGCTATGCTTGGCATCCGATATGATGGCACTGACTAGAGCTATAATTTCATAGCTGGAGCCAAGTGTTTTCACTTTGTGAATTGCTAGCTTTCTCCCCAACGTTGAATTAAATTTTTTCCATATGACTTTCACTCAGTTTTTACGGTCTCAACCAACCATAACATAAGAAAACGACGAGTGGTAACAGATAGATATGTTTCATAGCCGTGTATGTACTGTACAAGAACGATATCACCCTGTTTTGCCTACATACACTTTGTAGGTGTACGTAGTTCAGTAAGTATCGTTCAGCACTTAAAAACGGCTGACGAAAAAAACAATATGGACACAAAAGTCACAGCTTTTCCCAAAAATTTTTCTAACAAGATACTTCTTACGCAAGATGTAAAGCATTCCAATTTTCAATCTTATTAATATTCACGGTCACTATAGAATATTGCGAATAAAAGCCGGAAAGGAGAAAGTACTGGAGAAAGTAAACTTACTTTGATATTCCTTTATTCGAACAATTTCTTCAAATATAGCACGTCCGTCCCTTGCAAGAATCTGGATACTTTCATTTACTCTTTCCTTGTGCAAATTATGCAGCGCATTGGCATATAAGAATACCGAGTCGTACAAATTTGCAGCGTATATAGACACGTGTTTTTTGAACGCTTGAAACTGCCGGAAGTTAAACGGTGGTCTCGTTCCATAATCGTTCACCTTCTTCGAAAATTCATTTTCGTAGGTTGTATTTGGAGGACTAGGGGCGACTACAAGCAGAGATCGAGCCAATTTAATATTGTAGTTAGGTTGCTCTTCGCATTTTGATATCCGGTACTGAAGTATATCTTGGTGTTCTGAAACGTTAAAAGAATTTTCCTTAGAGTGGACTTGTACTTGTTTTAAATTATGTTTTCATATGATATATTAAAAATTGGGTTATCGATATGGAATTTGAAAAGCTTTATCCAAGTTCATTCAATTTAAAATTAATAACGATTTTCTTAGAAATATAAATTACATTGTCTTCAAACTACATCTTTCTATTACCAGCCTAGCAAGGCAGGCTTTGGTGAATAAACACAGCTTTCTGATTACGGCGTACTTATCCAAGTTACAAGAAAACTTCGAACTGAATTTTCAATGTTCAAGAGAGTTAGAAATGGACGCGCTTCCATTGTGTCGCTAAGTGCACCCTTATATAGCACGTACTGCAAAACACACATTTACGGTTTTCAGATTTCCCTGGACACCACCACAAAGTATGTACGCTCCTAAATGGCAGGAAAGTGTTTCTTTTTCATACGTACTTACTTTCAGAGTGTTTATTAGATGTACTTGGTCCTCCGACTACACTATTATATGTCTTTGAAACATAAATGTAAAAACAGTACACAGCTATATACACCGGTTATGCATTACTTTTCTAAGGACCCTGTTAAATATTTAAACTATCTCCTAGTACGAAAGAAATCGTTTTGCAACATAAAGTACAATTATGAATGCAATAAAACAGGAAATATTTTTCAGATATTCCGCATGAAATCCCGTCATAAATATAAAAGAAAGCGAAATCGAACTTTCCCTTAGGAAAGTAAGTACAAGTCTTGTCTTTGAATGTAGATGAAAAAAGTGAAGACACAGAGAGAAATGTAATTTCTGAACCCAGCCGTCAAAACAAGACAAACGGGTGACCCAACTTAAAAAACAGAAACGGAGACACGCTCTTTTTAACATTACATCTTTGCAAATACGAGTAGAAAATAAATGGAAATCAGGAACGTGAAGTGTGCTAGGCAGAGCCCGGTTCTATTTTAATATCGTTCAGAGCGGATAAACATCTTGGAGAGGTTATTGGATGTGATCGATTGAAATATGCTGTTCGGATTTACTAACATTCCAACGTCCTATTTTATTTTGAGTTGTACATAGTAACAACTTCTTGCAACTCACAAGATGATGAAGAATTTTATGAACGAATAAATTCTCGTTATTTCTTTCTTTGCACAGTTTAGAACGACTTTCTAAGCCTTTAGTTATATCTTTCGATGAAGATTTCACATGATGAATGTATCCCCTCCAGCCGAAAGTGCAATATTTTATTTATGTTCATACTACACGTAGAGAGCAGACTAGTTCTTATCGTCAACTTCACACATCAAGCTATACTTAATTTTGTGGAAAGTGAAAAAAGTTTTAGTCAGCATGTTCGACTTTCTGTCTTTTCCCATTCATTTATCGATCATTTCATTTGAGATCACTCACATCATTTTTTATGGGTTACGCTGGCTCCAGTCTTCTGCCTGATGAGAGAAGACCATTAAAGAAACTGATAAGTCGTTAGTAATTCCACACAAAAGCCACACAAGAGTAACTCAACGTGTCACTGGATAAGATATGTCGATGTGTGCTGACGGAAAATCCTAGTGTTCTCACTCAACGAAATCAGTTCAGCTACGTCTACAAATGACACACACTTGTATACACTAGTCTCTATAAATATGCGCTTAAACACATAATACAACCGCTATTACTGGCAGCAACTAATACTCATAAAAACTGCCTCCTTATACTTACATATGCACTCCACAGAATTGTATTACTCTATTACACACATTTGAAGGGAGCCATCGCCATGCTACGATTAGTGAACCGTACAAAGTAAACTGAGGCAATGGAAATAAAAGCCTAACTTGTTTCGTGAGCAATTTTCTTTGAGAATGAAGAAATACAAAGTCCTGAAAGCACTCACTATACAAACTGACTGGACTGCTGAACAAATTGCGTGCAAAAGGTCAATTATGGAGAATGTTTTAGTTTTCTTAGCGGTAAGCGCCATTTGGATTCGCTACATTAGCTTTACGAATGGTCATCAAAACAGACGGGCAACAGAGTAATAGTCAGGTAAGTACCTAGTGTAAGTAAGCCAGAAAACTATGCCCTTTAACCATAAGAATGAACAGAAAATTCGTCTTACACGTGTTCACGACAGAAATACGTGCATGTAATCTTCTTCAATTTCTTTCTAAGATGAACCACTCTGCTTTAAAAATGCAATTAGCAACAACTTTTACGGTCTCTTCTTTCCTGCTTTTAAGAGCCATTAGTTTTAATTAGATGCACCATTGCTTAAGTGTTTTTACCGCTTTTATATCCGTGCTCTTCGTGAATGGAAAAATCTTTGGCAAACTACACATGTTAAACTTGTTTTCTAAATTCACTGATAAGAAAGTTTGGAATACTAAAAGTCAACTTAATCTGTCAAAATATTGCCTGGAAGGTGAACGGAAAGTAATTAAACTAATAATCATGTCATCGTAAATACAAAATAAGTTAAATCGTAAACGTTTATAATTAAACTCAAACTATTTTCTCTACCTAACGAACAATACAAAATAAGTTAAATCGTAAACGTTTATAATTAAACTCAAACTATTTTCTCTACCTAACGAACAATACAAAAGATGAATATTTTAATCTTTGATAAACAAACTTTTAATTTGTTCAGCTTTTCTGTACGGCCTCAGGGAACCCCGCAGTTTTGTTCTTTTAGTACTTACCATCATCATTGTCATGTAATTTTATATTTTAGTGGCATAACCGCGTGAGCCAAGATTACTTGGCAAATTTGTCATTTAGCTAAATTAAGATTTATGATACAGGAACATAAGCCATAAAAGCGAGTAATAAATTAGCATTAAGCTCCATCCGTTTTAGAGGTTACAGATAGAAAAAAGGGAATATTATTATAAGGAAAATACACAACAATAATACACCAAATAAGATACTTACTCCATAGGTAGTCCAAGGCGTCTTTCTGGGAATAAGTCATCTTATCAACGAAAATGACAAGGTACTCTCCATTCTCAAACAGTTGGAGACTCTGCATGGTGCCCATCATATCCACTAAATTCTTGCCTTGTCCAATGAACACGTAAACTGACGATCGTAACATCAATGAAGATCAGCCAAATGAAACGAGACGAAACCCAACGAGAGTTGAACAGCACCGGAAACAAATGTCAAGAAACTCATTAAAATCCCAGCTCTGATTTCTGCATTGCACATACGTAAGTGCAATGAATCTGTCTTTACCATGTCTTTACATATTAATTTGATTATTATGATATTCTACACGGCACAGTTAAGTAGGCATGCTTTTCACAGTGCCAATTCAATTTAGCGCTTGAACACTCTAAAATAATTTTCCTTTCATTCATTCATTTCATTTTACCCGATAGTCTATTTGTACTACTCTACTACAATAATACACACTGTTGTGTTCACTGCGCATAAAGTCAATAAGCTTTATAATTATTATTATGGTCGAGTTGAAAAGAAATACAAGTATTAAAACAGAACCATCCGGTTGAGCTAATGGTGAGATACTGTTGTGCATACTGTGTATATTGCTGACCTCGTTCTTTTATAAAGATACATACCTACATAATATGATGTGACATTAAGCAAGGAACCAGGATCATAAATACAAAACACTCGAGTCAAAGTCAAAGCGACATCACGACTACATCAATTCAACGATAATGAAGAAGGAAATCTCCTCGACAAGTTATTTTAGCTTCGTTCTACCGAATAATCTGAGTGACTGAGGAACTAAGGCTAAGGCCACGTTTTAGAAAAGCCTTGCTTTACTGTCATTCATAAATCTCTTTGCTTTACTCTATCTAAATAGAAAGGATCTAATATTATCCATTACATTCCTTGACAATCTTGTCTTTCCTGACAAGACATGCTCTCTTCGTTTTCATTTCACACTGAACGTCTCAACCTTATGACTCTGGTAGTCGTCGCCAACTTAGCTTCTACTTTCCACATTGCACAATAGCATCTCAAGTCAGGAGTCAGGCAGGATTATCAACTTACGTATAGTAGATACATTATAGTACGAAGTGTACCTTTAAGCATAAGATTTGTACTTTGTTACCAGTAGCTGGTGGAAAACCACCACACATTACCAGAGGAGTTCTTTCTACTGCATTACTTTCCGGTTACGACGATAATGTATGTACTATTACTACGACTTCAGTAGCATACTCCATTATACTATCACTTCACTTTCTCTAAAGTTTTAGGAGTTCGCTTAAAGTAAAAAGTACAGATATGTATTATCAAAGTCTTCTACAAGGTGTCCCTATGTAGCAAACACATTTAAACATTCTTAAAGCGTTTTCGCTTCCTCCAGTAGTATACAAAATAAGTGACACAACGCTCAAAATCAGACTTCTATGTATAATCTATACCAACTTTTGAGTAGACCACCCATGTACATGAATCCACACTAAGGTATGCAAACACTAAAACTACATACCTACTAGTAATATATACGATAGGTGGAAATTGTCTACTCTACGTCTACGTCCTATAAGACAACGTACATACTAAGAACTAAGAACACACTCGTCCTTATCTTACGTATAGATTCTTGTCTCCCCTTTTTATAAAAACTCAGTCTAGGATGGTATTCTACTTTTATTTGGTATCTTCAACCCAACAGAGTCGTGGAATGCCGTGCCATTTATCGATCCTCAAATCCGCACATTTCTCTCTTTTCCATGCTCCTTCTTCTTTAGTACTACGTTTTTCTATACCTTCAATCTTTTTACACCCACCTACGTACACAATGCTTGGCTTTATGTACTTCTAATGTAGGATGGTGAAAGTACAGATCGCTAAGAAAAGTCTACCTGCGTGGGTCTTATTGTATTGTCCGTCTCGTCTCTTGTCTCCAGTGAATGTACTATTAGGTTGCATGTCACTACTACTTACACTCACAACAAGCAATATGTACGCGAGTCCGTGTCGTCTACAAAAACGCTTCTTTTCATTTCCATCAATTTTGGTGCATTGCATTGCTCGCTAAGCGAAGGTATCATGAATCCTTTCTTTTCCAAGAAAGTGGAGAAAGCAACACAACAGTTGGCAAGAGACGGAAGGAAAGAATACTTGGCCGTTTTGTCCTGCATGACAACAGAATTCAACGTTGATACAATGAAACTGTGAACACTGATATAATATACTATCTCCCAAGAGTTCCATACACAGGGAAAAGATTTTCTACCTCTTATTCTTTTTTAAATTCCATGAGATGCTAAGCCAGCGTACCAAACCAAGGTCCACAGGCTTCAGGGAATACTCTAATCTTAGTACCTTTAAGGCTTCCCATGACAATGTTTTATAGCAATAATGCTGTATTATATCAAAAGTCAGTCTTTTATATGCTGCAGTAAAGGAAAAGTATCTTTTCCCTCCTAGGAGTTTGTATAAACTTCTATCATTCAGTCATTTCCATGCACTACCATTCTTTACGATTGAGAAAGCTGACTTTCTCCAGTCACATCGTAAGTCAAAAGTCAGTCTTACAAAAACTCTGAACAGCACGAATTCACAGTGTTAGAAATCATCATCACTCTGCATGAGACGTGCATCACATTCATTCCAGCATTAGAGAACTCCTTTTCAAGCTCATTTTAAATTGCGACTAATCATCTATGCTTTCTATATCAAATTGATCCTGCTTGCTTTGAATATCATAGACTTGTCATCCAGACTATTATTCTCGTTATTACAGTTCTGCAAAATTTAATGCAACACATTTCATACCTATTAAGCTAGTGATCCCAGGTTTTAAGCAAAATCGAAAAGAACAATTTCATATACCTTATAACTATTATAAACGTTGGTATATAGGAACTACACCAATTATAAACTTGATAATATTAGAGCATAATGAACGAAACGGCTGTGACTTTTATACAGGGTATTTAATCAAAAATATTTGTGATCATATATCGAGATATCATGTAAAATGGATGCTTCGTTTTGTTATCTACATTAACTCTACCTCAATGAAATATGGAAATACAAACACGCGACCGTTATGCGTAAAAATAATTGTAATACTAATGTAATTACCAACAGAGCCTAACCCTGGAGGCACGCAAAAAAGAATGAAAGTATTACGACTTTCCCCTTGTTTCATTCTGTCAAATTTAAAATATTATGGCCTACGGAGTTCCTAATATACGGCCAATTTCTATTTTATGATTTTTAGAGCAAAGGAACATTAAGAAAATTTTGTATCCCTTTTGGATTAGTTAAACCATGTTAAACTGTTTCTATATGGTGAACAAAAATGTATGATGGAAAAAATCGAAAGCAAACTATTTTTGAATCAGATCCAAAACTGTAGTTTTGGGATGCAAGATGTTTTAAATACCTACATGTAATATTAAACAATAGTCATCGTTAAAAGATAAACACATTCTATCCCCTAAGTTAAGAAAGTGGACCACCGATATAGTTATAATAATAATGCAGAACAAGTCAAATAGATAATTGTACTTACTTCGAGTCTTATTCATGGTGCTGTTGATAATCTCGTACCAATTAGGTGTTCCTCCACTAAAATGAGTTGTATTAGTGACGATAATGGAGTTGGCCTCTGCGATTAATTTGAGACTTTCAGCCACATGGTCGTAATTCTCCTCGACGATGATACTGAATCTCTTCCAATGATGATGTTCCATAACGGAGAGTACTGACTTGACAATTTGAGTGTCAGGAGCTTCTGTCCGAGCAAAAGTGGGGAATTTCTTTTTGTCGGACACAGATGCATCTGCACAGCGCTGTCAGTGTAAAAAAGAATAGAATGTATTTACTTTTCCAATTCCATTTCACACTTTCTTTCTGCAGTATTTTTAGCCGAAGTACTTATATACCAAAGCGCTCCAGAGTATTCCTATAATGGTACTTAAGACATACTGGATTTTGGGATATTTGAAAATAAAATTGGAAGCTTTGAAATGTTCTTATTCCTAAGTACATGGCGAATCAATGAGCTTTTCGTTTGTTATATTAGCTATAACTTTTATAATAACAACCAAGGCTTCCTGTCAAATGAGAAAGTTCAGACCCTTTATTTCAATTTTATAGAAGAAATGTTTTCCAACATTAAAATCATGCTTCTTTCATCTGAACGGATATCCTTAGTAGTTCAAATTTAGGTAGATGCATCGTATTCTCTACTGATCTAGCAGTACACATAGGAAAACAACAGCCAACACAACTTGAAACAGACAGCACACGTAAAAGGCAGAACATGTGGAAAATAGCTGAAGCTATATCGTCAATTTTATTTAGCCACTAATCGAATTGCAAACCAAGAATGGCAGAAACTCATACAGTAGGTTTACCGTTTTGCTCTAGTAAGGCATCTATTGATTTCACATTTTCCTTTGTGTCATTTAAAAAGAATGACAAGAAAATTCCATTTCAATCAAATTTGAGTGCTTTTGTACGCTTATGAGTGTTCTTTCGTGTGTGCAATGTTCTCTCACTCAAAGTCTACCTATATATTACGATACGGACATGTACTTACAAAAGTTAAGGAAGAAGGGTCACACATAACTACCACTGTACTGTAGTGCTAGACCAAAAGATATCCCTGAGAATTCCGGCAAGGTAATGATATTGAACACAACTTGCTCTCATTCACTCAACATCACTCTCTTGCGTAAGCCTACTTTTGCTAACTGTGACTTTAAGAACTTTGAAAAATATTGTACTAGTACGAACTATACACTCATTTCGTTAATGCCGGCACTGCTGATAGCGAAACTGCACAAAACTCGTTCACGCTACAGTCACGAGAATATTCGTTAGGAAAAAACTTTGGTTAGTTGAAAACTTTAGTTTCTCCGTACATTCTTTTCTCTATCACTTCCTTGAATTGGGCGCATTGAAGCATCGTTTCTACGGTTAGTGCCTAGTACTCTTTGTTGCATGCATGATATATCAAACCATCTTAGAAAACAGATCAATCCATACGGCAAGTAAATGGGGCACTATACTCAACTATAACGGCCAACAGCACATCAGAAAATCCATGAGCCATAGCTCTGTGAAATTCTGCTTGGCAATTTGCAATTTTTATTTCTCTACTAAAGACAGCTCGAAGACTCTTCCAATGACCATGTCTTTCTAGTATTACACTACAATACACATGTATTCACGTAATATATTATAATGTTTGGGCTTTAAAACTTCCCAAGAAGAGCGTACCCTACTTTATTTCAGATGGATAGCTTTAGAGTTTGTAGACACAGCCGTGTTTAACATACAGCCAACATTTAGATCGTTCAATACAAAAGATAAGAGCACTAACCCTTCTTCTGTCCAATCCTAATGCACACATGAACAGAAGCCACACGGCACTATTTATATATAAACTAAAAACGCACCGAGTCGTGACCAGAAACCCTACAAAGAAATCTACTTTACTCAAATCTTCATGTCTTTATATTTGAACTTTGGATAAAAAGTTTTGTTTTTCTTTTGATTTTCACTTTCGTACGTGCTTCAGTAGCTTAGTGGTAAGTAACTTATCTACACTTCGTTACCAAAAATAAGATACTTATAGTGTAAGTAGGAACAAAAAAAAATATTAGCCTGGAAAAGAAAGTTTTCACGTTTTGTATTTTTTATAACTTTTATCGCTACGAATCCAGAAAATCACCTGGCTAACATTGAAAAGCTTTCAAAGACTTACAAAAATACAATTGCTTTGGGGTTTTCTGTGATGCTTGATTGAACTCTAATTTCAGCATGAGTAGATACATCAAGCCATCTAATTAATCTTTGTCTTTCATGTCAAAAACATACAAATTGATTCAACTCTATCTTGATTTCATATAACCATGAAAACATTCGGTGCTTTCTCACTAAAGCAGTAATGATACGACGATTTAACACACGAGAACTCATTGCATTTTTCCAAAATTAAACCAATTCATAAGAGATGCAATGCAGCCAAGCATTATATTCACGGATGCCTCACAAGCAAACATTACTTTCTCTAAATGCCAGATAATAAAAGCAGGAGGAAGCAGTGAAGCACAAGGATAGATAATTCCATGCATGCTGTTTCATATATTACTTTTGTAGGGAATGCTCATTTACATAGTATGTCATACATATGTATAGTTCACTAAAAAACCAAACTAACCAGATGCATAAGAGAATATTCCGGAGATACTAGATATGTTTTGAATTCAGCAGAAATGGGAAACAGTTCTGTCAAACGTGTTATTATGCACTAGGCTTTTCTAGAGAGAGAACTTATAACTTCCTTTAGTGGTATTCAAAGAGCCTCCAAGGAAAGTTGTAATCTTAACTCGACTCAAACTTTGTTTTATGTGATTAATCCAGTATTCGTGTTTGCAGATGAACGCAGCGTAATGCCTAATACGTAAGGCACACTTTTCATGATTATTTACAGCGTCAACGTCTTAGCTATCTTACTTAATAATATTAGTACTTCATTTCCATACACGTCAATCTAACTAAATCTTCAAATTTCTTCATGCGAACAATTCTCTCATTTCCTACATATGAAGCAATGTTCATCCTTTCGGGGGTCTGATATATCGATTTTATATTCACTACATGGGTTCTTTATCTGCAGTTATGTATGTGCTTACAGTACAATGAAAGTAATGACATCCCTGAAAATGAAAATAAGAAACTTTCCCCATTCTGAATCAGTAATTACTTTCACTAGCCACTAAAATAGAAGGCTAACGACCGAGCCAAATATCCAAACGATATTAAAAACTACTTGTTCTTATACAAATCCAGAGATGTATCAACAAACGATCCTAAAAGCGACACACAACTTTTCTTCAATCCACGAGGCAATAAAAGTGACTTAGTAAACAGCTTATGAATGCCCAGCTACTTTATTGAGAAAAATGAAAAATACATACCAACCTGTGCGCGACTGAAAAGTATATGGGGGAAATTACTCAACGTATTACTGTTTCTATTGAAAACTTTTGAACTGCTATCCAAAAAATTATTTTAAAGCACCATTTTTTACCACTTGAAATATTGAAGCCATATCGGACACAGAAGCACAATGTTAAAGTATCATTAAAAAATTCCACAGGGGAATGCTTTTGAGTAGAAATAACAGATAGCCTGAATAATTGAGTTTTTACGTAAATTAGAGTAAGGACGACAGAAGAAGTGGAAAATTGAACTAAGTGTCAGTCCATGTAGTAAATATTAGTAAACATGAGAATGTTTATCTTTCCAATGTTAGTCAGTGAAAGGAAAGACAAAATCGATTACAGAACAATGACATGGATCCCACAGTAGCATAAATATGCGGTGAAAGGAAAATGCCAGGTAAGGCATAAGAAATGCATGCTTAAAAAACATGCAATTCCACTTTGAACTTTTAAGCAAATTGTGAGAAAAGATATTACAAACAGAGCGGATGAGATTATATGCTGAACGTACAATAGGATTCACGTGAACATTTATTCGTTCCATTGCAGTCTATGTTTGAACACGATGTATGCAGAATAAATGTAAGGGTAAATACCTAGAAGGTACGACGAGTAATATTAGTGTACACATTGTACACCTACACAAAAGATGAGCAAGTTAATTTAATACCCTACTCACCATTCCCTTTGTCTCCCGTTATAATAGCTCTTTGACTACATAATAATAAACATTATAAGTCCCAAAGAGCACCTCGCTCCGTTTCCTTTTATTACTTCTAAAGAATACTACACCAAGATATCCAATACATACCCAACATTGTTACAGTTGAGAAATAAAGCTCCAGAATTATATGAAAGATCAGCACTGAAGCATGGTTGGCTTCATTAATTTCTCTCTGCTTCGTTGCTCTTGCTTAGCTCTATACACTGTATACTTATTATTGAACACTGCTACTTCCCGTACCGATACAATATGGAGAAAACAGAAAGTTAATGATCTGATGTGTGACGTCTTTTCAGAATGAAGAGCTTTTCATTTATGCTACTACCACTCTTCCGTTTACACAAAGAGCAAATAATATTTTTATCGGATGCAGAAGTACAATACCTACATACTAAACTACACGGCAATCAAAAACCAATGTCACCCTAATCGCAACAAGAAACAATTTATTTGGTTGTGGATCAATTGCCCAAATTTTATTTGAAGAACAGCGGTTTGAGCACTTAAATGATTGATGTAATCAAATATTTGTCTTAATTGTTTTTGCAAAGCACAAAGAAAAAATGAAAAAAATAAGAAAAAACTGCATTATTGCTCTTTTGAACAACAATATTTTGCCTTTTCAAATATGATAAGCTTCAAGATTTCACAGATTGAGTAAAACGCATGCGTTACGGGTGCTTCATATTTTGAGTGCCCTGCAAAAGACGGTCCTACACTAAAATCCCAAATCCCAATGCTCATGCATTAAAGCAACAGTCTGTAGGCGTCTCTATATAATTAAAGACAGTTCTTCCACTTCAATAAATTCTTTCCTTACCAGAGCATGTACTTTCTCTGTCGTTTACAAAATAACCGATAATAAATTTTTCCGTAAGTCATCTGTATTTATTTATCGCAGCTGTTGTAGAGCATGTGTTATTAATGTATATAAGTTAATGTGGAGTACCTTTGCAATAAAGTAGCAAACACTACTCTACGATGTATTGGCTACAATACAATCGGAGTATGAACATGGTTAGAGCATTATTTCCAACTGGACATCGAATCTAAAACATTTATATTCTACAAGATGAAAGATGCCTTCTTAATGAACAAGTCAGTTTCTTTGCGACATACCGTATTCCACAAACCCTTCATTGAAGACTTTTTCAACTTTTGCTATGAAAAAGTTGAGTTCTGATTAAGGAACAGATGCAATTCGAACCTAAGACTATTAACATGAAAACTAGAGATAAATTAAAATATTTTGTAAAGCTGGTATAGGGGAAAGTCAAAAAAGTAAACAAAAAATGGTGAAAGTTAAGAGATTTCAATCTCTTGCGAGAACTTCATATTACAAAAAAACTTTTCCAAGTTTAACGGAAAACATCACCTCACTGCGCACTGAGAAATACTGCTACTGACATATTTAAACTGTGATCCGATGTACCCAAGCCAAAAAGGAAGCAAAACAAACAATGAAAATTTATTCATTGCAATCACGGAGATAACAACCGTAAGGGCAAATATTAATGCATTAGCCAACGAAATATACACATTTGTTCCGAGGCTCATTTTGATGTTATATTTACCAACCTTGTATGTCGTACTTAATAAAATCCATTAAAATCTTTCAACTTACGTAGGAAATCATGGTGCGATTCCATGCGGCAGCGACTGTAGCTTCAACTTGACAGGAAATCTCTGGTCCGAAAAAAGCTGCTACGTTCTCGCACAACATGTCAGTCAAAATCTTTGTTCCTTTAATGGTATCCCCCTAAAAGAATAACAAAAGCAAATCTCAAGTTTTTGCTGGATCCTATGAATAAATAATTTAACCATAAAAAATAAAGGGAAGTGGGCTGAATGAACAGCTCGTTATAGCCTTAGCTTACATGGTTATAACAGTGGCAGATATAGAATAAGCATTTGATAAAATTACATTTTATAGGTAAATAAATAGGTAACGAGAAAAGTGCATCGTATAAATTCATGCTCAGTTCATATGATTCTCACGACAAAGTGAGTCATACAAGTTACATGTTCAATGCTAAGTGCTAAACCCAGACAGAATTTAAACGGTAACTGGAACAGGTATGCAATGCAGAAGATTTACATAGAATATTTATTCCATCACACGAACTCAAGACATCTGACAATGGGTGACGTAAGCCAGTACCATTAAATGGCTTCAGTTTTCGACAAAACAACAACATTCTCGGTGTGTTACATTTCAAGTACGCGAAAAAGAAATCATATTCAAACTTTCCATGTTGGTGCTGGTGCTGGTTATGTTTATTCTTTGAACGTCCATTAAAGTGTCTATTTCCCTGCATTAAAATGTCACTAAATGAACCGGTATCTAATGTAAAATATGCCGCAAGCTTCCTCTTCATTTGTCATTTCAGTTTTTACTGATATCATGGAAATTCGTCCTCATTTGACAGAATTGCTTTACAGTAAATTAAAAGGCAGTGACTCACCTCAGTATCGCCATATTTCAGTTTCAAAGTGACATTGGGCAGAATAGTGCTATCATTATTGACTTTCTCAAGAGCGAGTAACATAGCACCCGAAATGGAAATTCCTTGTCGTAGTTGCACATCCCCCTTTACAGCTGTCAAGTAACCAATCTCTATTTCTTCATTCTGCATAGCTATGGGTGGTGAAGCGGCACGAACCCCTCTAGAAAACGATGTTGTATTTTTGGCATGATGTGATGTCAGTGACAGAAGAGCTGATTTTGGCTTTTTCATATCATCCATTCCGTCTCCTATAAATAAACAGTCAGCAAAGCAACCAATCAGTATATGTCACTTACAAAAACCAAAACAAATTAGTTTTTCCTTTCATTCTCATTTCTCTTTCCTACACCTGACAACATAATCAGACTTTCCACATTTCCAGTACTAACCAACCTCTAACTCCTTATTATCAACTTATCCTTTAGGGGCTACGCTGACTTAAATAAAACGCTAAAGTTCATAGTGGGTTATGTTGAACATACCAACTTTTAATTTTGTCCTTGTAAGCGGTTTTTGTATTACTGACTTATATAACTTTGTCTACCTAACAATCACTATTTTTATTAGGTAATACATACGTTCCCTAAGACTACCTATGATGTAAGTTATGTAAGTAATCTGGTTGTATTTACTTGGTTCCTTGGTTGTATTAGTAATAGGTAGACAGAAAAGGTTTTATTTACTATTTGTATTACATGTATATTCGTAGATGAAGTTAATAAATCCTCCTCCGTGTGTTTTAGTAATAAGGACTTGCCACATGAAAGGAAATTTAATGGTACACTTTATAGTAAGTACAACCGTAACCTACTGATATTAGAGAAATAACTCAAGATCGGTCAACAGAATGTCTGGGTTTGAGGGTTAATTTAGCACCAGCAAGAATACTACTGGTTTGATAATAAGGCGGATTTGCTTCATCGCACACAATTTAAGCTGACGACAGCAATGTGTGCAGTTCCTAATGCCAATTTAAACCTTTTGTCAATAACGAGGAAAGTTTGGTGAAAGCTTTTGCTAATAAAGGGCTTTTATCCTATCAGACTATCCCAATTGGTAGTTATATGCACTATTATGTTTGGTAATTGCAATGACAGGAACTCAATTCATATTTCCCTACGTACATAAACTTCTTTCCTCGCCTGTGTGCATTGTATAGCAAGTTGGTTTTCCTAATTATAGAGCTTAAAATTTGCCGTTCAAGTGAGCTGAGGCAAACAACAAATATTCTTTTAAATGCAGATAGATGGTTACCTTCTTACATTACCTAAAGTCTAACTCAGTTTACTGACTCTGATTATAGTGCTACTTCTACCCTAAAACAGCAATAGATTTACAGCTGTTGACAATTGACTTTTGGAAGATTGCCTGATGAAGGAGACTCCTACGGACAAAATACACTCCTGTGTTATACGAAATAGTCCAGCTATGGAGGAACGTGACTTAAATATGAGTAGGTGGTATTATTTATCTTTCGCCTCCTACTCCTCCTGCTATATCATCTTTCAACGTGAAAGTAAACTTGAGAGAAAATTGATAATTCTCGGAAATGAAAGAGGTACACTACGAATATAGAACTTCACTGTAATTTCATCCACAATTCGTCGCGAGTATTTCATTTGTACCATGGAATTTCTTATATTTACTTTAAGTCTAACTTTGATATGCAACCTTCGATCACAATCACTACATTTTTCCTAAATTAACAAGTTTTGCAGTAATAAAATTGCCGTAAACCCATATTTTATCTACAAAGCGTAACTCTACTTTTGTAATATAGTTCCTGGCTCACAAACACAAATGCTATAGTGAAAGATATAAAGGATCTTACCCAAGCATTCTTGAAATGGAACAGCAATCAATAAAATAAGGATTATTGTAGGTCCAAGCCACTGATATCTTGAACTCCGGTCGGAAGTTGGAAAACGTGCTTGAGGAAACGCTTTCCCTTTGTCATAAAACATTATAAAAAATTTCCGAGAGTATCTGGCGCTCATTTTGTATACTCTGCGCTGCCTCTCTTCTTGTGTCATTTAAAAAATAGTACTGTAACGAATTATGTTTCTGCTATAAAATTAAAAATAAATACAATATGTGGAGCTAACGGAGAAAGTTCAACTTATTATTAGGTAACTCCAAAATTTACAAATGCATAATCTCTTTTGGTTTCCATTCCAGTTGCCTCTTCGGTCATTTGCATTCAAAAAAATATAAAAATTCTCTACTAAGGTTTGCATAAAACATTCTGTACACTTATCATCATCACATTTACTAACACCATGATCACAACATTGAGGTAGACTCTTAAGCTTCTCTTTCAGTGCAAAATTATAAAACGTTTCCATAATTAGCATAAAACAGGAACTCAGAATTGTAACTGACTACTATTGTATTGTAGCATTCACATAATTCAGCTTTCACTTTCTGAAAATTTAATTCCAGTCAACTTTCAAGAATTTGCAAAATAATGCAATTCACGAAATTCAATCTGCTTAAAAATCCGTAATGAACTCGACTGTCATCCAACTACAAATTGACAAGGATTTCGAAGTTTCAATTCTACTGTCTTAGAGTCTAATACACATTTCCGGACCACTTATGCGCAAAAAGTAAGTTTTTTCGTGTTTGCAGTAACTAGGAAGGAAGGACTCCAAAGTTTCTGACTTGGCTTGTACTTGAAAACTCTTTCCAGCAATGATAATCAGGGACCAGTGGCGGAGAGTACAGTTGTAATTCAATTTCGCCTTCCAGACTTATTTCCTCTGTTCATTCGATTACGAACTTATGTCAAAGTCTACAAAGCCGGCAACGCCAGATGACGAGTTAGGTTCACTTCATCCTTCGACTTTTCACTTCATTCGAAAGCGTAATACCGGGGAAGGCTTTTCTTTCCTCAAGTTCCCTCTTCATATAGGATTGTCTGTTGTGTGTATGAAATTCAAGAAAGGATTTGGAGAGCAGGCGGCTGTCCTACCATAGAACTCTATTGTAATGTCTTCGTCCAAACGGTGAATGTAGTCAGGCGCTTTGATATTTTCCGTTTGTTGATTTCGCCCAACTTAATTCACTTTAGATTTCTTAGTATCTCAAGTCAAATCAAGAGTGTGTAACTGGTTTTCTTCCGCCGTTTCCTATAAAACCAAAATAAGCAGTTTGCGATAATCTTTTTCATGAAATACTATACGCTCCTGCTTGTGAAGAATAAGGGCATGGCTGCTTTACACTACACATACATTATTAATGCTTTCAGTGATTTAAAATCATTTGAATGTAATTTAATACCACCGGTATAATATAACGTAGTAATATGTAATATTTCTAGGGTAATGTAAAAATCCACTATACACCACTTCTTTTCAAATCTCAAATGAGCTCGATGCTTAATACACTTTCCCTATTTCTTCAAAATGACAGTTTATATTAAAATTCGAAGGCTCTGGCTCTACCGTCGGTTTCATTTAAATGGAAAATTTGAGATTCTTCGAAACTGCCATATCCCACTTTCTCTTTTAGAATATAACACAATTGTCAACTACGGTTTGGCAATATGGTGTATTTATAGTTTATGACTATTCCATCACTTTTACGAAACAAGACACTTTTAATACGATTCCATGAATAAAATCAATACCAAAAATAATGAGCAAACCAGTTTTTACCAGTTAATATACCTTAAGAAATCGAGTGGTTTCATTTAGTGTGTTAGGTAATCAAAGAGAAACACTAGTTTTATAGCTTATCTAGAACTTTTATCTAGTATGTATTTTCCATCGAATTCAAACAGAATTTTGATTTAAGGAGTCTACAAACACAAAATCGAGAAAATCCTTTTACTATATTTTACTTGGCAAAAAGACTAGAACATAATATTTGGTTTGAAACACCACGCTGCGGCACATTAGTTTTATGGAGTTTGAAAAATAATTATAAATTTCGTTTTTGGAAACGTCAAAATATTGGCTCCCACAGTAAGCTTACTAGAGCAGGTGCGCACAAAAAGTTACAGCTTGAATACCTGTTAAATTACTAACGAGTACTTAATATGCAAATATCTTGCAAACCAGTTTCTTGTGACAAAATACTTTAGTGTTCGTAGAACATTTTCCACATTGCAAATATGTAATTTATGCAAATTTTTAACTCGTTTATATTGCAGTCCAACCCAGTCTGCTAAAGATTCGTGTGCATGTTACGAAGCTCTTCTATTAGGCAATACAGATCTACTACATGACAATTTGCAGTAAAGGATTGATTGACAGGGACATTTACAACAGACAGACCAGACATGTTCGTTTACATTTCGAAAATAATTATGAATGATCGCAGCATTCACCTGAGTTCTGCACAATAATTTACATGTTAATGGTAGTTTCTGCTTTGACACTTTCCTGTAATTATGCATGTAATGTTTAGGAAAGGAAGGCTAAGGGGTGCCGACGTCGACTCTGCCGCACTGAAAGATTCATCTAATAGACTCGACCATTTCACACTGATTTAATGCTAATTAGTAATTATCTGTTTACCTGTTCATAATTGTGAATGACATGGCTCGCTATTACGCAACTCAATTCTACGTACCAGTGTTATATAACTACACTAACACTAATCTGCAGGTAAAGGATGTATGTGTAATTGATTGCACATTCCGTAATATATCCTATTAGGAACATATTCCACGACATCCTCGTAGATACATTTTCATTTAATCAACCTCACAAAAGATTAGTCTTAATTTCTTTTTCAATGGCATTTTCCATTTTTATGTAAAGTTCACTAACAGCTTCCATTGTACTTGGTACTTATATTATATGATTAAAATTTATTAAGTCGAAAACTCAATAAATATAAATGATTCATTTAAAAGTGAATTGTTTTATAAATTAAGGTAAAATCTTAGTAATAAAATGCTGTAATTCACTATTAACAGTTCAATTGATGAAAGTATAATCAAGAACAAAAATCGTGTCCATTTGACGTTGACAGATGGTTGCTAATATTGCTAAATTTGATCATTCTCAACTTTAATTTAGTATACCAGTTTGTTCTAATAAAATACTTGTACAGATTATTGAGCCATCGATTTTTAGATCGCTCTAGTCATGAATTGAATATGGAACATCTGATTATTAGCGTCACTCTTCTTGATGTCACATAAATTACGGGAGTCGAGACTTATTTGCTAACACATTACCGTCTGTTGTAATGAATCACCTTTAAGTGCCTTCAAAGCCAATTAAGTGACCAATTTTCAATGTTTGTTAATCCTGATGAATTATTTGCAGTACAGAGGTATATTTACGTGATAGCACTGCATTTAAATAAGGCATTTCAAATCTTACCTAACTGCATTTATAACCTTTCTGTTTATGACAAAAGCCACATGCACTTATAATATTCAGGTGAGGGGTTTGAAATGCCATTTTGCCATATTGTAATGGAACACTTGACAGCTTACATCCGCATTACATTCATATGTCCCAAAATATTGTATTATTACTTTGTCACATGCGTGTGTTATATATAATTCCATATATCGTTATAATAGGCGTAATCTGTTGCAACCTGACAAGCCAAAACTTTTGTTTCTTTTTTGTGACAGCCAATTTATGACAGTTATTCAAATGTGTCCAATTTTACTGGGATCTGTCTTTCTCTTTCTCTCTCAAACATAGATGTAAGCTAAAGCTCTGGTTCGATAATCGGGGAATTATCGGCAATAACTAACTATAGCAAACTTATCAGAAGTACAACTATGAGCGAGGAGTTTTGTAAACATACAAATGAATAAGTGTAATTTCTACTTTATTCAAAATGCTAATGAGAAGCATCAGCTTGAGTACGGTACAACAATCGATATTCAGGCTTATAATATCACGTTATATAAGTAAAGAAGTAATATGCATATGTATTGTACCTACTGCTATGCTTAATTACGCTCTATTCCTATCAAGAAAGCCGTCTTACTTATGTACTTAGGCGTTTCTACTTCCTTGCGCTATTGCGACACTTAGAATACATGTTATCTATGGTAGCATTTATGTAAACACCAAATAATATCATATAACTACTTGCTATTGTAAAGTAACCTAATTTCTACCATTCTTAAAGATCTCAGGGGCTACAATGCAATGTAAACTGTAGACCCAGACAAGTTCAATAACTTGCTGGCACAAGTTTGTCTGAGTTTTCATAACCAGTACCTTACCTTAGGTAACATAAGTTTTCAAATATGTACAGGGCGTGCCATAAGGACAAAACTGTAATTTTGCAGATATTTAAAACATGAGGAGATTTCACATCTCAATGCTCCTTCTCTGTAACTATTCGCTTCATTCTGGGAATTTAGTTTAAAATACTAATGATAAATACCCGTGGAGCCCTCTTTTTCTTAAACGCTATAAACAGTATTAGCCAGAGTAGGAAGTGAATAAGACAAAAAGCAACTTTAAAATTTTGACTTGTTTACAAGGTTGTTAGACAACTGATGCTTACGACACACTCCATCAATTATTTATTTATACTTTAGTAGATGCATTACACCTAAACCGAGGAATTTATTCCAATCAGGGAAGAAATTCAGTTGCAAGGAGAAAAAGAACATAAAACGGGAATTCATATCCCTTGCCGTATTTTCAGATTTTGCAAATTGGGATTTCGATTTTGCACTAGATAGTTATGTAGTTTAAATTAAAGTTGCTTGTTAAGCATATTCAGTAGTATGTAAATATTTAAATACGGAACAAGCAGAACAGACTGGAACTGTTCGCCCAACATACCTCGGTACCTATAACTACAAAGAACATGAATAAATAACTGAATTCACGCTATTACCAGCAAAGTATTTTTTCTTTTAACCTACCGAAATGAAAGAGGACAGTTGAATTGGAGAATGATATTTCTGTTTTGATATAGTAATTGGCAATGAAACGTGGATGCAGTTAGCCATAAAAATCCTTACTCAGAAGACAATTGTAACCACAGCGGAACTTAAAACTAGAACGTTCGTGTATTATAACATTCTGTCGCATCGAAACAGTTGAATAATAGTTCATTTCATTTGATTGCAAGTTATAGTATAGATGGACGATCTTCAAGCTCGCTTACAAGCGATAAACAATGGTGACCTTAAGTCTATTTTTAACTCCATTTGCTAATAGGAGGTTTACCCTTGGTCCATGGCTTGGCTTAAAATATTGCAACATAATATGAATTTCAATTTAACTAACATGCCCAATCGTACTGTGCATTTTACGCTGGGGCTAGTGCTTAAGCGTTAAAATATCGCATTAAGTTTGCAGACATACTCTTTGTAATATATTATCATAACCTACAGCTACTACAGTACAACGTGTACATTATTGATTCTACTACTTCTTTTGCAGAAGACAATCCGGATGAGATATGCAAAAATAAATGCTTACGTGTTGTGATTGCAAGTCCTAGATAATGTAGATATTTAGTAATAAATAGCTAATAATAATGTATTTTACTCTTCTCCGTCTCACAAGCACCTGGGAGCGTTGCAATTTATTTATACTACAACACACTGTGAGGTTGACTACATTTATTATCTACATCTGTGACAAAATTTAGCCTCTGGATTTGTATAATCTCCTTGACAAGGCAAGGGTTTGCATTGCTGCGTTTGACAATAGAAACAATTTGTCAAGAATGTCAACAAGATATACAATGACTTCTCTAAAATTACGACAAACAAGATAGTAGTACTTACTACTGTGTATTTTCCACTATTTAATCAAGCATACTTAAGTAATACTCATCCCTAGTTAGTCAATATTAGCAAAATATGTTGAGTGCTAAATATATACGCTAAACTGTTCTGCCAAATATAGCTAAGCCAAAAAATGCATTTTTTAATGCTATAACTTGTAACGTATACAATTCACTGTAACAATTTTAAATTACAAGCGCATTATGCATTTAACTATCGTTTGATGAAGGACTGTTTTGTATTAAATCTAAGATCATCCTAATCTGTTTGTTTTAATGGTTTGCGAAATAGCATAAGGAAAGTATCAAACCCTAATACATAAAAAACTTGCATCAGACTAAAAATTCTTAAGTACTACTTAAAATTACAAATGCTGGCAGACAGATAAGTAAATATCTAGGCAAAACTTCCAATACCAAGAGGCTGATATTTGACAAGTCATCAATCCTCTACTCCGACCGGATATATCCAGATCAGGGCAGATTGAAATTTCTCTTGATCCAACATCACATTCTTATATATGGTAATCTCTAATCTCCATTGATACAGATATAAATGGAAAAATTAGAAAACTTAATGGCCATGGCTTAGAATAGCAGAATGGGTACCTACGTGCCACATTTTATTAATGCACACGTATATTTAGCCTCGACATTTGGCTATTCTATCAATAACCACAGCCCCAGTCGGGCTATTGGGTAACGGTGCAGAATATTACACAAAAGAATGAAAACTGTCTATAAATATATCAATAGCAATGCAGTACGTTAGCAAAATGTTAAATCGCAACCACATAAGTAGTAAGGAGGACCATAGGAGATTTCTCTACTGTTACTAACTACGGTACGTACTACTTTTACTGAATCGCATCTAATACAATACCAGCGATGCCAACGAATGTGCATATTATCTAAATAGATATTTTTAACCCTTTTAGGTTGGGATAACATAAGCATATGTATAAAGTAAATATATCCTTAAAGCCATTTATGCGCATGGTACAATGTACCAGAAGTATGCTTTGTCAATCAAAGTAAGTACAAAATGTTGTATTGTGCTAATTTGGTACTGAACTGCTGACAGAGCAGACTTTAAAAATGAAGTGTAAAATACTCTCAAGCTACGATTTCTGGCTACTACACGTACGTGCATGTCTCTGTGCCTATAAATCCCTACTAGTTTTTAATATTTGTTATCGCAACACGGCCGTGCACGGCTGGCTGTTGTGAGTAGGTGAGGTACGTACAACATGATAAACTGCCAGTTGACTGGTGTTGATTCTGCGATACAGAAACTGTCCGTGCAAAGAGATGCACAAACATGAATTATGTAAACAAAGCTTTGCAAACAAGCTTAAGATTATACATCTCCACTCTCACCGTCATTTGACAGTACATCAAAGCAAAGCGGCTGTACCCTCAACAGAGTATGGAAATATTTGTGATAAATAGCTTGTCAACTAAATGTAAAACTAAGATATCAGCGAATCAGTGATTACCGCCACATTTACATTAGCTATCTAAAAAGCAGCACACATTTAATGTATTCACTTAATACTATTTATAAGTACAATAATGTACTCCAAATAACCGCGCTCGAAAGCATTGATATGTTTAACCCATTGTCCAAAATCATACGGTCCTTGACATTCTCACAAAATGCGCTTCACATTTACAACATATTTATGAATCAAACCAAATCCTTTTGGGACATTATTATTATGTACATCAAACATGCTGGAAAATTACACAACTGGAAACCAGGTATAAGAATATAGAACACTCTCATTTTTCACACATTTTCCTAACATGTTCCCCTTACTCTCACTTCAAGAATATTAGGGGTCAAATAAACTGATTATATAGATATCAATTTTAAATATTGCTGACATAATTTTGAAGATAACCATAGGTTTAGCAGTTATTTGTAGCGACTGAATTTTTAATTTCACCCTATTATTTTTATCGTAGTGTACTTAACAATACACTACACACTGTGCAATCGTTTCGAACTTGGCAATTATTATTTCAGGGCAGGATCAAAAGTTGTAATGAATATTACTGATTAGTATTAAAACATTACATTTAGAACAAAATCAATCCTTAACGTCCATTGGTTCGTCGTCAGAAAGAATACGAATACTTTCATGGGTAATTATGGGATCTATAATGGGGCCCCGTATTACACTGCTAGTGCCACAGCTTTAAATGACGCCATAATGACAGCCCTAGATCCATTTATCAGTAGCTAAAATAGGGGTGTGCAATTATTTCAATCTTGGATAATTCTAGATTCAAGGAAAGGAATTTTCCACAAATAGCATATAACTACCTATCATGCGCAATCATTTCGCATGGTGTAATTTAATTCGATAAATACGGTATCTGGTTTATGAGCCCCTTAACCAAAAATTACATAGTGGGAACTTTTGGAAGTATGTTTGTATGTCTGTACGATGCTTTTCCTATGATTTTGTAAATAAATCACTAATATTTCATTCGAATATTCATATTTCAACTATTCCAAGTTGCGGAAGACTGATTTTTCCCATTAATAAAATTATCCCACGTGTTTGACACAACGATCTTAAAAACAATAAAACAATCAAAAGAATGCTCTTATCACAGCTCTGTATGTATCTAACTTGCTATGCGAATTCCATGTGAAGACACCTATACAATCCCTTTTTACTTCTTTGTCTGGACATACATTGACACACCTACTACTATCGTTATCTTACTTAATTATTCGAAGTATTTCAAAAATCTAACAAAGCAGCATGAATACTTGGAGTTTTGACCTAAGGACATCCTTATATCCAAGATATATCAACATATTTATTAGGTCCCTAGTTTGCGTTGCATGTTTTATTAACTAAAATTATCTCCCTCAAAATTGATTTCTTTTGAGTAAATGACAAGTAGATTACAATACCATTACAAAATCTTGCTAATATTTAGTGTACTTACGTTCACACTTTTAATGTAGGTATATAAAATTGTATTACATAACATTAATTAGATCTACGTAAAAATTTGAGCATTATTAGTGGACTAATCTTTGTGAAGCTATATTCAGTAAATCAGACTTATTGATTGAGTACATATTTTTTAATTCTTGCAAGCTCTGTAAAATCATTTGGTAAAGAAATATTCATTCTGTATGTGACACAACAGTCAACAGAAGCACACACACAAAAGTCAAATCTAATCTGGATTCATGACTTACATGAGGCAATGATTCTTGAAACATATCCCACTACTGTCAGAACAGTCATTTTGCTAGAGAATACCTGTCACGAGAAGTAGGGACAGGGTTGTCTTAGTTGCTTTAGGGTCTGGGCAATGTTTACTGCGGCTCCACACGCCAGACATTAGCAGATACTTTTATGACAAGGAATGCTGTCCAATACTATGGTATGCCCATGTAACTTTGAGAAACGGATAGGCCATTGCCAATAGTTATTGTATAATAAAGTTACATAGTTTTCTGAAGCATCATAGGCGAAAGGCGAAAACCCCATAAAATAAAACTTGCTCGATAGCCAACTGAATAAACCAAGACATCCATGGTTCAGAAATACTGAAGGGAACATGGGAATTGGAATGGAATGTTTACGTTTCATTTCTTTCTTCTTCATTCATTTCATTCCATATCGATTATCATGTACCAGACCTAAGGCCTCTCCTTAATATTTCAATACTGTTATTGAAATCACATAAGAATTTTAAAGCAGCTGGAAAATTTGTATTATATGAAGAACTTGATGGAAAGATATTGAATGGGCTACCATTCTCCTCTTTATAAATAGCAATTATTTCCATAAAAACTAATACTGTGTTTGACCACTGTGCTTTTAAGCGTTGATTATTTTTGTTGACTCACCGTATTATACAAGCCGGTAATGCTAAATTATGTAGGCACACCTGTTCAAAACAACTGTCAAAAAAGTCTTTGGGCGAAATGCTTATGTAATTGTTCGGTTTGTTTTTAATTTGTTTGCTATTTGCTATGAATTGTCCAATCACTAATTCTAAGAATTACGCCCTTATGTAAACGAAAAATGAATCATGCCCAAACAATAATATGTACTCAGTAACTAATACCTTGAGAGGCAAACTACAAAGTTGCTAGTTGCTTCTGTAAGGCAACACACCTGTCTTTCAAACAAAATATTTGCTAATTACTTTGCAAATGAGACCTTACAAATGATTTGTAATATCTTTACTGATTGATAACTTGCTTTTCATTCTTTTGACTTGATTTGAACGTATTGTCAGAATGAACATTCAGATCACACTTAGCTTTCATGGAGTCTGTTATTCAGAAAGTGGGAACAACAAAATATTATTAGCTTTTTTTCTTAATGTTGGAATTATCAAATTGGAAATAAATGACAACACAAAATTTTAAATAGCATTTGATAAGTGTTTTTGAATGAAGACAAATTATTTACTGCGTACACAGCCTGTACATGTACATTTTCTTGATCATAATGTTAGGTTCAGGTTCAAATGCTTTTAATCGGTTTCCTAATATATTTTTTAGCAATTGCCATACTGGTAATGATGGTCTCATGTGCGTGTGTGCGAATCGCAAATGAAACTTTCTATATCCTACTGATTCAACTGGTTTGAAAAATAATGTAGTATATCATCCAGATAAATCAATCGTTCAATTCAAAGTGATATTATTATTTACTAAGTAAATAGAAAATGAATGGAGATATAGGATGTGACGAATGTTTGCAGATTTTGTTTGGTATACATACTTGATACGGCATCCATTACTACTACTAAAAGTTTAATGCGATGCTTATTCCTGAACTGTGAACTTTTTACTGTACTGATTGCCAAACATTTGTTTTTTGGCATGGGAAATCTTTAAACACCGCAACGCAGTATTGTGTTTGTCAAAGTTATTTTTATTACCAACAAATACAGAATTGTTGCATTTATTTTCATCGAAATTGGAAAAACGATATATCCGTTTTAATCGGTGAGCATTAACCACGAATTGTGATTCACGATTTGACTGCGTAAGAAGTAAATATACAGTGAACAAGTAAATGGAGCAAGTATTATCAATAATAATGGTGTCATCAGCTTAAAGAATTGCTTAGTTAGTGTAAAATACACGTGATGCACCTCATAGGCCACTACATAAAATTAAAAGAATAAGAACGGACATTGATATTTGCACAGCATTAATCATAAGAACATTTTACAGTTTGCTTTATATCGGAACTTAGATTATGTATCGCCATGTAATATTCTTCGGACTAGCTGCTATTAAAAGTGTGGTTAGAAGCAAATAGAATTAAAAGAATTGGTTAGCTCCTATCCTAACTACAGTACTTAGGAAAGTGCATGAGTTATATTCAATTAATGAGTATGCCTTGTCATCATCACCCATACTAATGACGAGCTCCTCCTTACCCCATTCCTAACTGCTTTCTACGACAGCATGAGTATTTACGTTTACATTATTCTTGCACACATGCAAAGCAAATACAGATACCCCACTCATAAGCAATTTATAGCTTTTGATTTATTGGCAGACAGCCTTTTAGACTGCTTTATTGAAATACATCTTAAGTTAGGGAGTGTAGCTGGCAATTCATAAGTTAATAAACCATTCAACCAATGCACTTAATGAAGTAGCAGAAGCGACACATATGTCCTCTGAACCGTAGCAACACAATAGAAAAATTTTAAGTATATGTATCGAAGCGTTCAAGAGTTATAACACCTCAATTCGGTGCTAAAAATACACCTCAATTTTCCCATAGACAAAAGTTAGATGACATAAGTAGTAAGAATGCACCACTTACGCCACCTATCTTTTCTCTATAGAACTTTCCAGCTACACAACACTTTTAGCCCTGTGTTAAGTTTGAGGACACAGGGTGTAACAAATATTGACAAAAATAAAAATCATCAAAAAAGCACTTTAACGCAATTATTAATTATACGTCGTTACCGAACATCAGAAAGCGCGCTGGAGCGCTGCAGGCTCCATTCTGACCCATAAAAATAACATTAAGCCCTCCACGCTTTACTAAAATTTTTAAAATGCGTTCCCATTAGTAGTCTAAATCTTTTTATTTTTATAAGCCAGAATGGAGCCTATATTGTATGCGCACGCTTTCTGAGGATCGGTTACACCGTATAATTGCGTTAAAGTCAATTTTAAAATTTTATACGGTGAAGACCGTATTTTAAAATTTTTCAATATTTGGTACACCCTGTGTCCTCAAACTTAACGTTTTTAGTAATACATGGAATTCTAGGCTCTATATTAATCAATTTTTTTAGTGGATGTCATTTATCGATCACACCCATTTTCACAGGGGACCTTCCTCGGAACACCAAGAACATGTACAAAAAGTTTTAGCGAATTATATTAAGCCGTTCAGGAGTTATAGAGCCAACAGACAGACAGACAGACAGACGGACAGACAGACAGACGGACAGACAGACAGACAGACAGACAGACAGACAGATTGTGAAGGGCATTATTATAAAGTAGCTTCCGCTACTTAATAAATAACTTTAAATAAACTCTAAATAATAATTGCAATGCGAACTTACATATAATTTATGCAACGTTACTATCCTCATTGAGACTCGTTCTACTATTCTTCCTATCAGTTATAAGGCAGATGTTTAAATTAAAAAATTAAAAATGATTTATCACCTTATTTTCTCACCTCACCTTCATTACTAGTACTGCAAAATACAAGTTCAATCAAATTGCATACAACAGCCAAGCATAATTTTAAAACTTTGTATTTGCTGATTCAGCCAAATTAGTTTACGACTTATGTGAAGTTAGCAAACATCATCTAATCATCAGTTAATTTAGTAACTAAGAAGTTCGTCTGGGTATGGATTTGTATGATATGCGTCGAAGCACTTAATGCTTATCAATAGAATGACCGCTTTATTGTATGTATTCGTTTTACAGATAAAATGTACTGAACTAATTTAACTTTTCCTGTGCCTTGACATAACTAAACCTTAAAAACTGTACGAAAGTATACAGTACACAGGTATATTGACGAAAATATAAAATATTGCACTGATAGCAGTATTCGTAAATAATTTCGAAACTTTCAATGAGATACGTATGAGGCTAATGATTATCCCAAAGTCACGATAAATATGCGTGAAATTAAATTGTGTAAGAAAGCAACATGTGTAAGAAGATGTTCAAAACTAATCTATGCTATTTATTTGTTAAACAAACCGTGACGCAAATAGAAATTCACGACTATTGTTAAGCCTTTCAATTTCAACTCCAGTAACGCGTATTCGTTTATTTTATACCTACTGCATAAAATACGTTCAGTCAGCTCAATGTACCTATTAAGAACAAAAAACTCGTTCTGATAAAACTTGTACGGAGAAGAGTGAAACACTCTTTGCCAATTCTGCAGTATTAAATGGAGTAACAGAGTGTAACTCGACTGAATAAGTATTCGTGGTTAGTTTAGCTAATATGATAAGAGCACAAAAACAAAAATGAATTTGATGTACCCGTCTATTCATTTCTTTACACGACAAGGATGGTAACTCTTATTGAATACTAAGGTAACTTTTTGGCAGTTATATTATGTCCCCTGGAGAATCCAAAACATTATCGCAACGGAAGACCATTCGTGAGAATTCGCAATGGAAATATTGTATGACAATTTTTTCCAAGGTAAATGACGCATTATTTGTATTTCGTTGTGACATCTTCAAATACATGTGTTAATACTTCAAATCTCTTTGAACAACATACTACACTAAATAATAACTTTTAAGAACAGTTTAAAATTCTGATAATTTAAATAAATCGCCAAAATTTGCACACGTTTATCAAAATGATTAAAATTCCAAAGACCACTAAATATGTTTCTGCTTCCGCATGTACAGGGTGACATGTACTGAACTGGTAACCTAAAGTCCTAATCCCCATAGTATATTCAGCAGAAACAGTTTAGGGATTAGGGATACACATCACGCATTTTGTTTCTTTGGAAGTTGCGACGTTTCACACAAGGATAGATGAATACAAGAGATACATTAAATTATTCATTCATGAATTATGTCGTCGCATTGGTTCTCAGATTATTTGACTTGGTTGCCTACTATGGTTTGAAATGACTAGACAAGTCAATACTGTGTCTCAGTGTGGCTCCAGCAAGATGAAATACATGTACACAAAACAGAAGTTCGACTCAGCAAGTAAAATCCTACAATACTCAGGTATGCTAATGTAGTTGATAGTAGTAGTAAACAGCACAGTGTCAAATCTCTATTTAGCGGGGCAACCTCATCCGACACCTACATTTAAAAAGTTTGTGCAAAACCACCTAAGCAATTGTTACCGGTTTCAAAATATCCTTCTTGAGCAACAAAGTACTTGCAAATCAGAAGTCCCTGATTACATGTAAGCTAAAACTAACAACATCAAAATGCTTCCACCTCCCGGTATTGTTTCGTGGGTACGACCTTGTGTATCTACTCAGCTTTCGATCAGCTTAAAGTTACCGTATGTATTCTGCTCTGACTATAAATAAACACTTTAAATTCAAATCACATGTTTGAAGCAGTGGTATATCTACCTCGGAGTAAGTAGTTACTTCCCTACATATTGTATTGGTATGTTACATCAGTAGATAGGCAACATAAGATCGAATTCCACTCCGACCAGGAACATGTACTGATGTACTACGTCTGTCTTAGACTCATCACACCGTATTGTCCTAATAATGAACCCTGGCCTATTTTCTTCCTAGTGCGAATAATTTCGGAATATTTTTACTGTGAAACCTTCGCAAATTAAATCGAGAAAATTACTCTACTATTTCATTAGCCTACGTTTCCTATTTGAGGAACATTATCACTACTAATGTGTACCATTAATATCTTTCACAGTGGTAACTATTTATAGAACCTAATCAGTAAACATTGTCATACAATGAAATGACCTCAACATATAATATGAGTATTATCACCCATATCCCATTAATCTCTTAATTCCCATATCACTTACAAATAGGGTTTTCCTCCTAAAATTAGCGTGAGGTAGTATTTAAATTTTCAGTGGTACATTGCATAGTGCAGCACTACGGTAAAAGACTATACATATGCTACTACTGACTGCTACCTAATGCTTTTACAAACTGAGTTACTCTGTTAAATAAATACATTAAGTTGTATACGAATGTATTTAAGTAAGAGTACACACGTAACACATTTAAGATATACTTTGTCCTTATTAGTACATTATTTCATTTTACCTAGCTTCAGTCTAGTGTTGCTCTGTAACGCAAGCAAAATCTAGAGGAGAAATAAATAAACTCTGTCTGCAGAGACACTACAACGAACTTACATACACAAGGTACCCTAACTATACTACAACTTACAAAGTTGGATTTTGAAACTTCATATATTAATATCCAATATCTATATGTGATCTGTTTGTATAAACAGTCAGTCGATTCGAATTTATTGGTGGCAGTTGAGCAGATGACAAAAGTAACACAATGCAGTACTAACAATGGAAATATTTAAGTAGATATACATATGAAGAGAGTTAAACAAGTTTGCAGCAGGCTGGATACTGGTACAGTGCTGCTTGTGCCACTGATTACAAGTTTAGTAAATCCATAAGTATCACATCGCGCATCAAGAACACAGCAGCATACCAAATACCAAAAGGACGACACAGACAGCAAACTTAAACAATTCTGATAATACTTTGCTACTCAAGTTGCCCAACTACTTACCTAGTAAATGGGAGTAATAATGGAGATGTCTGTATAGGTGGCATACATAGATTCCATAGACTTAGACAGCTATCTTTACTCCTCCTTTTCTCCTTAATATTCAATTTGCCTCACCGAGATAAGCCACATCATAATCACGACAGCACATCACATCACAAACTGCTACTTGTCAGCACAAACTTATTTATAGTCTACGAAAATAAACAACATACGTGTTCTCACAGATGCAAAAGTAAAAATGGATCTACTTTGCCCATATTCTTGAACTGTTACATCAGCAGTGCATTACATAGGTTCTAGTTCTAAGGCAAGAATAAAACTTTTCTTTACTTGTTTATTTTCTGTGGTAGATTCTATTTTAATCTATTTAAATCAGCTTGTTTAATGACGTCTCTCTGAACTGAACTGAACTGAGGAGATTTGACTTCACTCAACGAACATGTGCAGTATAGGTAATAGATTCTATTGCAGAACATCACACTTTTTGCTTCATCTAGAGACGGAGGTCGTGTATTAACATTGTGTCGTTGCGACGTATTTATGTGTAAGATACATAACTATTACAATAGGATGTGTACATTAAGCTATCTGTATTTTTATGTAGGAAACCTTAGTATTCCGAGTGCAAACGTTACAATCACTTGTTCAGCTTACATACATTCGAACAGTTTCCAAAAGGGTAATGAAATGAAAAGCAAACCAGAAACCACCTATCTTAAATATAAATAATGTTGGTCATACACAAACACAAGATAGAGCTGCTTTGGCTTCACCACACAAAATGTCTATTGATAGAAGATTGAAGTACTGTTTGAAAGAATAATCGTAATTTGTTTGGGTATACACACACGCATTTGTAAATATGTCAAGATACTTATTATGCTCCGTCTTTCACATGCTAGCGTACAGATACAACAAATCCTTGCTTAACACTAAGAAATACAAATGACTGAAGCAGAGAACTCGTCCCTAATACATCAAACTTGACAAAAAATATTACGTAGTTAATTTACAATCGTATCACCGATAGTAGCACGATATAAAAACACTTAGTATATATTTAGTAATGACACACTGGATACTACTGGGTCTACAGGAGACAGAGCAGTAAAGAAACTTAGGTAGGTTATGCTCATGTACGAAATAAAATAATATGAAGAGATGAAATGAGGAAGAACAAGAATGTGCTTCGTCAAATCAGTACACAAGTACGTACACGTATACAGTAATGATGTGGTGTTCAGTTTCGCTGTGAGCAGTAGACTACTCGCAGTGGAATAATAGGAATAGGAGCAGGGTTGCCTTGGATAAGCCGACTGCCGAGACGCCAAGATGCGAGTGACGACGATGAGGACGAAGAGAGAGACTCGAGCAAAACCAAGTCAAGTCAACTAACTCACAGTCAGGCGAAATGAGCAGGAAGACGGCAACAAGTTGTTTGTGTGCTGTGCTCACTCGGTTCTCTTCCCTGCTGTCTGTGTGTGTGCGTGTCAGTCGAGGAGGCAGGCAACCCACAGAATGAGCAGTAGCACCAGCAACACCAAACTTATAATACAAATCCAGTATGTGCATCTCACTCACTGGCCCCACTCGCCATTTACTCCCTCAATTTATATTTTCCTATTCTTTCCTCACTTGCACAAAAAATCACAAATTTCTGTTTGCTTTGCTTACACTTTTCTGTTTTCATTCCTTATCACAGGTCCCCCTTTCAATCATGGACGTACCAATAAGCAAGCTACCTACAGTCCTTTACTTACTCAGTATCTTATGCAATCACTAAGCTTGACATAAAGGCAAACAAACAATAGGATGAAATGTGGGTTGTTATGCAATAATGTGTAATACTTAGCACAAATGCAAACGAAACCCTAACTACTATGCAATATCTCTGTAGGTACATACATTATACCAATTAGACTGTATAATAGTTATGTAGACTAACTACGTATACTATATTATACGTCTTTGTATGTACATAATATGCATAAATTACTTGTACACTTGCGTTCAACGAAGGTTTCCTCTGATTATAGCTTTGTGGACATGCTTGATATAAAATTGTTTCAGCTTTTACTTCTTAAAACTAATGCTAAAAATATGCCTTCGTCTACTATACTTAAAATGCTTAATAAACCCTTTCGTTTAAGGAGGCATTCCTTTTTATTTCATAAAATTTGCTTATAGAATCAGAATTGCCAGTTTCTTCTTGAAAAATATCAGTTTTTTAAAGCATTTGTATTTGGTATAGTATGAACCAAAGAAACAAAAGCAGTTCCAAACGGATATATGTCATATTTCACATACAATCATTTTTTCCTTAGTTTAAAATTACTTATAGGCAGAATTCGAATATATGCATTACAAGGCAATTAATATTTATTTCTGTATGTGGCTACGAATGTTATACTTATAGTGAACTTAATGTCAAAATTGCAGTGTGCTTACGACTACAGGAAAATCACACAAAATAGTTTAGCGTGTGTGCATTTAGATTTATTCCTCCCTCTAAAGCTAATAAATATAATCACAAAGCCATAAAAACTTCCCCATGGTGTATCTCGGTAGGAAATGCTTCCAGTTTTACTCATTCAGTGAGGTACAGACCATTACCTGCGCAATTTTGAATTCTGCTCAAGTCAACAATGAGTAACAAATCTTGTAAACATGAACCTTAGGTATGTCAAGTTTTACAAGTCACTATTTAGCTAGTTATGATTTTAATTCGCTAATTCTTTTGAATTGCCTTTACCTTCCCCTGTAAGCTCTCATCTTAAGTCGGCTAATAATGGGAATACCCACTATGAACTTCCTTTAGTGGCATCCAAATTCCAAGGGCGGCCATTATAAACGTTTTACGTGTGGCAAATAAATATTAGATATTTCTCTACTTTTATGCAAAGTTTTTTCAAAAGCAGAGATGTTTTATCTCCGCATGTAAAGTTTTACTCAGGAGTTTTTTACATGTCATCCATACAGACATTAAACTGAACTGTTCCATTTAGCGATATTTTAACTTAAAATAAACTTTCGCCCACATTTAAGTCCGCTTTCCGATTTCCGTCATACTAGCTTCCGTCTTTTACATAGTTCCGCTGCCACTTTTATTCTCCTCTAGGTTTTTCAGAACAGAGTAGTCATGTGAATAATATGTAAACGCACGGCGTGTCCCCAACTTACTATTTAATGGATTTAATATATATGACAGCTTTCTTTAGAGTAAAATGCAAGTGAGAACTTTCTTGTTGTACGTAATGAATGGTTCTTTACATTAAACACAATTGTGAAATCGTGTGGGATAAAACCCAAATAGTCTGTCACTTGTTAATAGGAAGTCACATACAGGAGTATTTTCCCCGTTTATTTAAGATCTAACGACCCCAAAAAGCTAACTAAGTGCATTCCAGACTACATTACGCTAACGAATGGCTACCTGGTAACTGACATGGTTGTGAACACATCGTCTAATTCCATTCACGTTGGCAATGTCATTTCACTTTACCTTATAATTTATTTGATCACCTATTTTGCTAATTGACAACACTCAAGAAAACCATTCAATACCGGTTTTTTGACAAGATCGGTAAGAGTCATTGGACTACAAGGTACACCACGGTTGAACAAGGACCAAGTCAAAATAAAGCTATCGATTTGTTGTTGTAGTTAGACTTAAAACAATTTGACGAAATGGTTCCTGAATTTTTCATTTGATTCAAAGATTAGTATTCAATTGTTTGCACTATAGGTATAGTGGACAGCATTAAAGGTTAAAATTATTGTTTGTTTCTAGTAAACTATATTGCAAGCTCATTGTCACACAAAATGGTAGCACAGGTATAGATTTAAGCACGCTATGCAGAAACACGCATGTACAGTATTGCCGCATAGAAAATGCATTTGATAAAATGCGGTCACTAACGGTATTTGTGCACAATGCACCTGCCTAATATATTGTAGAGTACAATTCATTTTGTAATGCATTATTTGTACCCACTTATTACTG
Source organism: Yoshiicerus persimilis (assembly GCA_020352615.2). Taxonomy (NCBI): domain Eukaryota; kingdom Metazoa; phylum Arthropoda; class Collembola; order Entomobryomorpha; family Tomoceridae; genus Yoshiicerus; species Yoshiicerus persimilis. The sequence continues at coordinate 29,105,937 of CM036940.2, read as the reverse complement.
TCCTTTCAGGTGTCCTAAATGCCTGATGTTTGGTTTGGTCTGCACTACTCAGTGCACATATAATTGAAATATTTTCCAAGCTAATTTAAATAAGTAGAGCCTGTCTCACAAACAAGCCTTACATTATCTACAATACTCATAATACCTAAAGTCTACATAATGCAAACCCCATCATACACAACATACATTTCAATTCAAGTTGGTAATAGTAATGAACCATAAGTTACAAATTTATCATGTACAAAAGACGATAGGGCATTCGTGGTAATATATTATGATACAACAAAACCAACAAACACAAAGAAGAAAACAATGTGTTGGTTGGTAAGTATATGTAAAGATGATAAGACAACATGAGCACGACTGGGTATGAATAAAATTGTAGTGCAAAACAAAATACAAAATTAAAAGTTACAGCATATGAACATTTTAATTTGACTTACAATGTTTCGTAACTGTATTTACGTTAAGGTACTTGTAAAAACATTCATCCTTCTTAAGGAAGTGATGTTGTGAGTTTATTGTATTCAGTAGTTGCATTTGACTAGTATTGGCAGAAGTAGAACTACACAGAAAGCCGATTTGTAATGACATATGAGTGAGAATTGAGAACCGCACGTTCATCACATCACAAACAAGTCAATACTTCAGAAATAATCTAGCGGAGCACTAGACCATTGGCAGATTTGCTGTTTCACAGAAATACTACTGTGGTATTACAATAGATCCGACCAGCAGCAGTTCTGTGAGTTTGATTGTGACTGTAAGTTTCTAGCCATGTTTTGTATACAGGCTGAAAACAGTATGTTAGAAAATCCATTATTAATCCTCACAGAGGCAAATAGCCCCCAAATGAAACTTTGTAAAGAACTTCACTACTGAACTCCTCAGCGGGTATTGTGGAGAAGCGAATTTTCAGTTAGCCAGTTCACTCACATGCAAACTCAATGGTTACGGCGTACAGTCAAAGTATATACTTTCTGCCAGGCCAGAGAAAAATTACATAGACAGCCAGAATGACAATAAGTGTGTTTAGTACTACTAGTGTGCTAAACACGCTATCGCGTAACTCTACTTCCACAGCTTGTAATAGTAACTAAGCAGTATTTTGTATACAGTTTCTAATAAAGTAGTGCTGCAAGTAATGTAAACTATTGTGGAGGTACTTTACTTATACTCTCAGTGTAAGAGTTAGTGAATTCAGTGAGTGAGTGGTCGCGTATGCAAACGTATGGCATGTACTCATGAGGTACACGAGAAGAAACGTTAATTCTAGATGAATGTTGAATGCGAGTGAATACAAAAAGTGTTGCAGAGCGAAAGCAGGCAAATAAACGGCAGTAGTAGGAAATCTACCACTGCTCTATGTCAGTAGTGTAAGTATATACTTACATAGTAAGTAGTCCTGCTAAATATGTAGTACAAAGAAGAATGAGGCATTTAGGAAGTTTGTTATGTTGTTTTACTGAGTTTACTTTCTGGAGTAAGAATAAAAAGTTGTGTTGCTACTGTATAACAAGCACAATAAACGCAATACAAGAAAGACTTCATAGTTCTTGCATTACAAAATGTTGCAAGTTACCGATTTTGCTACGCTAAGTACTTAATAGCATACCTACTCTAGTTATATGCTTGTGTTACATTAACAATGCATTCCAAGACTCGAACAAAATGCAGAGGCAATTTAAACTTTGTTATAAAGTAGCAGGCTCAATCGAAGTTGTTCTATTATTTACTGAAACTTGAAATGACAGAAGCAAGCAGCAGGTAATATAAAACAATCTATCGGATTACGTATTCGATAGATGTACAATACATTTTAGTGTAAAAGGATTTTCTGCTTTAATGCTATGCATACAATGACTAGGAATGTGTTTATGTATATTTCAGTCACATTATTATTAGGATGGAAGTAATAATGTACCCCTATGTCTATTTACTTGTTTATTAGACTTAAGTATTTACAGACAGTAGACAGCACTATTTATAGAACATAACTCACCGTGTTAGATTCTGCTTTTCACATCAACAAACATGTATTATCACTTTTGCTTCAGTTCTCACAGAATAATCAGGAGATCAAATATAGCGAAAGCATAAAGATAAGCTAATCTAGTTCTCCATGGAAGTCACATGAGGTACCTGAGGTACGTAATAATGCGTTAATGGAACTTTTAATTAGCAGAGACAATTATCAGTCTTTGTGCACGTCACAATTTGATCTACATACAGAGTGATAACATAGAATAGTACCATTGTCCCATTGAATATCTACCTAATTAATTGTGACACCATACCCTTGAGAAAGCATAGTGAAAGGAGCAAAACATGTAGCTTAGTTCGGTACTGCTACTGCTTTCCGCATTTTATTCTAATCAAGTATTCATGAAATTGAATTTCATTTAGTTCGAACATTTTCTCATGGTCTTTTGGTTCAGTTCAATCGCTGTGACATGCCTTTGTCTAATTCTCCCTAAAATGCGGAATCGTCTAGTTAACAGTTCGTTGTCGTGTCAGTCAAACAGATAAAGGGGCAGATCAGGCTAAACCACATCACACGACATGACCCTGTATCGCATCATCTGCATGGTTGTTGCTGACAAAGGAGAAAGCCCAACCTGGCAGTTTATTGTTTACTTGCATGCAAAATCTCTCAAAGAAGCCCTTTTCCTGGTGTAAATGCCTATATTTTGTGGTATTCTAAATGTAACTTTCGCTTCGTTGTGTTCAATCATGGTCTTTGGTCTCACTTGACATCAAATGCTCAACTTTGTTCCGCTAAGTTCTATTAAAGTTTTGTGTTCAGCATGTTTCTTACTTTCTATTTTAAGTTTACTGTTTTCTGTTGACGTTCAGCTTTTTGTGAAAGAATTTCCTAGTGTTACACTACCACACACTTATTTTTTGAGTGTCACTTTCATCTCTCCTTCTTCTCCAAATGGAACCTTATAAATGTCGGAAAGTGATGATGCTTTATGGTAAAGGTAGATTTTTTTTACTTGTGCATCCTATATAAAGTAGCTACGTAGATAGGTTACATAGAAATTGTATCCTTATGTTACATCCTACGTGCCATGATTGCGCATCCTAAATAAATTGCAGAACTGAGACTTCCCCACAGTGTCATTACTACTTTTGCTCTCGAATTAGTTGCTCTACACAATTATCTGTGAAATAAAATAGTGGCAACACTGCGTAGTACGTTGGGCATTGTATGTATTTTCTTTCTTTTCTCTCAGACATCCTTCAAATTCTACTATATCCTTCTATTCCTTTGATAGTTTCGAAATAATAACCGTGAAATATGAGTGACTTTCTCTTCGAATAAGGCTTTTAACAAGAATGGGGATCTTCATCGTCAAACAAAGAGCAATAAAAATACAGAACTTGAAGTCTCCTATCTTCTCAAAATGTATAAGCATTATATACGTATGAGGATGTCAATAAATATTAGTTGTTGTATTAACCCTTGACATTTAGTAGACAGAAAAGCAAATCTGTAAATATGACGCAGAACTTCATTTTCCTTTAGGAATATATGTAGCAGAAGCAAACACCATACATTATGTTATTATAGCCGTTTTTAAGAGTCATTCGATACATCTGCTTAGCAAATTAAGCTTTCCCGAAAAACTTTGACAATAACAACGTCTCGGGTATACCTTTACCATCTTATTAAATTCTTCCTCAAATCTAGTAGCAGCTATTATTGTTCCTAGTATACAGAATTCAAGCCATGCCTAAGAACACTGATCCCTTTATACACCTTAAGTACAGTATATGGTGACCACGGAACGAAAGTACATTACTGCGACCAAATTCTTTGTTTTCATTTTTGGGATTTTTAACATTCAAGACAGATAATGCTTGGATTGTTTACTTTGATAAAATTTATATGAAAGTCTGCTACCTTTGATTACTGGTATTTTAGACATTCTATTTTCTTAATAAAAGAGTAATATAAGACCTTATCCCACATGTCAATATTTTACGGTGATATCAAACTTTTATGACAAAATTCCTTCGCTCCCAAAGATTAAATGGAATGTCGTATTAAAAACCAAGAGTTCAGTTTTCAATTTTACTTGTCAATTATTTTCCAAAATAAGGAATTATTTACCAATAAACCGTAAACGCTGTGGGAAAATGGACGCGGTAACTGGGTAAAGGGTAAACTGTTTGGGATGAACAATGGAAAACTAGGTAAAAACGGTGGATCACCGGTTGAAAATCATTTCTGACCGACTGTTGGATACACTACTGTCTGACTGACTGTCGAATACACTGTCTGACTGACTGTCGAATACACTGTCTGACTGACTGTCGAATACACTGTCTGACTGACTGTCGACAAGGGAGTGAAAAACATGGATTTGAAAGACACTTGAAAATACACGAATGTGAAAAGCATGGGTTTGAAAAACTTGGGGGTGAAAAGACACAGGTTTGAAAAACTAGAGATGTGAAAAAACTCAGACGGTAAGAAACCGTGTCACAGCGGTTTATTAGTATTAGTATACAACTGGGGACGCAGAGATCCCCAGAGGGGTTCGATTCGAGGTAATAATATAATTTAGTCTCCTTTATATTCTCCAAAGAAAGAAAAACTTGTTATTGCAACATATTTTTTTCTCAACTTTTCTATCCTCGGATCTATCTATAAAGGTACCACAAGGTTCTCCTTAGATAGTTTTACTTGTTTGAAACAGCACTTCAAGCTTGCCTATTCTTAAAATCAAAGTTTTGTTCAGCGATTACGTAAAATCAAAGAACATACTTATGGAATATTACTAATTGATAAAGAAACGCATTATAATACAAGAGAAGTAACTCATGTAACTCATACTTTTGTTGCTCATGCAGTTTGAGATGAACTTGATGATCAACTTTACAGATTATTTGCTGATAATATTATTACTGATAATATTATTATAAAATGATTTGCGATTATATGTATTATATCACTATTATGCTAAAAATGTTTAAAATTGTTGGAGTACCTTCTCTCTGAAATTTCGTGGTGACCAACTTTGAGCAACATTGTGAGCAAGATCACAGTTTACTAACACGAATGGGCACTTATTGTCTATCAAAGGACAATGTACACACTTACAAGCACTGCACAGTAAACCCATTTAGCACATAAAATAAGATTGTACGTACTTGATTTATGCGAACAAAATAAAGCTAATGGAACTTTTTTAATGGCCATTATTTTGAGTATGTGTCTTCCTATTCCATGTTTCAGCAAACTTGAAAAGAAAGCGCTATTTATTCTGAAGTGTTTACAGAACAAATACCCAACCAAGTACTTCATTGCAGCATACAATATTCACTGTAGTAGTCAACTCTAGCTAGCGTAAATATTCTCCAGAGTTTTGCGTTAGGAGGAACAACAACACGCATCTCTTAATGAATAATGTGGCCTTCTGTCTATAAAAATTCAATGAAGATAATTAGAAGATCCAATTTTCCGAAGGAAGGACACTTGACAGAAAGAGCAGAAGGAGTCTTGCCTCGCCTTTCCATTTCTGTCGTACTAATTCTGTCGGAATAAACGATTTCGGAATGAAAGTCTCATATTGATAAACTATTCACGTTCTTCTTGAGCAGATCGCATCAAAGTAGAGCAGATAGCAAAGTGTACCTACTTCATCTTTTTTATAACTGAAGTGAAGCGCTTCTATTTCGTTAAGCCAAGGTTTCCAGTCCACAATGCTTCTAAAATCTAGCTTTGACCGGCTCTATGCCCAAGATAATGGAAGAGCAATTATGTTCCCTTATACAAGGGTGGATATAACCCACGCGCAGTAAAACGTGCTTAATATGCCACCAATACACTCTATAGCACTCAATTTCTCATGAGAGCGTGGTAGGTGATCACCATGAATGACGAAAGTGAACATTGGCGAGAATGAATGGACTAAAAATAGAGTTTTGCATTGCAATGCCTGTAGGTGGTTATTGCAAGGGATTCTTATAAGAATTTTGCTCCTCCTCCCCACAAACTGCATTGGTGAAACTTTTCCTAAAAGAAAAGACTTTCATCATGTAATATAATACATATATTTGCAACATAATGGCTGTACTAACACCAGCATGCATCATCACTCAGTTGTACGGTCGGTTGGATGTTCTATTAATAGAATATTTCGCAATAGTATCTTATTAATAAGCTGGAATTGCGAAACATCTTGACCTAGGCAAAACTAAACAAGACTTTTGAACTAAAAGTTCACCCTTTTGGCTTTGTTTGTAATCGTGAAAAAGCATTTAATTACAGTACCTAAAACTTAATACAGAAGAGTCTTAATTAAGTTATAACTCTATCATTCTATTTTTACTTGTGAACTCACATAGCGTACTGAGGAAACTGCGTAGTGTTTACTATATTTGCTGGTGTCATGATTTACTGTAAATTAAGATTTTCATAGGTACTACTTACTACTTATATGTATTATATAAGCTACAATTTTTGTGGTTTAACTGATAAAGGCAATTATTAACATGTTACGAATGTTCGCAATTTCCTTGACCAATAGATGCAAAACCTGATTTATCAAGGGGTGATTTTCATTGATTCGGGATAAGATTCATATAAGAGTATAAATTGAGGTACTCATTACTCGGTCAAGAATCAAGGATTTCGGAACTTACCATACTTTGTACTTATTTAGAAGTTATGACATGATCATGGCGAGAGAGCATGATTATTATGTATATACGACAATTAAGACGACTTGTCTTAATTTAAGAAGTTGTTTCAACCTTCAAAATTATTTCCATCCTTCAATGACTATCTGGATTGAAGTGTCTATCTCATGTCATGCGTGACCATTTCAAGTTAACTTAAAGAATAATGCCTGTAAGTAGATTAAGATAGTAATTAGGTAGTTAAACGAGAGTATATAATTACAGTGAATAGGTTCATTTCGTTCGTCTTCGAGTTATCTGTTACACAACATCCGTCTAGAGTTTAGCATATTTTAGATAATTTCACGTTATCATTAAAACCTATTAACTGATGTTTCATCCTTGTACTCCCTTAATTTCTGGCGTAACTATATTGGACTTCTAAGAATATCAGAAACCTTTAAAGTAAAAAAAAATGACTTACAAAGGTTGTCTTCTCTTGTTTGATTGTCGGCGGTATAGCTACAAATTTAATCAGAATTATCATCACTGATGACGGTTGATCAGACAGGCGCCAGTCCAGTGTTGTCGTTTGAAATGGCATTCAAAATATAAAAATACTGCGCATATATGTAAATTGTTCGGATACGAAGGGAAGAAGATATTGATGATCATACAGGTACATTGTTAGAGTAAAACGTTTTTGTTATCGTCAGCAGCTGTTTGAAGAAGATGACACCGTGTCATGACAAAGTATTTGTGAGGATTTTCGTGGCAAAAAACCTAACAGCCAAAATGTAGTCATATCTCCTTTTCCTTTTACGTCGACTACACCTCGCTTCTCCAGTTGAAATTTGAAATCTTCACAGTTGTCAATGAGTTTGGCGAAGACTTGACTACAATGGATCTTCAAGGCTGTAATTTAAATCAAAACAAAAGATTCAAAACAAACAGTTACGGAAGAGTGATCACCTAATGCCCAAAAGAGTTATCACAGTAGACATGCTAAAAAAGGAGATTTTCCCCATGAAACTTTTATTGTTCTGTCATCATATCTGAAAACCGCCGTAGAAGCAGAAGAATTTCACTCTTTTCTGCTTGGGTGCAGAAAATTTTGCAAGTTAAACTTGTTTTCTCTACCATTCATCTATTTATCATACACAATATAGGCATGCAAAAATTGAAATGGCATTGTTAAATAAAGTACTTAAGTACTTTTATGCATTACAATAAGCCGCACACCCTTTTCTAGACTTCATTAACACCCCACTAACACTTACAAGCTTTTGAATTCGACATTTAAAGTTTTGATTATTCAACACGGAATACATATTAAGTTTAAGCTTGCATTGTGCAAATTGATAAAAGAAAGCAAAAGTATGGCGAATTTGGAACCTGATAGAAATGGAACTAAGCTACTTAACTGCATGCGTGAGTATTGCAGTCATTCTTTTCATATTCGCAGATCCTTAAGCAACGGTAAGCGAAAGTATTATTTTGCTATCTGTATATATTAAAATGAGATAGAAAAAAATGACACTGATCTTGGTGCGTCAACGGTTTTCTTGTTAGCCTACAAAATGTTTCTAAAAGTGTTTTCAGTCCGGCTGTCTCAGTTGTCTTTTAGTTATCCGATGTTTGTACAGGGCAAAGTAACAGACAACTGACAACTGAATCGTGTTTTGCGTTTAGATTGTTCTACAGCGCTTGTTTGCCCTTACATTTTAAATTGGATGTCTTTTAGGCAAAGCGTGATAAAGCAACACAGATGCCCAGTTTGCCAAAAGTGAGGGAGAAGACAGACGCCACTGTTGACTGATCCGTACCTTTCGTTATGGTAGTTACGTAAATAAAGGACATTTCTTATTTTATGATATGCAAAAGTTAAGTTAAAGGTAATACACAAGTGTTCTTAGGTAGGTAGTCCTTTGATGCTCTCAAAGAAATGTAAACATAGAAAGTTCAGGCCTTCTAAGTTAAACCGAATACGAGAAAGAAAAATATGTCTTTAGTGTAACGTCTCCGGTAATGCACATTGCAGGAATAATGCAGTGGTAGATAGGAACTTCTCCGTCATGGTCTTTTTGACATCTAATGCCTTTGCTGACGTAATCTTCCTGTAGGTTAGCCTACTTGACGTATGAACCGTATCGGGATTTAAATATTGACTGAATAGTTCTCAATACGTAACATCCTTTTCGGTATAATAATTTGAATCATTTTACATCTCAGTAAATCTCACAATTGCTTTTTATTGTAATTAGACTAATTGACTTTATTTTTTCACTAGCTGACTGACAAAGTAACAAGTTTTGCTAGTCATCACATACTTGCCAACCTTCTTTGATTGGTGTGGTGGAAAATGGAAGATACATTCAGTGAAAGTAACTTTACGATCCAATTAAATTTTACTGTGTGGGTTGCGTAGCAAAGCACAGGAGACAAGAACAAATATATCCGAACACATAAGTCAGGTCAAACAGAAAAGAGATCGAACCGTCTTTGGAGTAAACTCGTCAGTGGTCATATACGAACGAACACTTAATGTGTACCTTATCGTTAGTTCTTCTAACTAATAAATACAAGCAAAAGTTTTTCCATTTATGTCTCGTTAGATATGCGCATACGTTTATGTGGTCTATATAGTCTGCTTTCTTGGAAGATGTTGATCTTTACAAGCTTAGGTGCTCCAGGGCTGTGTATTACGTTTCTCTGGAAAAAGAGGATGGTGATGGTACACTCTATTTTACCGTGTAAAGTCTAGAAAAATAGCAACTTTGGGCTGTGAAACGCTGTAGTCTTCCGAGAAACTAACATACTATGAACACACGCTGTGCTTTCTCCTCAACCTTGTGCAGAAGGCATGAAAACAACTTCATTCACTAGCTTTGCTTTACTATTCTCGGAAGCTGTGCTTGTTGTAAGTTGTAAGCATATGGATAAAACTGTGTCTTTAGTTAGAATTTACTCTGGAGAAAGTGTGTTTTGCCCACTTATTATCCAGAGAACACTACCACCAGGTCAACTTTTTCTCGCAATTTCCTATTAGTAAGCTCAAGATATTTTAAGTTGCAAAACTTATACTCTTATTAAACTCACATGCTTGTAAAGTACATAACTACAATAAACGCTTCAACAAGGCTTAGTTAAATAGCGCGTCATCTGTCTAATCTTCTTCTGCTGAATACCTTATCCTGGGAATTAAGATTATTTCTGTTTATATGTGGCTTTTCGGTCAGACTTCAATTTTCAGACAAGCTGTCAAGCAGATAATGTACTAATGGACATTAAAGTTTCTTTCTAGATATTGCAAAGAAAAAGAGCAATACATTACTATTATTATGATAACGACATTATTATATTGCTTTCGTATCAATACAAATAAAGTTACACTAAGTCACACAGTTCTCTCTTTGAAAGGCCTGCACATCTGAAGTTTCTCTTTCATGTACAGTGTTGGCAATACTCGGGGCACCACGAATACCACGAATAATTACAGTTCTCAATATATAAGAAAGTTAGAATATGCTATTTTTAGGACTCCTTATTTAATTTAAAACGAGAACTTTTCTGTATCTTTCTGAAAAGCTGTGAGAATTCTTCCCTAGCACTCTAGGCAATCACTGTAAATCTTACTATCATGTGCTAATCTAGCTATCAATACGGTATGTGGGCACCAACTTCTGCATCTAACTAAAAATGTTGGAAAATGTAGTTGAATAATGGTACATACTTGTTTTCCAACAATAGTAAAGTAGAGGCAAGTAAAGTAGAGGCAGCCTTGCTCGAAGTAATCCGAATAAGATACGGATCAAGTTAAGACTTTCAAACTAACATCAGTACGAACACTAATCGATATTTTTTATTACTATTACTTTGGAAAAGTAGGAAATATTATCATCGACTTCATACACTATTCATATGCACTGCCACATGAAAATAACTCTGTTACGACATTATGTATTTCAGGTTTCGTGCAATCTGAAATTCTAGTATGGTGAAGCTATACCAAGTCAACATATATATTCTATCTGTAAATATATCACCTAAGACAGATGCACCTGCTGCTATGTTGGCGATAGTTTCTACTGCCGCATGATACAGAAACGAGAGTATATTATATGTAATGATTCGCCTTGAGGTTGCTCCGATGTGCGTCATAGAAAATCTTTTTTTTCAAATATTTCAGTATAATAATACGTTTTACTATAACTACGTTCACAGAGATTATTGACAACTCTATCACTACGAAAGAGTAATAATATGGTTGATACAGTTATAAAACGTGTATCTGTGAGAGATGTGTAGGCAGTACAAAAGTACATGAACATTTTGTTTAACTTAGGAGATAACTGTATTCATTGGACACATATTTTGTAATGTAATGAAAATGTAATCGGATCGGATTTGTGCCCACATATGTTTCATTTCATTCCATTATTCTCGTATATGTAATCTAAGTTGCTTCTTTCAATTCATCAAGTCCATTACTCTTACATCACAATGCTCTATTTAGAAGAATGGAGACTATTCTTTATTGGATTCCTCAGAGATTCCAAAGTTTCTCATATTACTCTGAAAGCATATACTATACAAAGTACTAGGTCACGATAAAAGCTGATTGAGCTAAAAGATTCGCAGAGCTGCCTTTCATCGAAGCAAATACGCAATACAACAACAAAACAAACACATTACGACTTACGAAAACCCTATATTAACAAAAGTAGAATCTCTTATTTACGACATTCTGCAAATTGTTTAACACAAAAATTATAGTCCACGGACTGGTTTAATATTTGCTTTTTCCCAGTATATCAGCCTTTTTACTTACTGATTACTGATTACTTTCTCCAGTTAGACATCTTATACAAACATTGATGAGAATCTCTCACAAAACAATACATATAAAAAATAAATAACGATGGACTTCTGAAATGAAACTTACGCATGCCAGTTGACTCCATTCGTGAAGCTGTGTTGACAGTGTCTCCAAACAAACAATATCTAGGTCTCTTCAATCCCACAACGCCAGCACAACAAGGTCCTTCAAATTCCAATCAAGACAACCCAAATTATGTTAGCTAACACTTATTTTACTTATTAGTCTGATGTAGGTACACAAAACAGTTCTCTACTCTAGGAGTGGTCATAAGTTGGATGCAATAGACAATACTAATAGCTAGATATTCTCTTTCATTTAAATTACTAACATTAGGTAAACATATAACTGACATGCTTTTCCTAAATGAAGGCATTCACTTCAATAAGATAACTTAGTCCCAATGGATTTTTGCTAGGTCGTTAGAAATCTGTGAACTCGTACCCTACTTCTAAAGCCAATCTATCATTCCGATTTTTACTTTTAGTGAACATTAATAATTAGTCTTGAAATGTCCCAATTGCAAAATGTGTATGCATACGTTTGTATTTGATTAATTAGCTCGTTTGAAATTATGATTAAACATGGGTATCGGTTTCGGTATGCGACATTGATTGTAGCAGAGACAAATGTCTTGGATTCTAAATAGAGATAATGAAATTTGCATATATATGTCTCGTTAATATCCAGTGTGCATAGAGTCATGCAGCTGCCAAGAAACTGCTTATAGTGTATGAAATGAAAAGACAGTCGGGAACACCGGTAGAAACCAGTTTGTTCCTCAAGGTGGATTAATGTAAGTCGAAATAATTTTCTAGGGATTCAATAAGGATTAATAGTTGGTAATTTCATTAAGATAGTCTCAGTGAGGCTATCAATTCTTGCAGCTTGCACCACCACATGTTCGCTCTGCAACGGATATTCCTGATATAAGTCTAAAGACTAGACTGATCCGTATAAGTAAGCAAGGCTTAATATCGTCGTTTCGTTACTCAATGGAACTTCATTGAATGGGATCCGTAATGTGTCCTACTTGGTAGTTGGTACTTCATGTGATATAACTTAAAGTGAGGCAAGGTATTTGGAACACAGCTCTTGATGTTGTTAGCGATAGCATGGAGCATGATTTATTTTCCTGTTTGGTCTTTTTGATATGCATACAAAACCCTGAATCATTGCCAATTCAAAGATTAACATTGTAATTTGCGTTTTCAAATGTCTATGCTCAGGACAATCTGAATAGGATGCAAAGGAAAATTAATATTTCCACCCACTTTAGTAAAATAATAGTAACATTACTAACATAATTAAATTCCCGATTCCAAATAGGAAATTCCAATGTATTTCTACTGAAACACTACCAAATGGCTTGTAATAACAAATTCCGTATAATACACCATGCATGTATACATGCTAACCACAATTTTCGTTGTTTATAAGACAATGTTGTCCATTTTATCATACCATATTTAAAGATTATAGATTTGACAGTATCTTTATACTTTATGTTTCATTAGCAAATTTTGAATAAGTGTCTTTACCGGAATGTATGCCGATTCGGAGCTTTACAGTCTCGTTTGGTATGTGTCTGATCTGGAAATTTGTTACAGCTCGCAAAAGTTGGAGAGCCATGCGTGCCATCTCCACTGCATGGAAGTTACCCTCTTTTACCACAGGCAAGCCACTCGCCTAAAGAGGACAGAATACTACTATTTATTTTAAGCACATCTACATTTCTTTTCGCAGTTTGCAATATTGTAGCATTTCTCCGAAGAACTGATTTACAAAAAGGATTTGTTATATGAACTGGTTTATTGCAACAAAAATAACGTATTGGCATTAGTTATGTTGGCGAATGATCAAATTAATATCAATCGCAGGATACCATATGAAAACTCAACATGAAGGATTCCTTAAAGTATAAATAATGTACTAAGTCTACCTAAAAGATAAGCGAAGGAATCAAATCAATCTGAATACAGGCTTTCTTGTTTTAATCTCAAATGTTTCAATATTTACACACAGCACGCAGACAGTGATTGAATTTACATAAGGTTCAGTTAACCTGAAAGTGCTTCCCTTCACAAACAAGGAAGCCACAGTATTAGACGATATCTTGATTGATGCGTCTGTCTCTCGATTATGGTAGGGTATAACACACTAAAACACTAGTTGTGTAAGTAAGAGATATTCGGATTTGAGATTTTTATAGAATTAGCCAGCACTACTGGCTTCAATCCAAAAAATTAAGTATATAAACTTTCGCTACATTAACTATACAATATTGGTATGATAAACTTGTGTGCAGAATTGTAAAGAAGTGAAATATAAAATTCGAATGTATATCTATACATCTATAAGCAAATTGCGAGTCACAATCACAATCCAATTTTTCATATTCAGAAAACTTTCAGAGTTTTCTTTCCTTTCTTATGTAGCAATATTCTTATACTTCATTTCATATTTCATTAGGATGCATAAAACGACAAGTTTATTTGCTATCGTGATACGCTTAAGAAAAGCTAAATGAGATTGCTTGATTTCAAACATCTATGCTCACATAGAACCTCTAAAATACATAAAACGTGACAAACAGGGCCAATTTGGTTTAAGGATCAAAATATTTTATTTTTCCTCTATTTTTATACAAATACTTCACTAAAAGCCATAAAACAAAAAGGATATCTTTATTTTTATCATTTGGTAACTAGTACCATTCAAGATGACACAAGTTGCTCTCTGACAGCACTATACCACAAAGTTACATTACTTTTAGCATTCCTTTTTGCAACTTTGAGCGTAACGGTAAACTAAGCATGTCCAAGCAATCCTGCACTTTATTTTCATGTTGGCATTTGTGTGTCATTTACCATTCAGTTCATTGAATAGGGGCATATTTAGAAAGCCAGTATCTCTTTACTGCATTCAATTATAACTAACTTTGCTGAAATAATGACAGTTTTATTATTTCAGACTTGTCAATCTAACTCACCGGGACAAGTGCCTAAGATAAGATGCTAAGAACTTTTCCATATAGAAATTTATGTGGGAGTCCGTCTGATAAATATACTTACCACCATGTACGCATCACCAATAGTCTCCACTTTGTACACATCAAAGTTTTCAATTACTGAGTCAAAACAAGTGTACAAATCATTCAGGAATTCCACCACCTGTTTTAAAACATCACACCACAAATATATTTAACGTTGAGTGCACTCACCTTTAATAAAATCACCTACCTACTATGCAGAATGGAAATATTCTCAATACTTATTCTATTTATAACTAATATATTATACTTTTTGGTTAATTAATATAAAAACTTGAAATAATATATGAATATAAAAGACTATGGAGCAATTGTGTAGAACACCTAATATTTACTGGTATATTATTCGCAGAAAGTTTCAATGTAACATATCAAAGATTTGCATGCAAAATATGCACTTTTATATCTGCGCCGGATGGCATACGAAAAAAGAGAATTGCATAGGAATGTTATATATTCACCTAGTATACAAGATGAACATCGAAAGTTTACCTGTAGGGCAGTAGATTGAGCAGACATAGAAGTGAAACCAACAATATCAGAAAAATATATAGAAACGCAGTCATAATTTTGAGCAGAGACTTTCAGTCCTTCCTTTAACTCTTCAGCTACACACGCCGGGATCAGTTCGTATAAAAGACTTTCTGCAAAGAAAATACATCCCAGAACTACATAAGTATAAGTGCCCTTTAGAGATGATCGATGCATTCACTAGAAATTGGCTTAAGCATTAAGAACCCATCCAATTAGGAATATGCGAATGCCAGTTGGAGGCGAAATTGGCGATAACTCTATCTAGTCAGGTCGCATTTCTTTAGTCATCGAAACTTTTATGTTCTTCTAAACCCTAGTCCTTTACCTAACCTAACGTATTTACTCTGTACGTAGTTGCAAGTAATCTAATTTTGTTTTGCTTTAGTTCTACATAATTGGAAAGGAATATTACATTTACTCATACTTCCTGTGTTTGTATTGAACACGACATCTAAGAGCTTATATTATGACGTATTTCTACCCTGATTACAGTCAGTATAGTTTATTTAAGTGAATCTGAAAGACTCATTGTTAGCTAAAGCAAAATTACATATTGTGTTTGCAATGAAATACAGATGAAATGGAAGAAATTAATTCAAACCTGTTTTCCTCTTTTCTTCGCTGAGTTGTTTCGTCCTCTCATCAACTAAGATCTCCAAGTTATTTGCGTACTTTTCCATTAAACCTATCATAGTGTCGAAGATGTTGGACCGCCTGTAATTTACAGAAATACAAAAACACATGGCGAAACTAATCAAATTACTTCACATAAGTACTAAGTAAATAAACCGCTCTTGCGCTGAAGAAAGCTAAAAGTGACTTACCAAGTCGACTTCAAATAAGTCGAACGCTATACTTTCATAGAAAGTACATATATTGCAATATCTAATGTAAGTAAACAAACAAAATCCTAAAAGCCTGGTGATTACTATACGCACCATTAGTGTACAGAAGACTTTCGAAACATCCCCTGTAGCGTTTTCTGATTACCTATACAGGGTTTATGTCAAAACTAAGAGAATGAGGAGAATTGCAAAAGTTAGTCTTGCAAAACTGGTATCGGAAAAATAATGTGTTTAGTTAATGTTTAATACCGTAAGTGTTCACAGGGATGTACATAATCAAATAAAACAAACTCTCTCTATTTGTCTCGCCCATGTGAATACTTAGTAAGCTTAACCTATCATTGACAGGGTAAGCAGACTGGTTGAGCTACATGAACACCCAAACCCCAAGATGGTTGCCTATGATACTGATAATTCTGACGATAGGAGGTGATCTCATAGTTAAGACAAAACAATCAGAGTAAGCTTTTTTTCAGTTTTTAGGAATTAGAACCAAATCTTTGTCACCGTTGGCATTCATTTGGTCCAAATCTCTTCAATTTGGTTCTAATTCCTAAAAACTGAAAAAAAGCTTACTCTGATTGTTTTGTCTTAACTACGAGATCACCTCCTATCGTCAGAATTATCAGTATCATAGGCAACCATCTTGCCCAAACCCAATATAATTTACCCCATTTTCGTAATAGGACGGAGATAGTGAGAGGAAGGTAATGTTTCCTTACTAAATTCTTCCAATTCTGAACCTCTCTTGCTAACTAAGAAAAGTAAATAATAGGAACATCTAAAATCTACTCACCATTTGCATACAAAACGGGAGTATTAAAATGATTATGCTTTAAAAAAAAGTTTTGTAATGTAAACAGTGAAATGAAAACTATGGTTGTGTCAATAGAATTTTATGCTTTTTACTCCAGAATTGATTTTTATGTTTGCATGTGTATTTCCTATCAACCTTACTAATAATCCATGAAAATATCAACTACTGTGGAATTTGAATTTTCAATGCATATTTCCAATAAAACTGTTTTCACTTTTACTTTTGAATGAGAGAAGGCGAGAAGAGGGGATATGATTTGAGGCCAAATAATCGAAACATTTGTATTAAATATTCGAGTATTAATACTGAAACGAAGTATATTCTAGTGTGCTATGATAATTAGTTACAGAACTTACTTTTTAGAACTCCACAGTGAATTCTTAACTAATTAGATTCACAAATGGGTGCAAATTGGTGGGTTTTGTTCCGTCCTAATGGATTTCGTATATTTCTGTGAAATACATTATACCTTATCGAATAAACCCTTGGTAAGCCTTATATTAAGCAGATTTCTCAATACCGAACAATGATTACGATTAAAGTAGTAAAGTGATTACAGATAAGTACGCAAGTAGTAAATGGATATTAAACTTTAAGACCGGCAATACCGTTGCGGTACGTAGAATGTGCCACTACTATTAGTATACATAAGACGCGCTTTTCTTGTTCTAATACATAATCCTAGGAAACTAGTTTTAAATTCTCGGGATTGGAATGCAGTACATACGCATCTTAGTTATATCGTTTTAATGCTCAAGAGACCGTAACTTACATTCCTTTGTGTAAGGGTCGGAGTCGTAATCGGACGGACTTAATATCCGGTCTTAGTTCGGGTTCGATGCAGAGACAGTCGGCTAGACACTCAATAACTTGAGCTGAGTGCAAAACCCCATCATTTTTATTTCCGTTTCGATCAGAGTTTGACAGTAGTGCTAGTGTTCTGGTCCAAAAGGCTGAGATGTTATCACTTACTCTCCCATTGCTCGCTTCATCGCTTTGAGATAAACCTCTGCGACAAATTTCTTCCCGGATGCTTGCCTCTTCCTTTATTCCGAGAAAATTAGATAAGGACTCTCTTCGCAACAGTTCCCACAAAATCACTCCTAATGAATATACGTCGCCTTTTCTGTAACCCTCCACGCAACTTTTCATTTGGCCCTAGAAAAACCGTTAAAAACTCAAACTACAAAGTTTTCGTCAAGAGGGGAGAAAGGATGGGTAATCTTGTGTGTTTCTATTTACATACGCATTCTGTACACACACTCATAGAGGTAATATAGGTATATCCATACATGCAAACATACATATATCCTGAAGCGTAAAATATTTCTAAGAGTACACATTTTATGTTTATCTGCAGTACTTACAATACTTTTCTTTTACAGCTCTTCTAGTATTAAAGCTATTTAATGTAAGTGCTGTAGAAAATTATGTATGCATCTTCTTGACAAACTTTAGCGTTAACTCGTATTTATCACACATGGTAGACTGAACCGAGCTTGTTATTATGGGTAGTAAAGGGAAAGATATAGGTAGCAAACAACTTTCTCCTTGCTTTCACTATTTACACTTTCAACTTCATACTTACTACGACTTAAAATGAGGAGAAACTACGATGTTGTGCTTTATGCACACAGCACCCTAAATTTTGGAGTTTCTAGTCTCCAAGTTTTCATTGTATTTAACTTTCGTATGTACGGACGTATGCATTGTGCAAGTGAGCTTTGAATTATCCCCTTTAATGGAAAGTCAAGTGCACTGACTCTTTGTCCTTAGTAACCCGTGTACGAACACATAAAATATATATTCACAGACCTGGGATTTTGAAATCTTTAGTAAAGTATCTAGTCCCTGTGTGTATCTACCAAGTCGAGAAACTGAGCTAGCCACAGCTGCGAAATCTCAAGGGATATTTGCAATCATCATTTATTCATTCAGCTGTTGCTTGTAATCAGATAGGAAACCTTGAAATGTAATCAAAGTGTGGTAGAGATCCAATTTGTTTCGCCATATCAGTCAGAGGTCGGTTCTTAATATTACATCAATTTTGACAAGGTTTCTAGTAATATACGATTTCATATGAAAACTAATGATATAAAACACAAAATGAGATAAAAACCATTCGAGCTTGTGAGGTTTTTGTTCGCGACGCGCTTTAGTATCGTAAGTATTGTTGAGAGTAATGCATTGCTTACACACTCGTACGGGTAATGTGTATGTAATCTCGTTTGCATGCTAACCAGACACACATGAGTACTCCTTCTCAAACACAAAGGCTTTCGAAAAGTGCGGTGCTTTCTATTCATTCCGCTGTTTGCATGCAAGACACATACCTTCTTCCCTTTGAACTCGTTTAACTCTTTCTTTGCTAAAGCACAGAAGTTGCACGTTTCCAGGACTTGAAAAACGATCTCTGAGAAACACGGCTTTCTTAAACTGTGAATCTATTGTAAGCATTTTCTCAATGTTCTAGTGTTTGCTATTCACTCCCATTCCATATGGAGCAGTTGAAAACGAGTAACCATGTGTCGATAATTCCCTACTATTTGATTTGGCATTCACTGCGCTTTTCTCCTAAATAATAGCCTCCTATTACTCAACAAAAAATATTAATTTTTAAGATTTTTCAAATTATGATATATCTTTTTGCCATTTGTATTACAGATTTATAAATTACGTTTACTAAACCATAAAGAAAATTTCTTACAAAACAATTTATAATGAAACTTGAAAAGCACTAGTATTAGGAACCCTAGAATGCAATCATTTTCACTCAATGTTAGTTTTGCGATATAAAAGCCCATAAAACCACTATATAAACAATTTAAGAATTTAGTTTCTTTAAAATGGTTACTCCTAGAAAACCACAATTCACTGTGTTGCCTGTCAAAAGTAATTTAGTCAATACTTAAGGAATTACGATAAAAGTAAATATTTAACTATTATAAACTACCCCATCCCAAAACAGTAATATATCTTCTGTAAAAGATCCAAATGCTGTGATTGTGAGTGAGGGCTGAATAATAGACAAGACAGCGCAAGTTAAATGATGTACAGATACTTATAATGACTAATAACCCTTGGCATTTTGGTAAATACCTAAGGGATTGTCTAAAGAAGGAACTCACAGGGATTCCTAAAGAAATATTTTTTTCAGTAGCCCTAAGCAGAAGAAACATTTACTTTACAAGATAATGAAATGGTTCTTTGAAGTGGTAGACTGTAATAACATCCCCAGACACTCAAATAATAACTTTGAGAATTTACCTTTCTTATAAGTGGGTACTCCGGGGCTAAATACGGACTAGTAACAACCGAAGAAGAGAGAGCAGTAGTATGATTGCTTCCTGAGTGATGATTCGTAAAGCTTGATGTGAATGTGTGGGATGCCCTGGAAAATCCGGAACTCTGAGTATGTCCGTGTCCAGTACCAATGGTGCTTATACCACCGGTGGTAGTGACTAGATTATAAGCTGGAGGATGCTCCATTATTTCCGACATCCGTTTATATCCTATCTCATACTTCTTTAGACCGAAATCGGCAACTTTCAAAACCCAGCGCGAGTCGATGAGACAGTTTGTCGGCTTAAGATTTCCGTGGTAGCGAAACTGCGACGAGTCGTGGATGTACGACAAGCCCTGTTGAAATTAAAAGAAGTCTGTTTTACAATTTTACATTAGACACATTTTATATCTGAGAAATTATTATCTCAAGCTACCTAGTTCTACCATAAATTCTGAACGTTTGCATGTTCACAAACAGAGTACAAGATTCATTCGGCTATGTTATGTTATAAATACAACATTTTAATTTATGTAATTTATTCATGAAGAATTCGTTTGTGTACACAATCCAAAATGCAATCTTCTGAATATTCTTCAAGTTTTTGTAGCAGACTAAGATATACTGTAGTGTAGTGGTATCGTACATAACATGAAACATTCACTCGTATATTTCACTTCCGAGTGACAGATATACAATACAGAGAATTTCAGTCGAGCCCAATTTACAATGTATTCAAAACTTACAAATACTTGTTAGTCAAAAGTAAAATACAGATAAGGCAAAAGTACATGATGACAACTGAGTTGTATTACACAGATAGAGAATGCTGGAGTGATAAGATACAAATATACATAATGAATTTAATTGAAGAACGGGACATCCTACGAGATAGCAGAGCCATTCCTACTTTCTCCATCACCAGCCGGTGTTTTTTGGCATCTTTGCTTTTCAGCTAAAGTTTATTTTACGTGGTCATGTTTGTTAATGAATATACTTGCATATCAGTGTAATCTGCACTTGTTTGTGATGTGCATCCAATTTATAAATAGATAAAAAAGACCTAGACAACTATATAAAGAGTACTCAGTATCTGTATTTTACTGTAGCTGTCTTTACTGCTTTCACTCATCTCCTTTGTGCAGCATTGTAAAATAATATAACCAAGAGGGACAACGCACACGCACTGCATGAGCAACACGTACACGGGCAAACGGAGAGCGAAAACATATTTTTACTATATCCATTTCTATTTTCATTTTTTGGAACACCAACTTGCCAAATGCTGTAACTCAGTTTCCGTTCAACAAACAATTGGGTACTAAACAAGGAAGCTAAAAATGAAATGCTTCAGTTTGGAAATATCAGGCTAAATAAATTTTCCTAGTAATGCAGCAGAGATGAAGTAATACGACATGAGGTCTGTGTCTGCATACATTGTAAATACTATGGTTAAAAGGTTGTACCATGTCGGATTCTTTGTGTACTCTGTATCATACGCATCTAATAATATTGCCATTTGCCATTACAATCAGCCGCTTGTGTTTGTCTGCCAAAATATTTTTTGCTCTAGTCGGCCTGGTTTTGGCTTCCACGCTTTTATATTACTGTGTACATCCCCTTGGAAAAGTTGTCATCATGTCTAGTAGTTTCAGCTTCAACATTTATCTGTTCTTTTCATAATCTCACAATGTAACGATACATAAGAGAATGAAAGAGGAAACTGTTAGTTGTTACAGAACACGGTTTACATTCCCGTGGAGTAGAATAGTTAGTCAACGAAATATGTAAGCGTTGTATTCGTCATGACAAGAAATAACTTACAAATATCAGAATAGGAAGAGAAATAAAACAAAGTGAAACAATACCCTGAGGAGGTCTCCAACCAAACTGGACACGAACATATCATCCAGTTTCAAATCCCCATTTTCCAAAATATCTTTAATAGAACCACGGGAACA
Source organism: Yoshiicerus persimilis (assembly GCA_020352615.2). Taxonomy (NCBI): domain Eukaryota; kingdom Metazoa; phylum Arthropoda; class Collembola; order Entomobryomorpha; family Tomoceridae; genus Yoshiicerus; species Yoshiicerus persimilis. Next base: position 29,083,933 of record CM036940.2, on the reverse strand, counting down.
ATATTCGTTGACAAGCATCAGGCTGTCGTCAAAAACACAAGCTCCAATGAAGGCGTTCAAATTCTCATGCCGGATCTCCCTTAACTGTAAAATCCATAAAAGTATTATCATATTTTTGTTTTTGTATTTGATAACTTATAAATTGTTACATTACACTGAAATATTTACAAACCTGCAGGACATACAATCAGTGTCTACTATTGCCTACCTACATCAAACAAGTATTTATACTCCCAGCAGTAAACGTAGATTTCCTTACAAAAGCGCAAGTGCATTCGTATCTTATTCTCGTTTCGGCTTTCAAATCCAATTAACTATGGTTCAACTAGTAGTGCTCCAGTTACTAGTAGGTTGTACGTCTATTTATTACATTACAAAGACTTAAGTGCTGTATGCATACAGATACTCTCCTTGGCAAAAGTAAGCTCTTCTCCTCTTCTGTTCAGAGGAAAGATTATATAAGCCACATTTTAGGTAAACCATGTATGTAGACTTTAAGCCCTAGCAACTGTAAATACCATATGTAAGGAAAACCTTTAAATACCATTTTTCACTTTCCCCAAAATCTTTTCATACATGTTGTACTCAAATACAAGTAGAACAATACCAGCTAACGAGACTAACCAGCAAGTATACTGATTGAGTGTCTAACCATCAATTACCTACATATGTACCTACATGTTATATAAATATTATACTTGCTTTCCTGGGTGTGTCCATTCACTGTAAAATCCCACGGCACTAGAAACACTGGCTTCAAAGACAAAAGCGCTAGACTGTAGAAACAGATTGATAAATGAGTCACTTCTACTCTACTCTAGTCAATTAGTTTGGGAATGAATCCGATCTGAGTCAACAAAAGAAGCTCGGATGAGAATGAGAATTGAGAATGGCGACAAACAAATGATGATGCCTTTACCATAGGTATACTTACTACATAAAAGCACTTGTATTTCACTTTTATTAAACCATGTCTATTTCGAGAGTACTGCCAAACTCCCATTACTTGCTCCTATATATAACTCCTTTGGATCTTCAACCTCTAGAATATCCTATATAATAATCAACGAAGAACAATTTGTGTCTGTCAAGTCAATGCTCTTGTACTGTTGATTAATTTAAGAATTCAGTTTAGAGCATTTATTTCTGTTTTTTTGGTACGCTCATTTAGTCAATGCAATAAATATGAAGAAATTACTGATGAATCGCCGTGAGATATTGAACAAGTTTAGATTACCTATGCAGAACTATCTTCAAAACGTTTCTTTACATGGTTTTGGAAATAAAATTCTACACAATGTAAGCATAACTCTGTTTGACAGGTTACAAAATCATTTTCATTTCAACACACCTGGTTTCAGTTTTGATTACCACAAACTGTTTTTCTGAAATTTCATTAAATTTCAATTATTATATTAGTCAGATATGTACACTACTCCACTCGGAAAAAACTGGCTATGAAAGGGCAAGAAATTCGTTTAATAAGAAATAGTAGTAAAAAAATAATATAGTACATAATAAATATTCTCTTTCAGAAAAAGAGAAAATGTTTATACGAACTTTGAATTCCTTTTGAGAGACCCAAAAATTACCGTGAATTCGAGTGTTGACATTGTGGATTAATTATTATATAAATAACTCCCACTGTGGTGTACCTATAAATGTCAAAACACTATGTGTGTCTGCACCTTTATATACTTAACCGAACCCAAATGAGATAAATGGCCTGTTTTTTCTTTGTAATTTGCTTTGCATATTTTCTAAAGTTGTAAACAAATAGAATTTCAGCTTTTGCGAGCATTGCCAGAATTGCCACATTCACATCATTAGGAGAATGCAGAATCGGGGTACATACTAGTAGTATAATGATGCGTCTTGTTGGGTGAGCTAAACCTTTTTCGCTAGTGTACATTTTGTTTGCAAAGTCCTAATTTACCTCAATCAATTTCATGTTTTATTATACAGTACTACACGCATATAGGCTATAATATGCTGTAGGCACAAGCAATTGCAAGTATAAAAGAAGTTCAAGTGTAGAATGGAATACGTAGTAAGTGTTTGTGTAATAATAGGGATGGAATGATATAACAACTACTACTTATTTGTAGGAGTTGAAGATAAGTATACTCTTTCAAACCTTGCATTGCAGAACTTTGTTCAGATACTAAGCAGCAGACAAAATGTAGTTGCTACTTGTGAATTTAACGGAAAGCACAGCTACACAAATATATTTATGTATTTCTGGGCTGTAGCAATTAAATGTAGCCTACTAATACATTTTGTAAACAAGAGTGCTATTTCCTCTAATTTTCTTCATGACTGATGGCAAAAAGAGCTAACTTCTATTCCGCAGCGTAAAGCGTAACTAATCATGGTTTTAGGAATTGTGAAAATTTTATTCTTAGGTTTAAGTCAAATGATCCTAAAGTTGTCTTCCTTGTAGTCATTAGTCATTTAAACTTGACTCAGAAATATGAACTTAAGTATTAGTAGTTTATGGATTTAAATATGCTAATTAACCCAGTTAGGTTACGGAAAGTTACCGTCGAAGAAGAACTTCTCAATAAGGTGATTATCAATAACTTGATCGACTGAGGCTTCTATAACCTCGAAATGTTAATAAAAAAAGTTGATCCGCTTACTACAAGTTGATTTAGGAGGTTGATGAAGGTGACATGATGTTAACCTGAATTGCTTCATAAGGAAAATTATTTTAGCAAAGTTGCACGCTGCATCCAAATGACGCTCTGCACAAAGCTACGACAACTTTATTAATCCACTCTCCTTGTCTCAAACCTATGCCTCCCCTCTGTCTCCACTTTGATCATTTATCTTAACTTGTCACAGCACTTTTGTGAGAAGACGTCTTATCTTGTGCTCAAATGATTATCATCGTTAGGTTTCCTTTCCCGTAGCTACTATGACAGTGACCTTCTGCTATCGGATTTAGGAGGACAATATTTGAAACTCTGGGGGAATAGGACATCAATGTACCACAGAGAATTGTACATCAAACGCACACCCAGTCTCAATTAATACATAAAGAAGGATTAAATTCAACTCTGTTACATGGCCATAGTAATTAATGCCATCGTATGATCAAACCATCAAGGAATACTACAATACCACCTTGTCAGGATGATTATCATAGAAATTTTAAATAGTAGTATGCAAAATACATCATATTTACAGCTTTGATGCCTCTTCTTTGTGTCAGCATGAGATCTGTTCAGCAGGGAATCTTATTTAATGTTGAGTTGGGTACTGAATTAGGACAAACCAAGGACATGACATGTTTTACGCTGCCATAGGCCATAGTCTACTGTGCAGGGTTGGAGATTTAGGAAATTAGATTTCTGTTTGCTTTAGTAAGTAGTTTTAGATGAAAAACTTCATAGAATAAATAGAATTTTCCACATACTTACATGCAGTGTGCAATTCGCTTTGTAATCGGGTTAGATTAGAAAAAATCAAAATCTGAATAAGTGATACCAGGTGAACTTTCTAAACCTAAACTAAAAGTACGGATCATGGGCAACACAAGATGCCTACACAAAAGTGAACCACTAGAGCGTAGTTTAATGTATACGTAGAATTTGCTGTGTATTGTATGTACCGTAGGTATTTAGTAGTTCATAAAAATGCAAACTGGTATGTGTGTCAATGACAGCACGATGAGAAGAAGAATTGATGACTATTACCATTTTAAGTTGATGCTTCATAGCATTGTCAAGAAGATCAACGCTGACAATTTTGGCCGCAAAGAGTCTTTCGCGGTACGTGACTAGAGGAGCAAAAACATTGGAGAATCGGGCCAATGATGCTTGACTTCCTGAGCCAACCCCTTTTCCACCGATCATCGGAAACAAATGACCAGTTTCCCATTGAATGTCCTTTTTTTCAATCTTCCATAACAAAGTGTCCATGTCTCGGGAAAGTCGCCAATGGCGGAATATCAGATACACGCCAGCTCCGATGAAAACCAAAGCTAACATCATGAAACCTGTGGCAATCAAGGAGTTATTGTCCCCTAGAAAAAATTAGATAGTCTTTAGATTTGAGATCATCAATACTTAGTGCTGGCATTAAAACTTCATTCATGTTGATTTTGGCTTAGTGCTTCCCATTCTATAAATAAACATTGATATATACTTATCGACATACTAAATGAGTCCCATGTGCCAATTACGCTAGGAACTTTTACCAAAACTACCGAACGTAAGTAGGAATCTAAAAGTGGTGCTAGTCTGCCCATTATTGAGGTCTTGCTAGATGTTAACACAAGATTTGGCTTCTCTACCAGCAGACATAAATACATCACGCTCGTCGTAAATGCCTATGAACTAATGTTTCAACATATTTTCCTATAAATCTTTTGTTTCGATTTTTCATCAGGAACTTCGTTGGAAAATTTATGATGCAGAAGTGAAAGTAACAAAATCAGCAAATTGGAAAGAGATTTAAAATTCATTAATTTCGTGTTACTAAAGGTTTAATTGTGTGCTTAATTAAAAAAGTTAGATCTGGTAGTCATAACTTAAGTACTATACGTATTATCTAAAAAGTTATAAATGAAGTTTTTACATGGTTCAATATGCATGAAATAGGAAAGATAAGAGAAACGTATGTATTGAAACCCTCTATCTTGGAGTGTAAGAAAGGAAAAAACTTAATATGAAAACTTCATTACTTTTGCACTTTTCTCCAAAGAAGCCACATATCGGTTGAGAAACAGGTGGAGAGCCGCCAACCCAATCGATCGAGTCTGTCAGAGTCAGTTCCTGCAATGAATGAAAATGAAAGAAATAGGTAATCCACAGAAACTCATACCAAAGTTTGCATAGAATATCGATGCACCTCGATATGGAATCTGTCAGAAAGGAATTTATGAAAATGTAATGTGAAAACTCATTTCAATCCATCAATACATTTGCTTTCACTACCACGTCATCCACAGCCTCACTAAAGTTTAACTATCTCGGTGTAATACCTAAAGGGATCTTTTAACCACACGCAAGCATGGTACCAGGCTATCCATACTTACATTAATATTAAGCCTTACAATGCCAACAAAGTTCTGCATATTACGCTAAGGATTACAATTTCAGAAGAATGTCAATATAATACATAACCATTCACCATACACTACGAAAATTGCAATGTAATAGAAGTTTCGCCGATGTTACCTTACACCTATGATTGGGATTCAGTTAACAAATTACATAGTAGGAAGGACAATAACCTGAATAACTTTGTTATTGCGATCGTGACATACTTTAGTTTTATTACTGAAAAGTCAATGATTGGGGGAAAGCTAAAATATGGGGATACAGTTTGTGTTTCTCGAAGTGTTCTACAAAAACACAAATACTTATACTTTATAGAATACTTTGTGTTTGAATACTGCACGGATTTGAAAACTTTGAATATTTAAACAATGAATTGCGGGAGCCTCATGCAATAAAATATTAACCCACTTGCAAAGGACATGAGAAGTAAAGTACAAGGCATTTTGCGTGGATTACACTCTGACCTGTGGCGAATGCAAGTGTGAATAAACACCATTGTGTGCACAAAAATATCGCATGAAAACAAATGCAGGTGGACTTTCCTAAATCCATAAATAACAATTCTTTCTCTTACTGGCAATTCGGAGGAGGAGCGCATAAAGAATCCTACAGGATAAAGCCCGAGCTCCCCTTTTTTGCTTTTCAGAGTAACGAGTGTAAAATTTCCCTCCGCATCTCCATTTTCATCCATTTCAGAATCATGTCCAGTGGCACTGCGATAACTTACGTTTCGAAGCCTTCGAGATATCTCTCTACCATCATACATTTTTTCTAATATGTCTTTGCGGTTAGCAGAAATAGGCATCATTGAAGAAAAATCAAGGAAGGCTGAGCTTTCAATATCATGGCTAGTAGTTTGGTGGATTATACTCCGAACAGCGTTTGCATAAAGGAATACAGCATCGTATAAATAAGCTGCCTCAATTCGGATCTTTTTATAGCCTCCTACTTTGGTCAATGGATTCGGAAAATTGAATGGTTCTCTCTCCATAAAATGGTTTACTCTCCGAGAAAACGCGGTGAAATTTCTCGGTGGAGAAGCAACGATTCCCAAGTAGCAACGGAAGGATGTTGGAGCGTCCTTTTCACTTTCATCGCGTAGCAGTCCATGAAAATAACGGCGAGGATTCCATTCTTCTTCTTTGAAATCGTCCATTGATACACCAATTACTAAATATTCACCTGGATATGAATCAAAAGTCAATTCACCACAAGTAATAACATTTTACTCACCTAGAATTGACCTGCACATATAAAGAGGTGAGTGCACTGTCTACTAATAAAACCAAATTTTGTCTTAATTCAGAACTTTTGCTTGTTAATTAGGTAGTATTGTTACCTATACCAATACCACATTGATTACTACTACCAAACCAATAGCACAAACTTTCTGATTTTGAGGTGCGCCTGTTAATTAGTGCTGGTTTGTAAGAATCCTAATTAACAAGCATGTCTCAACAACAGAAAGCTTGTACAAACTTTGGTTTGTTATTTTTGGTAATATTAATTGAAAACAGAAAAAGAAGGCTTCTGAGAGATATTATTTAAAAGATAACCGAAACCGAATGAAAACACAATTTGACATTATTCACCTCACGCACTTTTCTAAAACCGCCCTAGAGAAAACTTATCTTACTATGTAAAATTGAAATAGACTCTCACCACTTTCCAGAAGATTATGCTTTTTCATAGCTAGCATGAATCCCATATGTTCAAAATATTCGCTGATAATTATATAAACTGAAAAAGATGCACAGAATGATTAGTGTTCCTTTTCCTTCATTTAATAAATGAAATTGAAATTCGGTTACTCTGACCGAGTTTGACAATAAATAAATTGGGAACATACTTCTGGTCGTTTCCTTTGTTTGTGATATAATAGCATCGAATGGATTGTCGCTGTAGCCCTGGTGGTACGGACCTCGATAAGCAATCTCAGAGTGAGTTGTAACATTCTTGTCTTTAAATAGAATCGACAAACTTTTTGCCACTCGTTTGAAGCGTTGATCATCCGTCGAGTCAGAGTAAATCACAGCAAGAGAGTGAAGCCATCCAAACTTTAACACTAGAGATGCTACTGCCCGGGATATGGCTGCATCCGGTGGTCTTGTTCGAGAAAAAGTCGAAAAATGACTTTTGTCTGATGTCTGCTCATCACTGCAAAACTGGGAAAGTAAACCGAAAGAAGCAATCAAATCAGTGTGCTCGAACTACGGTTGTGGTGGCCGAGCACGTCTCTTTTACGCCATCAAACATACCATCAACACAGTCTTTTCCTTACTAAACTCAGATATTTCACTTAAACATCCTTTTACTGCTTTCCTACAGTCTCTAATAGGATTCAATTGAATCCGATGACCTAACAAGTCACACACTATTACCGTAAATTCCTCTACCTCCTAAGCAAATATTATAGCTCTTTCATAACCATCTGGTATTTTAGATATGAACCACATACACAGATTTATACATGTAACAGCATTCTGTTTTCTGTTATGCTACATTTCACTTTACAAGGTATTTTGGGGAGGTAGGTTGACCATAATGTTAGTTTCCAAACGTTTTATTTATTCCATAAACTTAACAAGCAGGCTCATCATAAAAGCTTTCCATAAGTCTGACTCTGATTCATAAACCATAAAAAAATTTTATGATCAAAAATTTACTCTAGGAAAATGTGATATGATGACAATCGTTATTTAGAGGCGTTACTTTTTATGTGCACATTCTCAATAATTAGGTCACACATCCGTATTATTTATGCGTTATAAACTCTTAACCATGAAATGCATCTACTGCATGATGGCAAATGCAATTTCGATTTAAAAGTTTCAGACTTTGTTTTTGTTTGTTCATTTTACTGTCAAGTACTTACTGCAACCACATAACCATAATTATATCAGTTTCAACGTGTTTTAATGACTCAAATCAAAGTACATATTATTTTTCCATATCTTTCTTTCATTATCTTGTAAATCTTTGAGATGTTATCGTTCATTGTATTGAATAAATTGCATATCAGTTTTATTCTAATAATTTCATTGTGTATATTCATATTTCATTTTCCATCCCCTTCGACTTCTTAGCAAACTGAAATACTTATACACTATCCCATATGGATTTTTAAAACGGATATGCGACAGATCGAATCTTACAGCTAAGCTCAACCAAAGAACGGGTTTCATTATTTGTTGCATTTATTTGTGGACAATATGAACACTAGTCTTAAAAATCGTTCAACGTAAACTGACGAAAACTATAAATATAAGCGCAAAGAGCAATGCAGTCGAAGAGATAGTTGCGTTACAAAAGTACAGCTTTGTACCAAAAGCATGTAACAGCGAACTTTACTATTAAATGATAGATGGACCATGCCCAAACAATAGAACAAACAATTTGCTAGTCTATCCTGAGAGTCTTTTAATGTACAACAGACAATGTCTATAGAGAGTTGACAACAGTTTTTATTTACTTTAGACTCAAGTATTTAATCGAAAACAATCACGATGAAAGAGACATGCATCACTTTGGTAGGTCGCAATTTACAGTAAATTATTAAAGCCGTGCTTGGAAGTTCGGAGTTACTATGTAGTTTTGTGCCTAAGATGATTTGCAGAATAAAAATTTGTAATTTAATTTATTTACAACGTAACTTTGAAATATAATTTCTTTAGGTTACTCTCCTGCAACAATACTGACTTATTGCGCAATGAATGTATTTCAGAAAGGACTGATACGAATGAATACCTCGAAAAATGGTATTGTTAAGTCTTTCTTCGCTTATTTATATATACCTGCAGGATATACCTACCTATGCAAAAAAGCTTTAATTCATCTGAATTTTAATGCTGTAGATTTAATAAAAGCTTTAATTCATCTGAATAAAAGTAGACTTAGCGGATGCTACGATTTAGATCTTTGAAACTCGAAACCTTTCAAGGTCTTCTTTAATACAACATCTTACACAAGCAAAATGTAATTCCTAATTCTTTACTTCTATTCTTTGTTCACAAATCCTTGGTGTCAAAGGGAATTTTTAGGACAACTTTACAATGAAGCTCTACAAATAAATGCGTGAATACAATTTTTACATCTCACTTTCAGTTAGCATTGAAATTAGCAGACGCGTTGTTGTAAGCTGTAGTAAAAGTAGTTTCTTTGATCAAACAGTGAATTGAATTAAGCTTTCATGTATTTAACTTTTATTTAATTGTATAATACAGTAAGCTGCAAGCGGCCTGAATACCCCTTTTACATATGGTAGATATTATGATATACATTTTAAAGACACGGCATAACGTTACTGCCTATAAAAGGGTAACAAAGCAAATTCAAAATTTCATCTCTTTCAATTTCAAAATTTCTTGTTACCCTAGACAGTTGTATAGCCACCATGTAACCTTATGCCGTGCCTTTCCAATGGTGACTGATAATCACCGACGCTGTGAGTTTACAGACGGTGGAATTTACCGCCCGTTGGAAATTACCAGCGCTTGCAATGTTGTTGCATAAACTTGCAAGCAACTGAAGGCTGCATGACACATGAAAACAGCTTCCAAAATATACACTATTTTAATTAAAAAAATAGATTTTCAGTTAGTTAACTGTTGAAATTTGCTTTTCTTTCTGTTTTAATTTAACACATAGAGATTATATTATCAAATATTGGAAGAAGTACATGTAAAATGATTCAAAAGAGTTTATGTGGATCATATTTAATGAGTGACGAAGTACAAATATTTCATGTCCTTATAAGCTTCAGTCAAGATTTTCTGCAAAACAACTAATGTGGCTTTTTTGTCTGCCATTTGTCAAAGACATCACCACATTTTTGTTTCAAAAAGTGAATAGGCAAATCATAGCAATTCTAAAACATTTTAAAATGTCTTTTACAACGTAAGCAATAAACTCATTAATATTGGATGAATTGCGAATTGCTCCAGATGCCAGAATACTTCAGAAGTCGAAAGTCAGTCCAAATAAAGTTTGTAATCAATAACGACGTCCATTTCAATCTACTAATGTAGTTGGCATTTGAGTATTAATTTAATTTGCATAAGGGAAGTATCGTTTTACATAAAGGATGTCTGCAAATAACAGCAACGGTAGCTAATGTTGATTTACTATATGGAATGTTGTATGGAAGATACTTATTCTTGAACAGATGGATGATTAAACGGGAAATTTTCATTAGGTCTATGGTATTGTGTACTCAGAAATATAGAGCAAACGTGAACAGTATTTTTCAGGAAAAATAAATTATACGTAAGGAAGACTGAATGTTGGCAGGCAGTGCAATATTACTACATTACAATATGTACATGCAGATAAAAGCCTTTCTCTAAGATTGCATTTGCATAGAGTAAGGATCTCGTTCTCTTTGTGTGACTTTAATTTTCCGTATGCTGATTTTGGGTATGCTAAGTATATACAAATACGTATACATTCAGTACGTAAGCGTAGACTTTTGTACAAAGATAACCTTTCAGAAGACATAACTACATTCTTGTGGAAGCTGCTATTAATTCATATGTTCTCGACTGGAAAGGTAGAAATGGCTTATTCTTCATATCAAACAGTATTGGCTCTGGTGAACATTTATAAAACATGAAATAATATCATCCCACTCCAGAAAGCCCGACCAAATCCTTTACGATGATTCTACTTATAGAATATTTTATGTAGTTTCTTTCCTGAAAGTTTATCTGATCGCAGAACACTTTTATCAACGTTTCTTGAATTAAGTACCATACGCTTTCGTAATTCCAGTTTTGCATTGAGAGCTAAAAGGTATTTGCCGCTGCCTCGACTGCTTCCAAATGTTACATAAGTTGCTACATTGAGAATTCTCATTGCATTGCAAAATGAGGTATTCTCATGACAAGAAACTTTCTTCACATTGCCATTGACATGCAAATTTTGTTATAAAAGCTTTAATGGTGTTTGCAACTCCACATTTATCGTCGATTAATTTCGATTGTCATATAGAGAATGCAAACTAAATGGTGATTTAGACCTATTATCGAAATGCCTCCCTTACTTATAAGACCTTTGTCCTGACGTATGCAATATTATCAAACATTATTACCATTGCATCTTTTCAAACCAATTCGGCAATAGTTTTCACCATGACAGACTAAGGATTTGTATTTCATTTTATCAAACCTAAGTGACTCGCCTACGTACTGAATCTACCACAGGACTTGACAAAGATTTAGATCCCAAGTGGGAAATGGCGTACAAATGAATTCTGACAGTGGAATGTTTAATACACCTTTTTCATTAAATGTTAATAGGCAAATGAAAAATATTTCAAAGTTAATGGCTCATTTCAATTTATTACTCCTTACCCCAATTGTAGTTATTATTAACAGCATGTGCATAATCCATACGATACATAGTATCGTAGTTGAAATTGTGTGGTTAATGCGTACATACTACTAGGTATGTAATACACTTATATTTATATGTACATATTAAGTAAGTAAATACGTCTAGCGACTAGCTGTTCCAGTCACTTTAAAGCATGCCAGGTTTTCCCTTGCTAAGCTAGTGTTCGGACTAATTAAAAGGCATTTCAAATATAAAGCACAATGTAACAGATATATCCAAATCTATTAATAAATTATGGCAAGCTAATTTATTCTTTCATTAAAAATGCATTAGTATAAGGCAGTACACAAAATAGGATATAATACTTCCTCTAACTGTTCCTCTATCCCAACGCGACATGCTTTACCAAAGCAATTAGGGTACTAAAACATTGCAATATATTTTCATTCTCAGAGTTTAGAATTTTCTTCCTCGATCGTAATGCATAGATAACGCGCATTTTCACTACACTTGTAGCGCTTCTTATAAATGGAAACACCCAAAAAGTTAGCTTAGCGCTTCCTATAAGTGGAAACGTCCTTAAAGTTAGCTTAGCGCTTCCTATAAGTGGAAACGTCCTTAAAGTTAGCTTAGCGCTTCCTATAAGTGGAAACGTCCAAAAAGTTAGCTTACCGCTTTCTATAATGGGAAACACGCAACAGTTAGCTTACCTCTTCCTATAATGGGATTAGCTTACCGCTTCCTATAATGGGAAACACCAGTTAGCTTACCGCTTCCTATAATGGGAAACACCAGTTAGCTTACCGCTTCCTATAATGGGAAACACCAGTTAGCTTACCGCTTCCTATAATGGGAAACACCAGTTAGCTTACCGCTTCCTATAATGGGAAACACCAGTTAGCTTACCGCTTCCTATAATGGGAAACACCAGTTAGCTTACCGCTTCCTATAATGGGAAACACCAGTTAGCTTACCGCTTCCTATAATGGGAAACACCAGTTAGCTTACCGCTTCCTATAATGGGAAACACCAGTTAGCTTACCGCTTCCTATAATGGGAAACACCAGTTAGCTTACCGCTTCCTATAATGGGAAACACCAGTTAGCTTACCGCTTCCTATAATGGGAAACACCAGTTAGCTTACCGCTTCCTATAATGGGAAACACCAGTTAGCTTACCGCTTCCTATAATGGGAAACACCAGTTAGCTTACCGCTTCCTATAATGGGAAACACCAGTTAGCTTACCGCTTCCTATAATGGGAAACACCAGTTAGCTTACCGCTTCCTATAATGGGAAACACCAGTTAGCTTACCGCTTCCTATAATGGGAAACACCAGTTAGCTTACCGCTTCCTATAATGGGAAACACCTAACAAGTTAGCTTACCTCTTCCTATAATGGGAAACACCCAAAAGATAGCTTACCTTCCTGTAATGGAAAACCCCAAAAAGATGGCTTATTAGCGCTTCCTAAAAGTTGAAACATCCAAAAATTAGGTTACCGCTTCCCAAAAGCTATATTTTACATCTAAAAACCCATTTGACTATCGTATTCAATATAAAGTGGAAGCAGAGAAAAACAATCATTCTAGCAAACTACTAGAAGAGGTGTATGTTTTAGTGCCCGGAACCCCAATTTTCTATCTAAGCGAGCGGTATCTCAGAAAAGGGTGGACCGACCAAGCACAATTTCATACCGTCCTTATCATTACCGGAGTAAGTCCAAATCCGAGGTTTTATTCAATTCGGTCAGTGTGTTCCGAAGTTATCTGTTCACTGTTCACTAACGTACATACGGACAAACAATAGGGTTCCATAAGTGAGGCTCTGGCTAGCCAAAATAACACACCAGTTGAGTATACATGACTGATGATCATGCTTATAGTAAGATATCATATCCTGGTGTGTGTAAAAAATAAACTTAATTTGTATTCATGGATAATGGTCTAGCATTACGTAATTAATCTAATTATTAAATTAGACACTGTTGTTTTTCCTGTGTACATGGCGTGTGTCGTGGCTATAAAAGTTTATTACGATATACCATACAGTACAGTAGATGCACATTGTTACAGTGCTAATAAAGATGAAACTAAATAGAAAGTGCATGCATGGCTGTACACTACATAAGTTTGTGAGTTACTGTGCGTTCACAGCATAGTCAATGAAACGTTTTAATTACAATCCTATTAATGCAACTATCTTCCGTGATGTAAGTAAAGATAATCCCTAGTAATCGTTTATCGTATAGGAAATATTTTTATTTCAGTGCAGTGTTTTTATCCAAGCAAAACTTTAAAGGTAAAGGTGCATTCGTTTATCCGTTGTTCTAATATTTCCTACTTTCACAATATTATTTATCATTAGCAAAGTAAAGGAAGCTACCAGCAGCAAATGATATTGCTGTCTTTATACAAGTATGGTGATTTGACTTGGATTGGATGCGATCCTGCACTCATTCTTCTTTATTTCAGTTCAATAATGATTTCTCTAAAATTAATTTCCTTCCGCAGATACTACTCATTCTCTGCTACTTATTTATAAGTGTAAGTCTCAAGCATAAACCAAAGTACTGAAAGGCAATACATAGTATTAAGTTTACATAAATAGATACGAACTTACTAGTGAAGTAATGAATGAAAACAATAAAAAATAAGCATCGAAAAGTACCTTACATTATCCTACGATATTGCAAACAACTTTATGTATGTAATTCCAACATTAAATTCACCATATAGGTTTAGCATTATTTACATGCAATGCAGTGTTCTGTGACCACTGAAACGTAGATTTACTGATGACTAATGAGGCTGTCTAGTCTGAATGTTTTCTAATTTAAAAAAGGGCTATTTTAAGTAAATGTAAGATTCAGTTAAGGTTTTCAATAAATCCATTTAGAATCAAAGAATCCTAAAACTAAATTGAGCTTGAGTTCCTATGAGTAAGTAACTAATTAATTAATTGACTTTTTTGATGTTTTACACGCTTATTTCACTAGTTTTTTAAAGTTCTCAATTTTATTGGAACCTTCATTTCGTTAAAATATTCTTGTACATACTAAGGACTGCACTTAACATTAAACCCTAATAAGAGCAATCTTTCTCACTTTAATAAAAAATCTGTTTGCTTTTCATACCTTCGTAAGTATTTTCTTACCGTAGTATGATTATATATTGCTCTTAACAAGTGAGAGTCTTTCCTAAAGACAATAAGCATGTATTTAGGTTGTGCTAACATTACAATTACAAATATAATTTGTTAAGAAAGTTATCGTAACACAAAGATGCGGCACAGACAATTGCAATGGTAACTCAGCATCGTCATCTCATTAGAATTGTAAATAAGTATTCCATCCCAACCTTAAGAAAAGTGAGTAGACATTTAAAGCACATAAAAGCAGCACATTTCCTTAAAGATAGCCAACCTTTTTGCAATGATAAGGACCCTCAGGTTTCCAAGCTTTTATTCAATGTTCAAGCTGAGAAATATAAAAAATATAAAGGTAATTGTAAGCTTAGCTTGTATCAAGTACGTATGACATATAAATAAGGCGAATAATACATACCTTAAGCATAAAAATTGTTTACTTTTGTTAGTTAAATATTAGCCATGTAACTCAAGTCACCCCAACCAACTAGTAATATATAGGGAAATGATTCCAGTAAGAAATAATTGTATCGTAATTGAACAGACTGACGAACAAGGCAATTCTATATTGTTTTTGTTGTTGCATCAGTTTTCATTTATTTATTTTTATAAGACTATTATCGACTCTCTTGAATAAAAGTTTGTTTTACTCAATATTTTTGTTTTTGTGTACTATATGACACAAGGACTCTTGAAATGAACTACTTTTTCAAATACTTTACTTAATGCCTGTACTTTACTTAATCTAATAAATATTTCATTGTCATAAGGTTTTTACCAAAGTAAAGTCAAACATAACAAACAATTTTGTGTTTGGAGAGGTGGAATGGAAACTTAAGATAACAAATCAGTTAGGAATTAATTATTATTCTTAAATTTTCCCATATATGTGATACATAAATAAATATTTGAATAGAAAATTAAAGCAAATCACGATGATACGGATGAAGTAGTTTACTATGATTTTAGCACATTGTCGAAATATTAGAATAATTAAGACGTTCAAATAAAATCATTCTTATAATGAATTAGCTAATCACTGCATTCCCATGAAATCAGCGTGGGGTAGGTAAGAAGGTTGCTCAACAGCGGAATGTACTAAATGCTAAAAACTTTACCTTGACTTATGAATGAATCCTTTACAAGTAGTGAGTTAAAATTGCGTAAGATTGTATTTTATGCAATGAACAGGTTGCCGAGGGACATTGTAATAACGTACATGGTAAAGGAAATCTGAAGAAGCTTGGCTTCTTTAAATGCTCGAAGAAGAAGGCAAACTTTCTTGATTGCTCGTTGAGTGCACTTGTACTATGTGCAAGATTGTGTACATAGTAAAGACTGTGAAGCGTCAACCAAAACCTCTGCTTCTGCAGGATAGGATTGTTTTCTTAAGACTCTGCCGATATGTCATAGTCAAAGTAAAGTCTGTGATACAGTTCTGCTAAAAAGTTTCTTCAACTATCTGAAATATTTCGTAGTTTTAATCTCTTTAAAAATTAGATCTTGCAACTCAAGTCTCAAACAACACGTAATTACATTTCCACCATGTCTCATAACATATACTTCAAAACATTTGTGATACTTATCAATACTTTTACCTTACCTTCTGTACTTTCTCAGTTTCCCTATGAATTTCAAAGCTCTCGAGAACCGGTTAACGATATATTTGGGTTAAAACAAGTTTTCAAACGTAAAAACGACAATCCTGCTTCATATCTCTTGACGGTACGTTAAATATAAGTAATGCATTCATTTAAAGTATTCAGGTACGTACGTTGGCTAACAAA
The DNA here is from genome assembly GCA_020352615.2 of Yoshiicerus persimilis. NCBI lineage: Eukaryota > Metazoa > Arthropoda > Collembola > Entomobryomorpha > Tomoceridae > Yoshiicerus > Yoshiicerus persimilis. The sequence goes on along the minus strand of CM036940.2, from coordinate 29,067,597 downwards.
TAAGCTACACATTCATCCAAATTTAGAAATGTGTATTTTTACACATGGCACATTACTTCATGCCTACACTAACTAATTTCAATATGCCCAAGGTTGAAATGTTTTACTTTGGTTTGTCGTAATTCTTATGATCCAATGTTTTTTCTCATTAGCCACAAGTTATACAAAAATATGGATACCCAGTTGAGAGTCACCAGGTTATTACAGAAGACGGGTACATTTTGACAATGCACCGGATACCCTACAGTAAAAACTACATGTCTGCCAAAAGGAAGCCGGTTGTTTTCCTTCAACATGGTCTTTTTGCATCCTCTTTCGAATGGTTTATGAATACACCAGATAAACTCCTCGGTATGTTCAAACTTTGGTGTTCTGTGCAATATGAGATGTGAATGATATTCATATTACATGCAGAGTACCTATAGGTACTCTTCTCTTTGCAACTCAAAGAATGGGGCACAAGTGCATGAACCTTATAAGCATGCTTAATCCTTTCAAAGCATTCCTCAACGTTCTTCTAATAAGTATTAAAAGAACATATGGAAACCAGACAGCATACTTTATGCGATTATCTTTGCTATATTTTCGTAGAAATTCTTAAATTACACAAATTTCAGTATTCATGAGAGTCCTGGTAATTCACGAATTCATTTTGCAAATTGACTTTATTTACAGCACAAGGTTCAATGACAGTCTAATATAGTTCTAATTTAAATCCTTAATAATTACACGGACTGCCTAATTACTTATTAATAAAATTAAAGCTTTAAAATTATAGCTTTCATTATTTTAATTTCAATTGAACATTATAATTATTTTTAGCCCTCCGACTCTCAGATGCTGGATATGACGTTTGGTTAGGTAAGTTATTTTGAAAAGTTGTTCGTCACAGTAATCTTTCTTGCTGAAAATCAATAAATAAAGCACTGATTCCCCTGATGCCTGCTTCGTAATATAATGTCGTTTTATATTTGCTTAGGTAATGCTCGTGGAAATGCATATTCGAGAAAGCACAAAAACATGACTGTCAGGGATCGAAATTTCTGGGAATTCAGGTATCCTCAAATGACACCTTTATACTAATTATTAATGTCCCTGTTCATTACTATAGTAAAATACTCTACGGGGTATACTGTACTATACTCACTAAATATAACCTACTCTGTCAAATAAGAGTATCATTGCATTTTACCACAGTATTGCAATATTCCATAATGAAAAGCGTTCTTTACAAATCGCTACACACCATTTACCTATATCCTAATTCCAATTTATGTAATTACTTCTCATTTCACTGGCATCCGTTAGATATGTAAATTGTGCATAGGGCATAGTGGTATGGAGAATAAGGGATTACTGGAAAATAAAGCTGACGTATTTATCTCTTGTATGTGGTGCGTGAGATACATACATCTAGCTTTTCATAATGGCACACATTTACAGTAAACGTTAAGGTAGAAATAAATGGTAGTGATATATAACAGCTTATAGGTAGGTAAGAATAAGAGTCAGCATTGTTAATGCTATAAACAAAGGAAGAGACACTCGACAATTCAGTTCAAGTGGAGTGCGAACCATATCAGGCAGAAGTATATGTAGAATACAGATTGCAGATTGGTTTCAAAGTTTAATAATGAAAACGAAACTTAAACGACAGACTTAAAAGTTCAATGTTCTCAAGAATGCATTGTATCCTACAATCGAAATTAATAGATTTACATTTCGAAAGCAGAATGAAATTAAAAGTCACGACATTTTCGATTATAACCTAATTGTTGTACATTTGCATTTGCTATTTAAATAGCAATTTACTTTATATTTGTTTCCTAACAGTTGCCCTTCTTTGAGTTAATAAACGAGTTACCTCTGTCTCATTTTTAACTACCTATCGCCCATGAACGTGAAAAATGAAATATGCACACTGTAAAAAGGTATTTAGAGGTTGAGAGAAAAATTAGTAAGCACAGGTTCACAAATACTATATTTGAATGCCATGGAAAATGCATAGCTGAGTGATAAGACGATAAACGGCATATCCATTGATGCTTATATTTAAGAACAAGGAATACAGCTATATACATACATACTAGATGATGATTGCTTTTCATTGTCATTGATATTCGCCTTTGTGATAAAGTAAGGCTGTCAGCAAAATTCTCATCGTAGATGAACTCAATTTGGAAATTCTAATCTATACGCTAAATATGCGCTTATAGAGTATTCTCATTAAATGACTGATAAACTGACGAGGTGAATAGTACATAGAAAAACGAGCAGACACAAGGTTCTAATCAGAGTTTTCAATGCTAACCATGTAATACACCGTGTGAAACATGCTGCATTTCAAACAAACATGTGCACGTTAGTAACATACCTAATAATAACTGTATAAGGTGACTGTTACTTATAGATAGGTCTGCAGTATTATGTATGATCTAATAGTATAATTATTTTGTAAGTATCCATATTAACTACTATTGTAAGAAAGAGGAAGTAATTATTCACAATTTAGCTTACTATTTTAGCAGTATGCATTCGTGGGAATATTTTAAGAATTTTCAGTATTATCAAGTTAAAACGAATGTACATTTAATTGTTTGGCTGTTTATCTTTATCTATAAAAAATATATTTCATCCTCTAATGTTTAATACCCATGGAACACACAGTATGCATGAAATGGGAAAATATGATATCCCTGCTGAAATCGATCATGTTTTGAAGACAACTGGAGAACCCAAGTTGTACTACATTGGATTCTCAATGGGAACATCAATGTTTTGGATCATGATGTCGTTACATCCGCAATACAATGAAAAAGTGAGACTTATGACAGCCTTAGCACCTGTTGTGTACATTAACAATATGGTGGGATTTCCCAGATTAATCGCACCGTTTGAAAGAATACTGAAGGTTTGTTTTTTTCTTTTCTGTATCAAACTAAACGCATGCTATGCAGCTATGCTCCTCCAACCCAGCTAGCGTGGCTATTACGTCCAAACTCCAAACCCAACTTTCGTGAACTATAGTGCAATAAAAAAGTCATTATAAAATATTATTACTTATTATTTGTAGTAGATATTTGCCTTGAACTTAAGACTTGCAATTCACAACACGTTGATTTTAGTATTAAATATGAGTTAATGTTTACGATAAGTAGTTACTAAGTTAAGTACCTCTTTTAGGTAGTTGTAATGGAAAGGAATATGCAATAATACTAATGTTAATGTCTATACTTATAGTGAGATTATATAATTTACAAGGGTTTCCTCGATTTGCTCGGAAATGGAGAATTTCTTCCTCCATGGCTTCTGAAACTTTACAATACAATTGGAACACAGCTCTGCTCGAATTTATTAATTGCAGAGTCATTTTGCGCAAATATTAACTTTCTGTATGCCGGATGGGATTTGCCTCAATCGCAAATTGTGAGCATTATTACCAATACAAATATAGAACAAAGTCATAAAATTTTATGTAATGAAGTGCCATTCCTTGTTCAGCCCTCATGAAAATATCTGATATTCCGTAGAATCAAATACCGTTGTTCTACAGTCACACGCCGTCGCCGACATCCACGAGAACTCTGACTCATATTGCCCAGTTTATAAACACAGGAGTTTTCCAACAGTATGACTTTGGTTACGAAGAAAATCTCCGTAAGTATGGAACCTACAGTCCGCCTCTGTACACTTTGAGAAACACAACGACTCCCGTTGCTTTGTTCTGGGGACCTAATGATGCTGTCGTGAATCCTTTGGTATGGCCAACAGTTTCTGTCCCTGCATCGTATTAGGGTCACTAGAGCATCCAATCGTTCACCAATGAACTACTATTCTGTTTTTACAGACTGGTGACATTATTGTGACATTCTATGTTTTCAGCCAAATAGATATGCTTTGGTGTGTAATGTAAATAATAATTTATGAAATGAATTTTCTACTTTGATCTCTTTTTCGTTTATAGGATGTTACTCGCCTGGCATCTGAGTTGCCTAACGTTGTTCTAAACACACCCATCGATTTTTCATTATGGAATCACTTTGATTACCATCTTGCAAGAGATGCAAATGAACTCGTCAACGACCGTGTACTCAAATTACTCCCGAACTTTTAAAATATGCACAAGAGCACTATCCAAATACCGTTGGTTTCCTATGTGTACAAGTACGGGTAGTACATTAGACACTTTATGCAATATTTTTATGAATACTACGCAAACAATCACAAATCGCAATCCTCCGCCTACAAGTTACCATTATACAAATGTATACTCAGCACAAAGCACAATTTATAGACATTATGAACTCATTGTTATAATATTTTATCTTCTACTACATATGTCTGTTCTTTTCTTTGTAACCAAATGTAATAAATGCTGCAATGTTGCAAACAAACGGCAGACGCAAATGATAGCGATATTAGTTGATTAGAGATTGAGACTTTGAGACTATGTTATACACACTGTGATTATGGTGATGTTGCAGTTTATGTTACAGACAGCTGTGAATGCATGCATTTGCTTTCTAAGAAATAAATAAATACACAAATTTCTACTAAATGGTTAAGATAATAATATAGGCTTTAGTTCAGACTGAGACTTTATGGCAACCTGTAAATAAACGGGATCATTCCTGTTTGCTTTGATTTACACATAAAACAAAGCAAACAGTTAGGCAAACTTACAAGCATGAAGTATGAATACATCAGTGAGCTACTATGTAAATTTTTGTTTATCGTAACTCGGTGCATTAAGGCGGCTTCCAAACTTCCATGTTATATTTGTCTGTAGTTTTTGAAGGAAGCTAATAAACTATCATACCTCATACCTCATACCTACCCCAGTCACCAGGCCCCAAAATCATAAGTGCAATAGTACCGACCTACAACAGTATATTATATGGTTGTCCGATCTGTACAGTAAACATAATAATGTAGGAAATGACTATAAAACTGTCTTCATTTGTTCCGTATTAATTGGAGTTTAGCAGTAATTCGTTATTTAGTCTTTGACAGTCATCAAGATTATTGTTTCGGTCTCAAATTCAATTTCCGGAAATATGGAAAATTTGGAGAATCTTGTTAAGGAAACTTTGGAGTGCCCAATTTGTCTAGATTTACCTACTGGACAAATTTTTATTTGCGAACGGGGACATTCTATTTGTTCCAAATGCAAGAAGCGAATTACTGCTTGTCCTGTATGTAAGGGAGGGCTAACGAAAATTAGAAATATATGTGCCGAAAAAATTGCCTCTAATCTTGCCAAACGCTGCGAATACAGTTTTTACGGTTGCACCGCACAGCTGATGGACGATCTCAAAGAAAATCATGAAGAAAACTGCAGTTTCCGGTAGGTTCATAGTATTGTTCGTTTTTTGCATGACTTAAGAAAACCATCCTCTCTTCCAGATAATTCTTATCTTTGTTGGGTCAGTCTGAGTATGTTACGATTACAGTAAAACCTCTGCAAGAGGACACCAGTGGAGGAAAATGTGGTCATCTTTTATTGTATGTTAGAGGACAGAGGACCTCTACTAAGACCAATAAGGGAAAAGGGCATTTTGGTCTGACTGTAGATATGATTCATTGGTCAATATAGAGTTTTACTGTATGTCCATCTATTGTTAATATCTTTTTCCTTTTTTCATTTTGGATACTAAATAAATATGTTTGGGTGGGTGTAGACCATTTAGGTGCGACCTTCCTGGCTCTGCTATGCTGGGAATAGGAAATAGGAGATGTAAAGGTGTGTACATACACCCCAGAAAGGCAGTAGAGCACCTGAGACGAACTCACAATTTGGATGGAACCATGTCAGACACTGTACAAATATCCTATATTATCACAGATGCAGAGATTAACAACAAAAGATGTAAGTCACAAACTCTTATAAAATAGACTATAGAGACCATAATATTTATTAGTAACTACTCTATTCAATCGCAGTCTGTAACCCAAAGATATAGGTATAGTGCTAGGGAAATATAAATTTATAAATGGAAAAATGGGACATATTATATTACCAATGAACGATATTAGTACAAAACTCAATTTTAGTATTTCGAATTATGTAATCACAGGTACGACTCAGGTAAAGTATATTGAATTGCCTTTTTATTACTAGTTTGAATAACAAATTTTTTGTTTTCATTTCCCTTCAACCCAATTTTCAGTCAAGTTGATTTTTGTAAAGTAAACATACCTACATTGATTTGTAACTCTGACCTTTAGGGAATAATCTGCTTTTAGTATTCGTATACCGTTATAATCTTTATAGTTCCCTACAAATTACAATCTGAATGGTCTAAATCTTTTTAAGCGTTGCTTGTTCGCCATAATTTAGGCGTCCCTTTTCGATTTAAGGTAATGAAGTTTTATGATACTCCACTACTAAAACACTTGCCTATATATAACTCCCTACTTTGTAAATAATAAACTATTATACGATTATACCTAGACAGCTTAGCCCGCAGATCTGATCTAACGCTAGCAATGTGTGTCTATTTAATGCACATTGTCTAACCCAATACAATCCGGTAGGTAATACTGTAATGCAATGCGGTGAGATTACGGCATTTTGTTTCTATATACCGAATATGAGAATTACTGCAGTATGTGAAGATTACCTTTAACATATCTCAGTATTTTACATTGCACAAACATACATTATTAGAGTTAGCTCACAAATGTATCAAGGTAAGGATGTGCTTTTACTTGAAAATAGCATTAAAGAGACAGTAAATACAAAAGTGCTTTTGCTTGGGTTTTATAAACAATACATCGTTGGAATCACTGCACTACTGCCTTCTGAATGATCAGATCGACGACCAGAGTAAAGTGCATTTATGAGTTGCCACTTGTTAAACGCATACCATAATATGGTTTTGTGGCAATCATATTAATCAAGAAGCAGGCGATTTGGCTTTTGTAGTACAAATGATACATTCATGTATAACAAGTTAGAAAATATGAACTCTTACAACAAGAACATGACATATACTAATAATTGATAGTAACATGTATATAACAATAGTCTTGGCAATGAAGAGGATAAATCACGGCAGACACTTAATTGTTGGAAAAACCAATATAAACAGCTTTCATTGTTGAATTTTTAGTACTGCAATAATAATTAAATTACATCCTCCCTTTTGTGTTTTGGGAGCTGTTTCTTTATCTTAATTTTTATTTGAATTTCTATCTTTTCTAAAAACAACTTTCTTTTAGCTATATACGTTATGCCTGCCTATACCTACCTACATACTACATAGGTCATCATCGGTTTTCAATATTTCAAAAATGTGTTCGAATTTTCTTGCATTTTTGATATTCGATGTGTTTGGAAAGATGGAATACTTTGCTCATAAAAGATACTGTGGTATTTATTTCCGAATTTGTGTCCAAAGAAAAGTAACAAAACAAAAATATTTTATTTAATTTCAGTTCATGAGTCAAAACTTCAGGCTCGGTTTTTTAGAAGCTACGGATACTTATTTCTAGCTATCGCTACTATTGAAGCTTCTTGTCGTGTCATTAGCTTTAGCATATGCACTTCGATGGACATGTTGCAGATCCAGCATACAAAAGATAGCTTTCTAGCACAAGTCTCTGTAGAATCAAACAATTCGGTAAGATGTCACAAATTAAATAGTAATAGTATAGAATGTGTGACCAAAATATTCTTACCATATGTCTTAAACTGATTTTAATTCCTAACCGTAAATACATATAGTAAGTACCATAAAAATTTTATGTGATGCACAAAAATTTTTTTTTGACTTGTAGAAAATCAGTAAATCTTGGCAAGGTGCAATACACGATAACAAGAAGTGTATTCAAGATGTAGTGTCTTCTGGAGGTTGTTTGTCAATCGACTTTGAAAATATTTTACCATTCTGCAAAGACCAGCAAAATCCACGAAATCGTTCTTTTCATATTGTTTTTTCAGTATTGAAAAATAATTTAATAGGGAAACCTAACCCTGAGGTCATCGAGTTGTAAATTATATCTATTAGTGTTATGTTATGAACTACACAGTACTTATTGCTTCCAAAGTAATAAAATGCCTATTACACTGAACTATCTTAAATGAAATAATCCTTCCTATCAATAGGTTGAACCGGTTAGTAATTAATGTTGTTATATCTATAATTTTGGAATCTCTGTCACAACCTCACAACCACAACGAATTGTATATATTTTAGTGTACGAATTTACTTCGGTTTGGTGCAAATGTATTTTACACTTAGTATTCAGTTAATAGCTGTCTCGAGAAGTGTAGACAGTAGCTCTGTAGTAACTACCAATTCAATCCCTAAACTACCTCAATAAGCATTTAATGATTGTAAAAGTCTCAATGGAAAAGTTTTCCAAGTGATTGGAAAATATTTAATTGGTCATAGCCGGTAATTTTCTTGTCTTTTAGTTTAGCTTGTAGATAATTCAATAACTCCATTAAATGGTGTTCTATCCTTTATTTTATAATTAGATATTAATATGTTTGTGCAATCCTGCAATGTAAGTGCAACAACGTGCCAATCTAATGAACTATTTGAAATGTACAGGTAGTGGTAGTGATGTATTGTATTATAATTTTAAACTTACAATTGATTAAATTGATGTAATTAAGTGAGTCTTTCCTTCCTAATTTTATCTACTCAACATGGGTTATTAATTTCATAATGTAATAATCTGATAAAATACTCCAGCATAACAAAACAACCATGGTTGGGAATTTTTTATAACTGGGCATGAAAAGGCAGATTTTGAGATAGTACTTACATAGGATATCATAGGAATGTTCAGGCTGGCTGCAAGACGAGCTTCATGTAAACAAGTCTCTTGAGGTCCAATTATTACAGACACATTGTGTCGTTGCCACAAAGCTGCAACTTCCCGCAAACTGGTTTCCTCATCTCCACTAGTCTCAGCAACGATCAGGACAAAATTGACGTTGACATGTCTCCCAAAGAAAGATGCTTCTTGCAAATCACTTAGAGCATACGTCAGTCCTCCAGAAATTGTAAGACCTGGGCGTGAATATTCTTGGTCACCATGTTTTCTGTACGACCCTGTCATGTAGCCCATTTTGATATCAATGTTGAGTGGAGAGTAATGGGAAGTTCTGCCAGGAATGCTGTCACTGTGGTTTCGACCAGACACGGAAAATCTCACGTTGGCACAATTCATCGGTAAAAAACACAAGAGAATAAAAACTATGAACGACTGCTGTTGTTGCAATTTTAGTTGTTTCACTTTCATCGTTTCTACTTTTCCTTTCTCTTCTTGTTGCACGTATGCGGTTAACTTGTTTTTTCAACGTTCTCGATTCGGAAAAACAAACCTCACAATGGATCTCACTCTAGTCTACAGTTTGCATTAAAAGCCTTAAAATTACTTTTGGAGTTTCTTGATAAGTACTTCCTAATGCATTTTTTATTAGTATGGATTTATGTTACAAATAGCAAACCATTTCCTTTTCTCTGGATGGATGCATCAGTAGGGTTGCCTTTTCCAGATTGTACTCATCGGCTTTCCTCATAGCATACCAAGCTGTTTTCCTATGATTTGAGCCCAAGAAAAGAAATGTAGTCCTGTATATTTTACTTCTTATTGAGTTCAATTAGAGTGGAGATAAAACAACAGTAGTAATGGAGGTCTGAGTAGTATGTTATTGGTAAATACTTCAACAAACACTAATAAATAAGTAATACATGTTTGTAACATCTGCCATACTATTAACAGGTAAGTAGTGAAATCACTGTAATTGTGTATATCGTTATTTTTAAGTATACATAAACATAATAGATAGGTATATACGTAGGGTTTTATTTTTCAGTTGGTCAATGCCCCATTTTTCAGTTACAGTTCATGTACAATATTACATTAACATACAAAAATTTTGGAATTCATTTCCATTGCTCTAAATTGCTTAGGTATCTATACAAATACATTACAAAATGGATTTACATTAAAATCTAAAAAGTCTGGCATTTAAAAAATCTCACTCTTTCAAAAAAGTAGCTGAAGGTTAACCATTTACAAGTAACTCTTAAATCTACAAAATAAATACATTGTTAAAACTTAAAATCCAGGTATACATACTGAGCACTAACTACACTATACTGAATACTAAATGCCACATGTAGAGGAAAAGTCAGTCAACTAACTATCATGAAATATTAATTTAATATTTAATAAATGTAAGGTATTATCTAAGCATTTATAGTAATTGTAACTCTGGTATGTGTACACTAGTGCCTGAGTTGCTTTATGGTCGAAAGTCTACAATATATATCTCTTCACTGTACTTGGTGCAGCATGTAGTTGTAGATACGTAGATAGGCAAAGAAATAATTTTCCAAACTGGATGTCGTATATTATGTCTTTCACAGAGAATGTCACAAGTCACAATATATTACACATTTTTGTAGTTATGAACATAAAGCTTCCTATCCCTTATTAATAATATGTTTGATTTTTCAAATGTAAATAATAAAATCAGGAATTTCATAGAAAAAGAAAGTTAAATTGCATTGGTATGGTAGGTTAGTTTAAATCCACAGTCTTGTAAGCTACAACTCAGTGTTTACAAAGTTGCTTGTAATGGTTGAGAAGGAAGGATATTTTATACTATTTGGCCTATCCGGATATATATTATATATGTTGTTTCTACCAAGCAAGCACCGTGTCCATTTCTTAATAATAGAGATTATTCTTTCATGGGAAACTGTTTTCGGTAAAGGCGGATTTCTTTGCTAGGTAAGAAGAAAGAATGACAACCTTACTAGTGAAGTGGAGAGTTTTATTTAACAGTTAAATCGTGCTGAGAGTGTAAAGCTGCACTAATGGCAAACAACCACGAATAAATCTTCTTTTACTAACTTATACATTTCACCCCGATGACCAGTAGGAATATCCCAGTCCACGTCAACAGACACTTTGTTTTTCCTGCCACTATGTATGTGTATACTTATAGGGATAATAATAGATACTAGTTTACTTGAAAGAAAGTAAGGTTTGATGAGAGAAAAACTAACAATAAGTAACAATATTTAAGTACCAGCGATAAGAAAGAGAGTACCTAAAAGAGAAAATCTGAGCTGAGCTAACCGACTTGTACTGCGAGAGCGAGAGCAACTCTATTTTTCTCTCCAACTCCAACTGTTTTACTATGTGCACTCACTTGAAGATGATACACTGTAATACTTTAGAGAATTGCATGGCATGGCTTGAGTAGTTTTGATGTGAGTGTTGTGTATGTGTGTGAGAGTGAGATTGGGATTGGAACAGAACTGCCGTTGGTGACTACCGAAGTAGAATGCTGGTGAAAACCTGGCTAAAATCTCATCGCACGTAGAACAGTTCCAGGCAGAGCGAATAGAAAGAAGAATTCGCAAAGCACAAGCAAGTTTCATAGAGCTCACTCAAGTCAACTCATGCCTGTTAGCTTCTTTCATCTCTAGCACGCAGGAACTGGGAGCTTCTTGAACTCTTCACACACATATACACAACAGAAATGTGAATATTGGTTTCAGACTTGGCTACTCGGTGTACATTATATTATACCTTTTATTTAGCTACGACTAAGCAGCATAGGTATGAACAAGGTAGCCTATTCATTATAGAAAACTTACACAATTTTTAAAAAACAAATAAGCATTAATAAACAAATTCATGAAACAAAATCCATACAACCAAAAAATAGTTGTTTGAAGAGAAATGATGGCTTTGTGTTTGCGAATTTAATGCAAATCTCCCCTGATTCTTCGAGCTAAGGTCATATCTTTGCAATATAACGTTTTCCGATTAGCATGCAAAGCCAGGAGGTAGGAGTCTTCAAATAGACCAATCAAATATGTTTCTCCAGCTTCTTGCAAAGCACCCAAAGAAAGTGAGCTGAACCTGAGTTCGGTATTTCCTGTAATATTGGTAGCACATTCTCGGACGAGGCGCTGGAAACTCACTTTAGGTATTAAATGACCATACGTTTTTTGCAGGTGATTTATATGTTGCTCGGTGGGTTTAACTTTGGAGTTCTTGTTCACCGTAAATGACTTTCTCTGCTGAAAATAATAAAAATACGTTAATCAATTTTTGTAGATCTGAGAACTAAAAATAGTATTAGAACCGGAACTTTCTGACAACCATTCGAAAGAATAGAGCAAACCACGGATTATATATATACACTGTTACTAAAGCAAACGTAGGAATTCGATTCTCGGAACTCGGAACTCCATTAATTTTTTCTCAATATTCAGCACTGTATCTTTAAAAAAATATCTAGGGCATATAATTTCCTTTAAAAAATAATAATTTGTTTACAGCATGAAGGAGGGGTTTGTTGGTTTCAACCGGAGTGACAAAGCTAGTGGCTAGTGGCCAAACCTGCAAAGGCTGATGACTTAATATTAAAGTGGTGGGAAATGCCAAAACCCCGAGGCGCAGAAGGCACGAACAGGGTTGCACAAAGTACCACTATTTGGCTAGGAGAAAGGGAACAGAAATGGGCGGTTGGGAAGAGATACATGTTCCGCGCAAACAGAAAATTTTTTCTGTTTGCGAAAAAATTGACTAAAAATGCGAAAAAAAGAAGAAAAGAGATGAGAGAGAAGAGAAAAAGGGAAGAGAGGATACGAGCGGAGAGGAGAAGAGGAAGAAAGAGGAGAGGAGAAGAGGAAAAAAGAGGAGAGGAGAAGGGGAAGGGAGAGGAAGAAGAGTAGAAAGAGAAGAAAGAGAGATTACATTATTTATAATACCAAATTCATTATTATTAATATTAATACCCCATTTTTCCGTTATATTTTTCTTCTCTATGTTTTGCGAAAACAAGGTTTTCCTGCACTTTAGCAATAAAAAGACAAAAAATTTTAAATACTGTAATTAAAAGACTTACATTTTCTTTTGAATTCATACTTCGATTGCTTTTGTCTATAGTCTTAGTTGGACGACTTTTCCTTGATGTTTGTGAAGTATTTAGTACACGTCTACCCTGATCTACTTCAGTTGCAGCCACAGTTTGCCGACTTCTTGACGTACTTGGTAAGGGACTCCGATGACCTTTTCCAGTGGCAGTCTCAGTTAGACGATTTCTTGAAGTCCTTGGTACGGGACTCCGATGATTTTTTGCGGTACTTGACGTAGTTGGTACGGAACTCCGCTGATCTATTTCAGTTGCAGCCACAGTTTGCCGACTTCTTGACGTACTTGGTAAGGGACTCCGATGACCTTTTCCAGTGGCAGTCTCAGTTAGACGATTTCTTGAAGTCCTTGGTACGGGACTCCGATGATCTTTTTCGGTACTTGACGTAGTTGGTACGGGACTCCGCTGATTTATTTCAGTTGCAGCCACAGTTTGCCGACTTCTTGACGTACTTGGTACGGGACTCTGCTGATTTATTTCAGTTGCAGCCACAGTTTGCCGACTTCTTGACGTACTTGGTAAGGGACTCCGATGACCTTTTCCAGTGGCAGCCTCAATTTGATGATTTCTTGAAGTACTTGGTACAGGACTCCGATGATCTTTTTCAGTGGCAGCCTCAGTTTGACGATTTTGTTTTCTTGGAGTCGAAGGACTTGGTTCGGAAGTCCGGTTCTCATTGTTTTTGTCGGTTAAAATTCTTTTTCTAGCTACCGTTGCAGATGGTTGAGGTCTTTGTGCCACAATTTCAGAGCTATTCCCACTCCACAGACTTGAAACACTATTATTACTGATACATGAAGATGTGTCAGAATTTTCATCAGCTTCATCAAAATGTAATTTTCGTTTCGGGTTTCGACTGGCAATTTCTGCAGTGCTACTAGATAACCTCTTGGGTCCCTTACGTGTTCTAGGGGGATTCATTTTCCCCATCAATTACACCTGCCGTTACAATAAAAAAATTCCCATATTTGTATCAAGTATGATAATAAATTAAATTTTTCAAGAATGATTCCACCAAAATTGTACAATACCTGATTATTTTGATTAATTCTTGTCGTGGCTCACTAAACGTCTGGTCTGATTTTTTGTTGCTAATAAATTGTTGAATGTCAGATCATTTTAATTGGTCTTCCGTTCGTCTTGAAACCGCCACTCCACAATCTCCCACAATTTTATTGCCATACACAACCTCCCACATAAAGCAAATAGGTGGCGTTAGTGTTAGTTTTCTTACTATATAGAAGGCTCACCTAACTTTATTATTTTAACTTGTAATGATTAAATAAGTGTCCAATTTTGGAAGTCTTGTATAAATTTCATCAAATATAAATACTATTATGTAAATGTCTTCAAAATTGCGAGCAATGTTTGTCTGTGGCACCAGTTACTCAATCACAATTTAATACTGACATCATTTTCTGTCAACTTTTTATTTGGAATAAGTAACTATTTTTCATCTGTCAACTTGGTCGCCCAATTGCCTGTGTCCAGTCAAGATAACTCTTTCATAAATTTGGATAACTCTGATTGAAAAGGCAACACAATGTAAATTCAAGAGGTAAGTAAATAGTAAACAACCCAAGTATATAGCTATCGTTTCGAAAAATACCGGAATACTTCAGTATCCCCAATTTAATTTTTAATATTGAATATTGAACTTTTATTAAAAAACTTTTGGTTTTGCCTAGTGCCCGTCTAACAGAAGGCTTTAACTACAATAATAGTAATTACCTAATTACTTACTACATTACATCAACATGTATCCCTTTACTGCTAGAAGGTGAACAAGGGACGGGACAAATTACCGTTAGGTAAGTTATTGTTAGTACAGCTCTCGTCACCAAAATGTAGAATTTACACTCGATGTCATATGAAGCATTCTCTTATTGGTTGATAATGAATAAAAATGACGTAATTTATTTAACTGTGGAGCAAGTGATTTGTTAATTAGTTTTTATGATTACGAATTTAATTTGGTCAATCAGGGGCCCCACATTTAAATAAATTACGTCACTTTTATTCATTTTCAACCAATGAGAGAATGCTGCCATCCATGACATAGAGTGTAAACAAATTCTAAGCTTTGGTGACGAGAGCTGAATACTGTATCACGAATTTCTAATTTCATTGAAATGAGTGACGGTAACTCACTATAAATAAATACTACTAATGGCTTAAGTACAAATGGAAAGTTACATTTTTATATGTAAAAAAGTAGCATCACTGACGCTTGCCCGCTACATTTTTGCCCTAGTCGATGGGAAATACGAAAAGCCTCATATCACCTATTATCAAAGTTCAAAATTCGATTTTATTCGTGGGCCATTCTATTCAGTACAAAAGGATTAGTTATATTTATATTCATTTATTATAAATAATGGAAAGAAATGGCTAGCTAATTTTGCTTAGCTGAGAATTCGAGTACTATATAATAAATATATTTATGCCAATTTCGCCAAAGTAAATGAAGTCTTCCCCCTGCCTGCAGACTTGTAGTGTAGTCGTTTTAGTACACTGTTGGCGGATGGGGATTAAGCAAAAGGAACATGACCAATGACCACAGAAAGCAAGTAATTTTAGATAATTATAAGAGTTTTCTAAGAGTAATGCTTACATGATGAATTAGGGCGAAAGTGTAAAATGTAAGTAGGAAAGGAAACATGGAAACTACTTTGGGAGGGTAAAGGGTTGTACACCAGTTATATCTGTAATTGTAATATAGGTAATGTGTACTTTTTAGTGCTTTTTTATTTACTTAACTGCCATCCAAGCGACAATGTTAGTTACATTAGTTAGTATCATCATTAATTCAGATGTGATATGTGATATGTGATGTGCCATGTGTGCCTTGTGACTGCTGACATAAAATGAATTGCAATAAGCCCATGCACATCTGCCTTTCAATTTGGAGTAAAATTTTTACAATCCCGAATACTACTTGCGCTAAAAATATGAATTTAGATCTAAAGTTTATAAAAGAACTTGAGGTGTGATAAGCAACGAAAGAAAACGGAAATCTTTTCCGTTTTCGACTTTTCTGCAAGATATTGATGATTGAATTTGAATTTAGTTTTTAACTGGGCAGTCTCTTTGCCTTTTTTACTTTGTAGCCAAAAATGACTTCGAGATTAAATAAAATGTACAGGGAAATGAATAGTCAGTTAAGTCAATTTCGGAGACCATAACCACCTACTTTGTCTACTCTACCCCATCTTAAGTAAATTGTCAAGTCAAAAATTGTATTTCTTTGTTTTATTTCCGCTATTGCAAAGTGCTTTTATATACCTCTAGTGATGCGTTGGTAAATATAGCAAACTAGCTGCCAGTTTTTTGAAGACATTTTCAAAAACAAAACTGGCAGCTAGAAACTTATTTCAAGTATTAGCAAGTCGCCACTCGCCACCTGTAGCCATGTGGTAATATCCGTTTGAAACACCTTGCGCTGTTGTGTTATATGCTTTTTGCATTTGTTTTTTTGTTTTATGAACATAAGTTGTGTCGATTGCAAAATCATCACAAAACCTATTGTATTCCGAATCCTGTGGAATGTTTTTCCTGGATTGATATATAGCACCCAAGTAAATAAAGTTACCATGCCCCATGCCAAGTTACAGACTTTTCCAAAAACACTTTCCCTTATATGGGATTTCAAAATCCCCTACGTGGAAATCTCTACTTGATACTCCTGAAACGCAAGAGAAAACCACGACAACAATTGAATCTTCTTGATAGCACCCAAAAAGTATAAGCTTGGTGGGGATTTACTTGGCTCCCGTTGTTTCTGGTTAATCAGGAGGATTCAATAGCCGAATTTCATATGGGGGAATTCGGAATAGGTTCATATCTTTAGATATTAACACAATTGAGATTTATGGTTTAGTGATCGGAGTGCGAGGAACTATAACTGGATTTTTCAATGATTTTATGAAAACTTTTTATTTGCCATCTCTATCTTTAGATAGATATTTGATTTAGTGATTTTGGTAACCATTTATATACTCCCATAACTTGCAAAGTTGATTTATAATGTGAACCAAAATAAAAGGTATTTTTTCTTCCACAAGGGACGTTTTCTCAAATTTGCCAAGAGTAGTCAATAGTCAATGACGACAAGAAGCATAGCATAGGGAACGATTTATCCCTTATTTTATTTTTATTATTTATTATTTTTTATTTTTTCCCTGCAAAACATGGCATTGAAAAAGCCTCCTTATAAAAGACAAAGAAAGTTTATAGTCCTTGATAACACCCAAAGTGCTTTGGGATGCATAAAAACGGTGATATTCATTTCCCAGGGGAAAAGGTGGTATATCCAGTTAAAGGTCCTAACCTTTTCCCCCGAGAAAAGAATGTCCCCGTTTTTATGCATATGATTTTATGCCAACCATTTCTCAACAATTCTGTTTTTATATTAATGCTTCACAACACTTGGGAATTACTGTTCGCAAGTATCTCAATCGCATTGGGTCCTGCCAATAATTAATTATCATTCCGTTCCGGGTCCTAAATTAGTTGTCGTTCGTATTGGCATCTAGAACTTCCGTACCAAATAGTTTTGAATTACCAAGAAATCGCAATGTTAATTTCACGCCAAACAGGTCACAAATTTCTACAATTTTTTAAATTGCAAATTATCACCCGATGATAATCTTTCTGTTTACCTTTTGGTTTAGCTTATCCCCTCAGCGAAAACCTATAATATGGTATTTTCTGTGCTACCTTAAAACTTACGTTTAAACACTTATGAATTATCTATATAGTTAATAATTATGTTAATAATGACTTATTTCTGTTCTCTAATAAGTGCACCTAGAGTCCTAAAGAGTATGAAAATGTCTTAATTATTGCATGCAGTTAATACATAAGGTATAGTGGTGAAATAACTGGAGCAAATAAATAATATCATCTATATGGTCTGAAGAATCTTTGGTTTACCTTTAGTTAATAAGTACATCATGCAATGGATAGAATGAACGGCAAGATAAAAATTCTCATCAACAAAGGAATTAAAGTACAGTCTAGGAGCCTAAGTGTGCTTTTATGCAGTTGTACATTGTAGGTTTACTTTAGGCATAATTTCTTTGAGAGAAAGGGGGCTGTATTCTTTATGTATCACTGGCGATGAAGAAGTTTACATTTGCAGACTAAGCTACAACACTACGTATACATATGTTAGCGGCAATAAGGAAAATCAGGCAATTTCAAAAATGCCTAGGCAAATAGAGAAATTTGTGCTGATTTTCGGTTTTTGTGATCAATTTAATGGAAGACAAGTCAGTGGGCCATTGTACACCAATTGGCTTAATTCAAAAGTCACTTCTTCATCAGAAAAACCTCACTTCAAATATGTGGACCATATCGTTTCTAAGTTACATCAGTTAATAGGACGTAGCTCTTCAAAGAAGAAATAAATTTATGAAATGGTTCACATATTTGAAGTGAGGTTTTTCTGATGAAGAAGTGACTTTTGAATTAAACCAATTGGTGTACAATGGCCCACTGACTTGTCTTCTATTAAATTGATCACAAAAACCGAAAATCAGCACAAATTTCTCTATTTGCCTAGGCATTTTTGAAATTGCCTGATTTTCCTTATTGCCGCTAACACATACACTACACACGCAGTACAGATTGCAGATGCAAGCATAGTACACAGAGCACAGTAGTTTCATTTACTTTGCTTGCGATTAGACAGTTTTTGGAGGTTGTTGGAAAAAACACTCAGTTGAGCGAAGGTAGGCAAGAAAGTAAGTTACGAGGACCAGAAATACGCCAACTGCATATATACACATACACATCTCCTTACTACAAAGTTGTAAATTCGGCAGAGCCCGGCTTCAAAATATATACCAGGCCAGGGCTTCTACTTACATCCTAAACCACGATGGCATTGGCAGCTGGCGCTTGGAAAATAATTAGAATCACCGATCTGCGCCGATTGGTGGGTTAGGTGGAGAACAGTTTTAGTTTCAGTATGGATCATCATCATGGATGGAATCCATTTTACATGAACGACTGTAAAATAATAATCATTCACAATTGCTGTCATTTTCACATAATGCTATAATGCTGTTTGTTGGCATCGATGACAGAGGAAAGAAACATAGCCTCCATCACCAATCCACTCTTGCCGGTGAAAGCAAAATAGTAGCTAATTACTCTTACTAGGTTGTGGAGTGGATGCATTGTGTTGTGTGCTTCCTATAGGTATTATAGTTGTTGTGAACCACATTGCATTGTTATGTGTGATCTGCTCACAATCGTATTGTGTGTACGTGTGCTGTGTAACTTAGCACAGTGATTGTAATAATAGTAACAAAGTCATGGTGCATAGCTAAGTATAATTTTATACTTTAAATAATATTACCTATATTCTCCACAACTGGAAATTACTTAAATAAAGTGGTCTAAAGTAGTTTTCTTACTCCGCGATGATATAACACGAAGGAAGTACATCTTAAAAGACATTAGCAAGAAACTTAAATATATATGTATATATTTATGTATTTACGTTATACAAAACAAACACGGTTCGCTATGCCGTATGATGTTGTCTTGTCACTCATTGTCAGTTGTGCAAAAATATGTCTGTCGAGTCGAGCGAGTATTCCATTCCATAGCTCGATAGTTGTTGGATCATAGTATCGTTGTCGTTGTATGTGATGGTGACTCATTTCATTCATTGTCGTTCCATAGGACTGACTACATTTTTGTGGACCAACTTCAACTATTCTGCTTAGCTGTGCCATTTCTTTATTCTGTTGTTGCCAACAGACATGCACTTATTTGTTTCAGTTCCAAAGTCCTACTATAACGATTCGTAACGTAACGATTTTATTCGAGCATGGTAGTAGGCATTTTACATAACCCATGCAAAATTACTTCCATTACAAATGACCAAGTTATTCCAATGTTCATTAAATATAATTTTACGAATTGTACCGAAAGAAATATCCCATTTTCCGTAGCATTTGTTTTGCTTAGATTTATCAGTTGCTGTTGTAAAACTCGGACCAAGCTGTGTGGTGGAATAATAGATACAGTAAATGTGTAACGTAATATTTTTTATTGAGTTGTTGAGTGGAGCATATCTTAATTACGTTACGATGGAGTTAATGATTCCAACTTTTGAGGACCATTACCATTGTGATGGGACAGCGATTCTACATCAGAAATTACACACATACCTACGGTGGATTAACCGGAAACACTAGTATAGTATACATCCTAATATTTCCTTGTGTTTTGTGGTGTTATCCTGTTATCAATGCCAAATGGTCACAGCAATGGTTTTGAAGGGGCTGTATTTTAAAGTTGCCGAAAACGAATTCTAATGACCAGTAGGGTAGATGGAATCTTGTCAACGTGTTTGACGAAGCCATGCCGGTTAGCACGTTAGTGAGTGATCCATTAAGTTGTGTTGAAGTGTCGTATAACCCAATCGTAGAAATCCTTAGTTCCCCAGAAAATATTGGCGTCAGTCTCAATTTAGTCTCTTCGTCTTCGTCTTTGTCGTCTTCGTCTAGAAATATCGCCAACGGTTCGCTCTACTCCATTTCTTCTGCCTCCTCACCCTCATCATCTCCATCTGTGTCGTCTGGTGTCTCTCAATCAGAAGTTGATTGTTCATCTTCTGTTTCAACTGTTGCTTTATTGTCTCTGCCAGGAACAACGCAAGAATCAAATTTTGATGGAAAAAAAGGCACCGATATAAAAAGTCGTGTTGTGAAGGTGGAGAAATCTCCATTAGCATGCAATTCAAAAAGTGACAATGAACCTGATAGCAGTAACATTGGGGATTTTGATGATGATGATTTAGAAAATGTACTAAATTTAAGCCGTGACGTTTGCTCAAAGAATGACTCTTGTGATTTAGATTTGGATTTCGATGATGTAGATTTGGATGATGACGATATTACTAGTAGAGAAAGTGGTATAAGTTGTGAAAATCACAATGCAGGAAATAGTTGTTCCAGTAATTGTAATATCAGTCTTACTTCAGCATCAAGTATCAGTCTCCAATGTAAATCTAACTGCAGTCAAGATTGCCTCCATGAGGATGAAGATGACCAGTGCAGTGATGTTGGTGACACAGAGACTGATGACTCCAATGATCAGTACCTGAGTATTGAAAATCCTAATGCCGTTCCATGCTTACATTGTCAAGGTGGGTTTAGTCCTACTAAATAATTATGGTAGCATGTTGCAGTGAACTTAAGCAAACATTTTAGTACGATCAAAGCGGTAAAATAGGGAATGCCGGTAGGGTGAATATTTCAACCGTAATATTCTCTGATTATAAACCTTTATACTCTATTAATCGCTTCCGAAGAAGTAACTTATTTTTACACAAGTACTGTTCTCTCCTTAATGTTGGTTTTTGGGTGTATCATTCTACACTACATATTACATATACCAGTAACTAAACCTAAACGACTGCTTCCTCCATTTCTATTCATCATTCATCTGCCCTGCCAAACTTGTACAGATTCAAAAGCTAGTAAATGGGCAGACATCGTGCTACATTAAATGCTGCCGGCAATTATTTCTATAGCGTGCAATTATGTATACAATTATAATTGTTGCTTCTATTGGTCAGGATTGAATTTAGAGTGGCTATGCGGAACGCTGATTGATTAGGGTCGTGCATAAATATTGTATCTATGCAGTTTTAGCCATTAATTGCCATCCAGTCGATCCAGTCCTATTTATTTAGTCACCGAAGTCATTGAAGGATTGGTGGAATCTAAGAGTACAATATGAATGGAGGATACTTAAATACTGCTCATCATGTCAATTAGTTTGGAAATATTTTACTTACAAAAATAGGCATATGTTGTTAAATATTTGAGAGATTGAAGTCAAGTGTAAAGATCGAAAGGTTCAATAGTCCTAACGTCCTAAGCATGAATTTTCCAAGAATTCATAAGTTCATATCTGATTATCAGGGTATTGTGGAAAGAAAATTAATTTTATTGACTTGTAGTAGTTACCTAATAGCGTCGCGCTTTTCGTGGAGAGGTTCTTAATTATATGCCAAAGTTTTTCTTGTATTTAATTACAGTACGGTGCAATTAGTTAGTCTGAGGTCGATTTGTGACATGTATACTGTAGTAGTTCATTGTGATTCTTTCAATATTTTCCATTCATTTAAATCTTTCTGACATTAGACTTGAAATCTACTTTTCGTTGTTGATTTTGTAGTAATTTTACTGTCCCTTGTGGATTAAAACCTCATTTTTTCTACGTTAGGTTAGACAGGTTCATAATTTATAGCATTTGGGTAAAATGTCGAGCTTGTTTTTTAGCCGAGATTGTGAAAGGGAACGATAAAAAGCGACACTTAGAAATACAATGCAAGGATTTGATATAATGCTCGTTTTTGTTTCTCCTTTCCTACAAGGCTTATCTGTAGTATTTGGGTGAATGTTTATAATTTAAAAATGCAGTGCAATATGTACAAGAGTTGGCAAAGCAAGAGCAGAGCAAGAGTATAGGTGTGTACTGTGTACGTTGTACAGTTGTACTTCAGTAAAATACTTAGGTATGCCCTTAGTATGCTGCTAATGCTGATAATGTATAGCTAAGGTTTGGCTTTATACATGGTAAAGTCAAAGAAGATGTACAATCTACGGCTACTTAAGTATTATGAAGCTGCTGAAGCTCCAAGTGATAGTGATACACATACTAGCTTACTAGCTTCCAGTTTGATAGAAGATTATTCTTAAGTTTTGGGACCCTGCCAATTTTACAACTGTTGTGATGAGTGTATACTAGCTCCTGTACATGTTATGTATGTGTGTGTAGTATTGTGTAAGTTGGTGTAGGTAGTTTAAAGTTTTGCTTAATGTTTAAGTAAGCGAGATAGGTATGTATTGCATACTTACATGATACATTTCTGTTGGAACTTGTGTTGCAGAATGTGCTATATAATAAATATACTTATCTAATCTGCCATGTGCCTAGTGCCTACTAACGGAGGATCAGATATACGGTAGTCTCGTGGCTCGTAGACTGCAGACTTAAGCATAGCGCAATGGTTCTTAACTCTTTCTTTCCACAATATAATGCATTGCCGGGTTGCAAGTTACTTTGGTACTTGCTATTAAACCTTCGTTTTATACTTGTTGGTTTAAAATGAGACATTTAAACATTACTGCTGATACGGTTGCTTTCGTTCAGCTATGCAGCTCACATAAGATACTATATGGGGTTGCAAATAAGGCTAGCTTTTGCTTATGGTTAGTACAGAGGTACATGGTAAGCAAGACAGTACAAATCAAGTAAGTGTTCAGTAGTCAAATTGGAATCCATATAGAGTTTGAGTTAGATAATATTAAAGTATTTATTTGTTATTATTATTATTTGCTGTTGGTTGGTACCCTCGCTAACTATACGTTGGTAGCTGTAACCGTATGAGAATGTAAGTTAGTAGCTTGAGGTACAGTTGTTGATATTTATGTTTGCGCTATGTTTGTTAAGGAGGAATGAATCACGCATTTACATAGGTTAGCAGCGGATTGCCATTTGTTTGTTATGTATGTCTGACTCATTGAGTGGTGTGAATAAAGTCTAGTAAATGCTTTTACACCAAGTTCTTGAAGTATAATGTGCTTAGGGAAAATGTGTGTGTCCCTGTTTATAAATTGATTGAATATGTGTCTTTATGACTGATGTAAGCTAGAAAGTGAAGTTGATTATAAACTATGCCTAATTGTACGTAATGCTATTTTTGTTCTCACTGCAATAACCATTTCCTATAAGAGTATCCTTAGAAGGTAGATATAAATACCAGCTATTTGTAATGTATTAAGTCAGTGCAAAACCTAACGTTGGGATGGACTGTCACTGCTGGTTTGAGAAAATAAATAGATACTAAAAGATAGTGTTTCTTTCTTTGACGTTTGTATAATAATATATTATAATATATCTCATCTATGTCATCTAGTACACTCACATCACAAACCTAAGGGCAATTAACTATGTAAATCCTAATTCACCAAATTCCTAATTCACTATTCCTAATTCTCATAGACATTTGCCGTATACCAAGCCTGGTACCCTCTCTTTTGATATCCTTCATTAACCCTTTCCATTGTATCCATCTTCAAGCCTTTTCCAGCCCTGAAACAGTAAGCTTAGTTAGCTTCTGTTTTAAAAGCTGGAGTTCTTCGTTTTTTAACACTTTTTTCGGTTGGGATTTAACTACAGAAGGTTTACGTTATGTATACCTACTGTGTATGCATCGAAAGTCTAAATGTGGCGGAATGAGAGGAATTATGTGGGATGATGATTTATTTCGGGTGTCTAGTACGACTTTCTGAACGAAATGAAGTGAGTGAGTTGGGTTTACAGTGCGTCAGAAGTATAGTTAGACTCCTAGACCTGTTCCGATAGCGCTGGAAGATTCATGAAGAATGTTAATATAAAGCCTAGACTTCCTTGATGTTTTCGAAAGATGACTCAGAATGTTTGTTTTTACTGGTGTACTGTACAAGTGCGTCTTGTCTTATTCTTTAACTTCCTAGTAGTTTTTCCATATGTACAATTTACTAGTTATGGATTACATCTTTCTAAAATTCAGGCTTTTCTTCTTACGCTTTTAATATAGTTTGTCATTTAGTTCATCTAAATAAATACCAGCGATAATTTGGCTATCCGGCCATTTCCGACAGTGATCCGGAGTAACAAACTGATAATAATAAAGCCTCAAATTTCAATGCAATTTCAGTGTATGCTGAAGTTCTAATACATTTCCCTCAAGTAGAGTACAAAATTCTCACTATGTACTAAAGCATTAATAGCATTCTTTGAGGAGGCAAAGGTTTATTATCAGGTCGGAGTAATAATACTTGTGACTGGATAAATATTATGTATTTACATGAGTATATTATTTTTCTTGAGGTAAACCGATTATTTTGAGGTTAAAATTTTCTCGTAATAATTTGCCATGCTTCAATTTCAAGCTCACTTATTTTGCTATCCGCAATACAATCCATAAATTAGTAGATTAATTTGATAAAATTTAACTAAAGTAAAGTAGGTATGAATATGCTCTTTGCTCCACAACTTTTCATCACCTATAACGAAAACAGTGAATACCAAAGAAATTAATTGGTGTTCGTTCATCATACCTTATTATAACCAGACACTATAATTAAGATTTTCGTCTGAACACACGATTGTTGCTAAAAACAAATTGTCCATTTATTCAAACAGGTGGAAAGGATCATTCAAACAAAGAAGATTTGATTTGGCCCATCCAGTTAGATTTAGACCTGATTGAAACTTTGTTCCATTTGTGTCCTGATTTCTTCGACGATTTTGACGAGGTGGAGATGGACCCTATGGATCTAGGTGCTACACTTTCAAGTATAGACCAACATCTTTCAGAGAGCCAGGATACTAGCCATTCCTTATCCACTTCGTCATCTACTTCAGGAAATTCCTTAATATCAGCTGGTCCTCAGCCGTCTCCTCCTAACGTACAAGTTGATGATTCTCCATTACAGCCAAGTATGGATCGGAATAAAGAATGTAAGTGTATTTTATTATTGTTAAATTAATTATTTAGTTGATGAAGAGTACTGTTTGTTCACATATATAAGTCATTGTTGTTCATCTATGTTCAGCTATGTTCAGCATTGTTTTCATATATAAATCATTTTGCATTACGACAATGAGTGACGAATTGTCATAAGTAGTTCAGTGTCCTATAGCCTCGCACTTAGTGTCAACCCAATATCTCGCATATAAAAGTGCGTACTTTATATTACGGGTATGCATTAAGAATTATTTGTTAACAGATCAACACAATTAAATTACTTGCCGTAAATAAAATAAATACTTGTTGAAGTATTGTATTTGGAAAGTGGAAGGAGACAGTTATTTTCATTTAAAATTGAGAAAATTGGTGTACTATGTTTGTAGAAGTTACAATAAATATTTTGTCTAGGATGCTTAGATTTTAGAAATTGGTTTGCGCAGCTCTAAGTTATTTTTAAAGTGTGAATGTGTAAGATTTAAGCGCAGCTAAATGGAGCATTTTTAGTGTCTTCAACTATGTTATGATAAGAGAATATTGATCAAATGAAATGTTCTTCCGTGATTTATTCTCCTAGGATTGTGTGTCATGAAGCCGTGTACTAATGTCGCCCACGCTTGATAAATAATATCCTTCTCAATCCTTCTCTATCTTATCCCGTATGGCTAAGGATGTTGTATACAGTTGCAAAAGAACATTACATCAACAATTACCCAATATAATATATAGTACACTATATGGCAGCTAACTGTTGTCAAATACCTTTAAAAATGCAACAGCAGCAAAAATGGGAGGACAACTGTATCGCTTGACTTTGACAATCCATTGTTTTCCGAAGATCCATTATCGTTAGCTAATATATCTTGCTGTTGTCTATTATAGCTAAGGTTTTTGGGCACTAGATAAAGATAGAGTTTACACTGCATGTGCAAAGATTTATAAAAGAATACATCCGTGAATCTTTCTTTCATTAAATGCTATCGCATAATCGCATACAGATAAAAACGCATGTGTAATAAATATTCATGTTGTGAAATCCAGTTGTGCTTGAATTTTATTCTTCATCAAAAACACAACGTTTTACAGTAATTTAGGTATACAATGCAAAATATTATTTTTAGATTATTAACAAATATTTTATATTTCAGCTCTCAAAGTGAAGCTGTTGCTTCGAAGACCAATGAACCAGCTTGTAGAGCAAGGGATATTACCCCGTAAGTAAAATATTTTATTGTCATATCATAAATACAATACGGATAGTTTTACTTTCATATTTATTATTCCAATCATTAGTTTAGTTGGTTGTTCCTCTTCCCTTTTTATGTTTTGAAAGAGCGTTAAGTCTTGTACGTAAGTTGATCGCAAGGACTGAAGAACGTGTACTTTATGGCGGAATGAATGCAATGGCGAATTCATTCTAATTCTATGATATTAGTGATGGGATACGTATGTTTTTGCATTTGAGTGACGGGCACCGTGTACGCTAAATTAGGTTTCACCCACGTGTCTAGCTTCCAATGACATGCTTACATATTGCAGGCGTACATGTGTTTGGATGAATTGAGTGATGTCAAATGAACATACACATTCGGCAATATGAGAAGTTTGAGAAGGCTTGATATTATAAACAAATCTCACTGTAGGCCTGACTGACTGCCTGACCTATTCTCTGAAATGCAGAGTTATTTTATTAGGATTACTAGACATTGTAGACTTTACACTTTGTTTGCTACGTGCAATATACCTGAGAATAAAATAACAATCATGGTTAAACTAAGTTATCTTCAGGATCGAGTATACTGTCCTGTCCGTTATTATTTTACGCTTACAAGGATTCATATATTACATAAAATAAAGTATATCTGTTGAACATGGCAAAGTTTTAATAAAACATTAAAAACAGTAAGCAATACCATGAGCCATATTTGTCTAGTATTTGTAATGCACTAGTAGAGGCTACTGCTGTTCGCAAGAACAAAAAATTTTTGTCACAAACAGTTCATATTTATTAATCGTAATTTTAAACACATGTGTTTAAAAGTTATGGGTTGTCAGTTGTCTACTATGCATGATGTGGCAGAGATAAGATATGTGGGTGGGCGGCTTATTTATCTTAATCTAAACGTATTCGAGAGACAAATGGACAATGTATACATGTTTTGTTCCATCGTTGCTTGTAACAGGTATGTTTTGCCTATAAGTTGAGTGAAGCTGAAAGTGACCCTTCATGTCACTTTGCTGCTTTTTTAGCAAGGTGTACTATATGTATGAATAGCAGTGAAATGAGGTACTACACATATAGGCAGTTATGCTTGCCCTGTTATATATTAGGTTACATTAGGTACGCAAAATATGCAATACCGAAAAGTTTGTAAACAAGGACTACTAATATTATATTTTATAAAATATTGTTGCACCTGGCCACGGAAAGACTGTATTCAAGAGAATGTTACTTTTTCGAAGTTTTGTATTTAATGTAATTTTTCAGAATTTGTGTAAATCTTGAAGGTATATAACTTGTTTTATGAAGTCTTGTTGATTTCCTATTAGCTCAAGGTAAACATTAATAAGCATACTCAAAAATGCATACTGGTGACGACAGTGACGATCAATAGTGCATTAACTACCCTAAAAATATGCATTTAAAACAATTTAGTATTGTAATGGAATAAGTCAAAAATAATAAAGCAGCAAAAAATATAGCGAAATCAATGATTCATTTCAGCTCCAAAGACGCCGGCAGCATTTGCTGGTCAGAGAGTCAGACTTGAGAGGGCTAGAATGGGTGATTTACTCAAAGCGAAGATACAACAACGTCCTGCTAGACAAGAACTTATTCGTCAGCATATACTTGAAGGTAAGCAATCTGATTATTTGAACTACTCTAGGACTTACCATGCTGCTTGATTTTACGTGTAACTTTGTTGTCCTATGTCGACTGTTGTGTTATTTGGTAATGGTAATTGCATAGGACCGGTACTTTAGTCTAAGGGATTCTTCACAATAAAATAATAAAATTGCAGCTTTTACTTCTTCCTTGATCTAAAATTTTTGTAAACTGGGATATAAAATAGCATTTTACTTGGACAGTTTTTTAAAAATAGTTAAGACAATGTGCTAACTAGCACGACTGATGCGGACCAAAAAGCACTTTGCTGTAATGTTTTCTCACTTCTTATGAAAGTTACCTTTCTATAAATGCCAGTAAATAGTGAGCGTAATCTTTTCTTTAACAGTAGCATTACTAAGTAAGCTTTTTGTTATTTAAGTGTCTCGCATTATTTACCTAGTAAACGTCGTAATGTCTTAATTGCTTTAGTTAGCTTTTTAAATAGAAGCTTTTAAGTTATATACATACACCAAAGTATACGCAGATTAGAAAGATACCATAGTACTATGTCTACATAGCTGTCGCTGTCGGTACGATAAAGTTCAAGTATTTTGCATCCTAAGTTTGCATTTTCATTTAAAGTGGAGCGTAGTTCTATTTTAAGACCATAATGTATGATTAGATTTATTTAGGGTGTATATACTCCTCTTGCTAATGTGCCACCAATAGTCTTCTGGAATCACATCATTGGTGAGATATTCAGTTGATTTGGTTATTTCTTATATTTTGCATTGAGCATGGAAATGGATTTTGGTGTTAACACTAACACGCTAGTTACTAACAGTACCCTGTGTAAGTACGAACGTATTGTATTGTGCGACTTAGGATGCTAGCTGACATAATGTTTGTATAAACCTAGACTAAAATGTGAAGCCTACGATTCCGGTTGGTTGGACGGATTTATTTTTGTCAGCGTAAATGTGTCTTGCATTTTATTCGCAACTTCACTGTAAATCTGCTCTCGCAAGAACTGAGGAATTTTTATGTGTTTTGTGTGTACAAACTCCCATTCCTCTCTTGGAAATTTATGGAAATCAAAACACTTTATTTTGGTAACTGGAAGCTAGACCAGATTGGTATTAAGTTAAATAGCTGTTGATTAACATACTACCTTCAATTTGTACTTGATTGTACAATGCAAATGGAAAATTAGCTTGCGAAATCGTATTGTAGTAACAACAGATCTATTTATAGATAGACATCAAACGGAACTTGTAACACCAACGTATTACAGCCTAGTTAGGTAAACTCTTATGTAACAAATAGGTTCAGTTATAATTCTTAGCCACTTTGAATGTTGTTCAATGTTAATGCATAGATTATATATAATTTAAAAATGTTTCACTTTGATTTAAAAATTCAAAAAGTATTTTAACTTTATATTTTTTAATGTCTGGTTAATCAAACAGAGAGCATAATAATTTTTGGGTATTTGAGGAACCGGCTCTGTGACTTGTACCCAAATTGGTCTGCAATTGCATAAAATCATCCACACCACACCTAATGCTAATCTTGAAAAAGCACATGTAATTACTGTAAACAGATATTAAAATTTACTTATTTACACAATTTCATGCTAGCTGACCTAGTGTTTTAAGTGCAGTTTTAATTTTAATATTCAAAATTTCTCTTATACTGCTTTTATTGGTGTGGTTGGGTTTTGGGTTTCTTCTTGGACTTTGTTGTCCATTTGTATAGAAATTGGAAATTAAAAAAGTACTCTACACTTTATAAACTAGTAGCTTTTGCTTTACAGTGCACCTAGTGCGTGTACGTTCTAACGTACTAATAAATGTCTTCTTAATAACATAAAGTCGTCATGTTACGTACATTAAAAGTTTTCTGTAATTGCTGACAGCAATTACGAACATATGTGTTTACTTTAAATGGCTTTACTTCAACCGACAAGGAACCGGTTTTTGAAATATTTAAGCCTTATTTGTTGAAGTCAGTGTATAAACACGATATGAAAGTGAGGCATGTTTTGCATAGTTATAATTATTTATTTTTGTTTATCAAAAATAAATAATTCCACGTACGTAATAACATAAATTGTACTGCTCAAGAACGCTATAGTTTGCAATCGCATTTTACGTACTTCTACTAGTGTGGTGACCTACGTAATTGCAATTTTGTAAAATGCCAACGTAAAACATTGGCTGTGACAATGACTACACTACTGACATAATGCGACGTATCTGCAATCAATACCGTTGTTCCACTCGTTTTATTGTGGATATGAAATTGTTCCTTTCTATTTCTAATTATTGCGAAAACATATTTTATTTGTACATTATGTAGCCAAGTCTTTTCATCTCTCTTGAGGCAGTGGAAAATATTTTAAAGGTTTTATTTAAACGTTTCATCTAGCTAGCTGTATTCTTACTCTGCTACAATTCAAGCAAATTGACTATTTTTAAACTAATTTCACATAAGACGTAATTATGGAGAAACGAAGAAGATTATACGTAGACATTGTCTTTCTTTACATTGCTTTTTCGAAGTATGTAATGTAGTGTCTAATGCTTTCTGCGACGGTTTGATGTTCTGCGTAATTTTCGTACTTAGCATTTTCCTTACATTTTTTTGTGAAAGTATTTTTATGGATTTTTGGTTATGTTTACAGATTGTGAATTTATAAAAACAAAAGTTAACCTCACTTGAACAATATGCTAGCGTCTGCATTGCACAACTATTTGATCCCTGTATCATGAAACATGGATTGGAAAATTAACTATTTTAGTAGATTACTAATCATTATACTGATTACTTACCAAATTATTTTAATCGCATAGGTGAATGAAAAAGTATACCTTGTCCATTTTCCATTTCCTAATTTTGTGTTATGCTACTTCCCCACATTAAAAAACTTGTTGCTTCTTGTGACTACAGTGAACTAAAATTGACTTGGAATTTGGCAGGCGGCTTTCATAGACCAGGGGAAGTATTTACATAGGTTAGTGAAGTACCACTGTAAGTAAATGCTGGTTGCACTGAATGTAGTACAAATACACTACATTCTACTTATTATTATTTATCTTGCAAACATTAGATATATAACTAGTTCCAGATCCAGATCATGAAGCTTCTAATATATATAAAGTTTTGTATGTTGCAAAAGTAACATTTTCATCATAGTTTGAATATGAAAAAGTCTCAAACAACTGTACAAGTTATTTGAGGTACATATACCTTTTATGTACCAGGTAAAGGTAAGAAATTGATGATAGATGGTGATCATTCGATGATTATCAGCTTTTGATCCGACCGGGTCATTGTCATTTATGGCAGTCTGTTGTAGAAATAAACAAGAGACTCGTTTTTTAGCTTTTTATATATGGTGTTGGTGGTGGAGTGTTATACTTATTTTATTCTATGCTTTACTGCATCCTGTAATTGAAGGCATTTATTACATCTACTTCGTCTGTTAGCAGTTAAAATACTATAATCTGATAATCTCGCATTAAAGTTGCAGTATAAAGTTGGTAAGAATTTTGTACGTGGGATGATTAGAACAGTTTGCCCATTTTGTACAGCTTAATTTATATGCTACCTATGTTTGCAATTAAGATTATTGAATATAAATCGCAGCGCTGAGTGGACAAAGTAGACTTTTATATTACAGGCATAGTGTGCCGTCGTAGTTGTTGCTATTTTGCTATCCGCTTTTCGACGCGTTTACTTATGTATGGTTAGAATGTGTATTATAAAAGTATGAGCGTTTGTATTTTGTTATACTTCACTTGCTTGCATTATAATTTCTGTCAGCTGAAGTGCAAAATAATAAATTTTTTCGGATTATGTTTATTTTGAATTTTGAATTTTGAGTGCATGATCTCATAAAAATAAAAATTACAAACACCTAAGTATACGTTTAAAGCTCACGTTTTTTGGCAACACAAGTAAGTTCGCTCATTTGGTATCCTTGCAACTCGCGTTTCGTTAGTATGCCTTGAAAGT
The DNA here is from genome assembly GCA_020352615.2 of Yoshiicerus persimilis. Taxonomy (NCBI): domain Eukaryota; kingdom Metazoa; phylum Arthropoda; class Collembola; order Entomobryomorpha; family Tomoceridae; genus Yoshiicerus; species Yoshiicerus persimilis. Next base: position 29,035,284 of record CM036940.2, on the reverse strand, counting down.
ATGTGTTAATATTTACGTGACACTAACAAATAAATAGTTTTGCAAATTTGTAATATTTACAAAAATTGTCGACGAAATAAGTAAGTGTACAAATGCATACAATAGCCTTCGTTCTACAAGACATGACTTTTCAGGATACAGCACTATTAATGAAATCAGAAGTACAGTAAATCACTTGTAATAATTGTATGTACATTGGACAAGTTTATCACTTATGCCTACTTAGCAGCTATTGTGGATAATTAGTAATTAATAATTACATATAGAATTATTAGTGTAGGATTATCTTTTTGTAAAGTAGTTGGTTGAGTTTGTGATGGTGAATATAAATAATTATGAGCAACTTTACCTGTTGCTCTTGAGCAGTGAGGAGTAAGACTATGCAGAGTGCACCTACACACAGTAGTTTACTAATTATTTCTAGGCCTGTATATTCCTGACTCAAGAGTATTAAGATTGAGATAAGCGTCTATTAAGTAAATGTTGAATGGGTACCTATGTAGTGCATGAAGTACGTCTACTAATGGGATGTATGGGTTTATTTCTTTGTAGATAGCAACGCCCGAGTGGCCCCGTCACTGGCAGAGAAGCAACGGATGTTGAAGCGGGCGAGGTTGGCTGACTCCCTCAATGATCATCTAATTCATCGACCCGGACCGCTTGAGTTGGTTCAGAAGAATATTCTTCATGCACCTGACGCTTTCATTGAAAAAGCCATCAAAGGTTCTGTCTTATTCTTTTTTTATTTTGTGTAGCTGCAATAAGCGATTAACTATGCGATTCGACCTTAGAATACTTCTATTTCTAGTACAAATGTACATTTCTTTTATTGCGATTTTAGCTGTCATAAAAATTAATGAACAAAGATCACACAGTGTGCCTTGATTTCAACTCATCTGGTGTACAATATATTGTGTACTCTAATTAGCAGTTAATTGTATTTAGGATAAAATTCTGACACGCGGCTAGCCCATTTTTATTTGAGAATTAAACTGTGTTTGCAGTTGTAAGAAAAATAAAGGATTTACAGAGTAAGATAGATGGATTCCGAATATTTCCCATTGTTTACATAGTTTATGACTTTCATACCTGAAAGAATCTAATTGGAAAAAAATCCTTTTGAAGCATTCACAATCAGATTATTGCGTATGGATTGGTAATAATGACGAATAGCACACAAATGTTAACGAGATTAGGGCACGTTAAATGACGGGTCATGTTTGTTACTTGTAGATAATGTTACTAAGTAAGCAGACTACACTTAGTGAATGAGCGTTGTAGGGTACAACTGTTTGATTTAGATTAGAAAAACATTTTGTGACTGGATGAGCTCTATAGTTCCAGTTATGACAATTTCTGTGAGGAGTATTGAACATGTTTTAAATTAAAATATGGAGTTCTTATCTTGAATTCTAATTCGCATGTAAAACGACAGACTGGCATGTAACATGTATCACTATATTTTATGAGCTGAGACATGATAATGTAACATGCTAAAGTCATCGCCAGGGTGTCTTCTGGTAAGGAAATCGTGGTAGTTCGTACAAGTGAATACTTGTGAGGATGAAAATGAGTCGTGCTGCTTCTGTAGTGTAGGCACTTGCTCTCGAATCGAATTCGAGCACGGTAAATCTTGCTGTTCTGAACTTTTTGGCAAATGCTCCTAAAAGAGTTTTATTTGGAGTATGTCAGTCTAATACAGTTCAGTGCAGACTCACATTCTACAGTATATACTACAGTGGAATATACTTTGCATGCTGCATGCTAGTAGATAGGAATTTGAAAATATTTCTAATACATGTAGATTGTGCAATGTATTAAGAACTTGAGTATATGTATGCGGGCGGTACCGGTAGTGGGTTTTAGGTTGATCTTCCTTTCCTCAGTTCAGCCATCCGACTTAAAAGTTCAATCTTAAGATGACTTGTCATGTCTGCCTTCTTGTGTTCAGGAAGCGTAGTGATTTAATAAATACTAAGTACCTTCGTAAAAATAATTTACTACTTGTATTAGTGTGCTGTGTAATGTACTCGAGATTTTGGACGAAGAGGAAAAAACAAATGTTACTACTATTACTAGTCTACTATTACTAGATGCAAAAGAATATGCGACTTGACAAAAACTTATCTGTACGTGTCTTGTGATTAATATTCCGATTTGGCACTACTCCTCTTCGCCACTACTTTAAACTATCTATGTTATAAAATTGCTATACTATACTGGTTCATTTGACGGCTACTTTTTAAAACAACTTTGTTGTTTGCTTTTACTACGTGAGTTCTTTATTTTTGAATGAAATTTGCTGGTGTATGGTATATCGTCATAAAAGCAAGTGTAGTATCCATCCAATGTGCATACAAATGCTATTTTAAGAGAAGTGTAGTAAAATTTGTCGTTCTAGGTGATGAATTAAAGACATACGCATTAGTAGGTACTTAATTCCCGTAATAGTGTACTTGTGTTTACGATTAGGATTAGATATTGTGTTAATTGAATAGAATAAGGAGTCCTATGGGAATTTTCTTTTTGTTGAAAAAAGAATAGTTGGTTTTTGGAAAGGCTTATTATTATACAATTTTATTTGGGTTAGTGGGTAAGGTATTTGAATGTCAGTTTGTCTCCGAATAAATTACGTAAATAAACAGCATTATGAAGTGAGAGGAAAAGCAGACTTCCAGGTGTAAAGTTTTGCCAGAGCAGGATTTGGTTATCGCCTTGTATTTGTTACTATCAGCGTGTAGTGTAGATGTAGATCGTGGAACAGATAGTTTAACTAGAATAACGAACGGGAAATTGGATGATATGACGGAAGGTCTGACAATGAGTTCGTGTCAGTTTATATTTTGACAGGGAAATTATTTAGACTTTTCTAGAAGAATCAACTGTAAGAAAAGATGACAAGAAGAGAACAAATTTTCATTCAGCTACAAGGCTATAATAATACAGTACACTTTGTATTTAGCTTGTTTCTCCAAAGATTTGGATCAGATCCAAAGGCTGGGATTTCCTGCTAAATAGTCCGCCACATTTGGACGATTTGGCATTTTGCATAATTATACTTAAACAATCTCGTTTCTTGTTTGTTGTTAGTAATTCTTGATATGAGACAAAGATAAATTAAACAACATGTGCTGTATGTTTTGACTTGCAGAGGGAGTTGTTCCGTTTAAAGCCACTTCGGAAGGTAATAAATTGTTTTTACTCATTTTCCCGTATGTAATATTTTCTATCTAAACAACATTAAAATGGACGAATACAATTCTGAAAGAATTTTTAAAATTTAGGACACACACCTGGACCTCATGTGCCTAATATATATCTCGGTAGCGAAGATGAATCTAGTTCGGATTTATCTTCTCCAGCAGGAACTCCTGACAATGCCAATGCTCCCAACGAGCTTTCTGCATCTCCTCCTAAAAGTGTCGATTCCAGCACTAGCTCACAATGTCAATCCCAATCGCAAAACACGATGCAAATTCCACAGCCTTCTCCTTCCCTTGGATCGACAACATCTAGTTTGTCTCCATTGTCTGTGGCTTCGACACCTCCACCGCCTCCTCCTCCTCCTCCACCCCTTCCCAGTCAAATCCAATTTCAGAATAATAATTTTCAAATTCATTTGCAAGGCTTAGCCAAAATCGCTCCCAGTAATTTAGCTTCAACTCAAATTATATCTCAGCAAGCACAAAATAGTAATAGCAGCCAATTACATTTTAGCAAATTAATGGAAAATCATCATCAACTTCAACTACAAAATCAATTAAATAGCTTTTCAACGCACCAACTACAATCTGCCGTTCAACAACAGCAACACCACTCTACTAGCAAAAGTCGTAGCTCAAAGAAAAGTAGTAAAACGAAATCCCAACCTAAGGCCCGGACAATCAAATTTCATGAGTATAAAGGACCACCTAATTCTCAAAAAGGAGGCAACGGTGGTGGATTGTCCAGTAATTTGTCGCAACAGCAGAGTCAACAGCAGGTCGAAAGCTCCTACGAATTACTTCTACAGCAGCAACAGTTGTTCCTTCAATGGCAATTGGAGTGGCAACACAAGGTAGAAACCATAGGAATGTATGTATGTGAGACATTGTGTCCTAAATGTGTACTTAGAGCTAATTCTTTTTGTTATTTTCAACAGTATCCTCAAATTATATTACCTGCTGTCTCAAAACTTACATCGCCCACAGAAGCAACGGGAAAACTGGCCTCTGCTGTCTCTGCTGCTGCTGCAGCGGCGTCAATTTCGATGCACGCGAATCCTACAGTAGCAGCGGCTTCAGTTACGTCAGCTGCTGCAAATGTGCTGACACCTTCAACTGTAACTTCAGTTATTAGTTCTTCAGGGATTTCTAGTAACAATTCAAACCCACCGGTGACAACTCCTGGGCAGAAGCCCATCGCCCCTGCTTTGGATAAAACGACAACGATCACGATACCACATTTAACGATAGCTCCAGCCAGTCCTGCACAACAAACTGTACAACCGCAAATATCAGTTCAAGTGCCGTTAACAACAGTCACAGTTGTCTCGTCGTCAAATTCAGGACAAACAGAGATTCGACCGAAGCCACCAACTGTTGTAAATTCTGTCAATAGTAATTCTAGTGTAACAAAAAGTGAACCTAATAGTAACAGCAGTAGTCAGACTGGTCGGTTAAATATAAATAAGTTGAATGATTGGAAAGTTAGCGACTTAAAGGCAGAGCTTAAAAAACGAAATTTACCTGTGAGTGGATCTAAGCCCCAACTGATTGAACGGCTGAAAACTGCAGATTCGACCGTACAAGATGATAATATTAGTACTACAACAACAAATACAAAAAATAATTCTGGAATAATAGCAGTTATTAAAACAGAAAATGTAGTGGATGAAACCTCCAGTGAAATGATGGAGACTTCTGGGGGAGATCAATACAATCGAACACAGAGTGATGTCAAACGTGAAAACGAGCAAAATAGTTGTTCAGGTGGTGTTAATAATAATAATTCTGGTACTCTGAATGCCGCTATGCTAGCTCTTCTCGGAAAAGGTGTGGGTGTTGTTCCTCTTCCGATTATAAATGCACTCGCACAACAGCAGCAACACAATTCCCAAAATATTGTTGTGAGTGATAACACAATATCTGCATCGCCCAGTGTTGGTCTTAATGTTAATTCGCCAAGTTGTAACTCATCTGCAACGAATTCATCTTTGGATAACAAAACTTCTGCCAGTGTCGTTGTTGTAGATGAAACGTTGATTCGGGAGCAGCAGCGGCAAATTGAGCAATTACAACAAGCCTTGAAAATGAGCCAGCAACAATTGCAACAGATGAAATTGTCTCAGCAGGTGGACGTAAAAAATGTAAGTTTCATTTTACTTCTTTGTCTCTATCTGCAGCTTGTATTTATCTCTTATTTGATATGCTTTTACATTAGGGTGGGGGACAAAAGCACCGATTGGCACTGCAGCAACATTTACAGCAGAAAATGCAACAGCAAGCTCTGCAAGCACAACTTCAAAAATTAATCCAACTTCATTCCATTCAGCAGCAGCAACAACAACAGAAGGCGATTCAAGTAACAGTTACGCCACACTCCCAAACACAAATTATTCAGCAACGGTCCTCCAAAGTCATATCAACGAATCAGCCACAGCCAATAACTCAGAATGTAGGAATCGAAGGGGACAATTCTGGAAAAAATAAAAATGAACTGACTACAGTTACCACTGTACCGTTTACTATTGTTAAAATTGCTACAACGACAACAACGCATTTACAAACTGCCTCATCTGATCAAGAGCTCACAAATATTCCACAAATACAAATCCCAGATGACAAAAATTCTGCATTCCAGGTGATAATTCATTTTGCTGGCATCAGCACAATTGCTACAGGGTTAACATTGTAATTTACAAAACTAACTTTTGCTATTTTTTAGACTGACGAGAATGAATCTGGCCAAGGTTCCAAAGAGAATTCCACCACTGACCAGATGGACCACTCATGGTTGCTCAAAATCAATGAGGCACAGCCAATTGATTCCAAAAATGGTGTTAAAGAATTTCCACATTTTTTCGGCACTTTCATAACAAATGAGGAACAGCAGCAGCAACAGATTGTACAGGAACCTAAGGTGAGTTTTCTATTTTCAGTAACCAGTAGCAGTAATAACCTCACTTATATTTTGTCATTTTAATGTTTATATTTTCTTCTTGCCAAATTTTTTGTATTGTAAATGGATTTTGGTCTATTTTTACAGAAGAACGCTGTTGAGGTGAAATCAAAGAAGGGTTTCAAGAGCCAAATGGTTGATGACGTGCTGGAAATTCTTATTCGAAACGGAGGTAATGCATTTATTACTTCGGGGCTGTATTACTCTTCATTCTGGGTGGCATTGTCGGATAAGTTGCCGTTTCTATGTTTGCTGTGTAGCAGAGAATAGAATAGTAAAATAGAAGTGTAGAGCAATGAAGATAAGACACGGCTATGACAGCCGTAGTTTATTTAGTCTCGTAGTTGGCAGAGTTCTTGTAGTTTGTGAGGTTTTCGCTGAGAGAGGAGCTCATTTATGTAAATAAATCATAGCCACAAGGTTTATGGTCTGACTGGTATGTTATCTTTCTGTAAAACAAAGATATTGGCACATGTCTTTGTGTCTTAGTCTTACATGAATTGTGCTAATATTAATGAAAATTGGTATGCTAATGGTATATTGCTTGTGGGAATATTAACGAATTGTTGGATCTAATTTCCTTTCAGAATTGCCTCCGAGTGCAGCCCAAGAACCGCAGACGCCGACAACGCCAGGAAAATCGCCAAGAATATTGCCTTACCCAACATCAGCTACATCAACGTCATCAGGGATTGTTAACGATTCCTCTGATTCTATTCCCCCTCCTCCGCCACCTCCACTTCCTCCAGCCACATTCGCAATTACTCTTCCAACTTCGATTACATTCTCTAGAAACCCTTCGGCTAATTTGCCTAACTTTGTTCCATCTACGTCAGTTTCCGGAAGTGGCCTTAACAATTCTCTATCGTCACCTCTACTTTCTATCGCTGTGAGAAATGATAAAGCAACTGATGTTTCTTCGACCATTCCAAAGTCGGTCACTCATCTTTCAGCATTCAATTCAAACACTGCACTCAGTTCAGAAACTTTGTCAAAAGAAGCTCAAGACATCCTGAAAATTAGCGAGGACCTTTCTAATTTTGGAAGAGAGCATACAGAGCAAGAAACGCAACATCAGATGAAAATGCAAAATCGGATGTTTCACAATCATCAACAACTGCAAAGTACAATACATCCATCACATAACACGAATGTCAGTGCGGATGAAGACTCGGACACATTGGCTATGTTACTTGGGGACGTCGAAAAAGAATTGAGCTTGGATACCGACATGGATGTAGTTTTGGATGATTCTCACCACTCATCTCACGATAATAATCACAATCCAAACGATCGAAGAATTAACTCTACTAATTTAGCATCCAACACTTTTGATAATAGAGCTACCCAAAATTACCCAGATCAACACAATGTTCAGAATTTTGTCCATGATCATAATTCTCTTGTCACAGTTTCAGTTCCAATGTCTGTGGACAACATTGGAAATAATATGATACATATAGACATCCCTAACCAGAGTCAGAATGAAGTACAGTCGTGTACTAAGATGGGGACAGATGACTATTTAGATGAATTAGGAACTTTACTTCCAGGTGATTTAGATGTGCCGATGCCAATGGAAATGGATTATTCAGATTGGCTGGAAAACCTTTTGCCTGAAAATAGTAGTAATAATCTTTTGATAACCCAACAGAATACAAATAATAATGTTTCAAATAGCATTACTAATGCTAATAATAATATTTGTAATAATGTACATCACAATAGTACCCAAGGTTTTTTTGGAACGAATGGAAGTATGATGGATTTTGGTAATTCTTCTAATCAATATAACAATTCTCAACGTGACCCATTATTATCTTCTAGAAGTTTAGATATATTCTCTGCAAATGCCGTTGAAAATAATAGTTCGTCAGGAGGAATCGGATTAGGATTGGGAATAGGGACAGAGTCAGGATTAAAAGGAAGCACTGGGGCTCCAAGTCCTATGGCAATGAGTGATAGCCTTTTGTGGGATTTTGCAATGTAGAATGTAGTTTTCTCTACGCAAATACAGTGCTTCTTTTACAAACAAGGAAACAATGGCCTCCCGGAATAATTAAATGGTAATAACTGTTGCTAAACTATTTGGCTGTAGATTTCATACGATGTAGCAAGGCGTAAGCTGTCCCAGTACTTAATATTAGTGCTTCAAACATAATATGAATATCTGTGTTGCAAAGTCATTAATTAGTAGTAAGACGCAACAGGCAAGGTAGAGATATTCAGTTTTATATGAAGAAATTGTTATATGGGTTTATATCGTTCTCATATACGTGAAATGTTGGCCGTGGTTATGTTAACTGGTTTAACTTGCAGAATTTTCGAAAACGATACAATTACGATCGTTGGCAATTCTGCTTAGACAGGTAGCAGTAGTATGTTTTGTACGCATACGCCCCTATGTATTTTACGTGTAGTGTAGGTGCAGTAATCCAGTTGCATAGCATATGCAATACCAATAATATAATACTGTCTTTACCTTCATTTAGATTATCTTATAATGATGCAATCCCGGTGCGGACTAATTGATTGATTGTGGAAGCATGCATGTATGTCATGAGGACAAAAAATATTAATCAGTAACAAAGGTTGAGTTGCAATCTACCTAAGGCCTAATTTGAACACTTTAGCTGAATCAATCGAATCTTGAGATTATAAAATTAATCAACGAAGATATCCAGTGTATGGGCGGCAATAACGTAACCAGCCAAATAATATTTCAATTTTTCTGAAATTTTAGATAATTGTATTATTGTTTGTCATTTTAGCTCTCTTTTATATCATGAATAAAGTGTTGAAGTCTGTTTTCTGTTAAAAACGGACTTTGAAGACATTTATTTATAAGATACGAAGCAATTGTATTGCGTATTGTGAATGAAAGAAATTACAGATGGCCACGGCCAACATTGTTGCATTTGAATTTGGGGGTGTCAAAAAATGTCTGAATAACCAATTACCTACCCACAATAAAGACTAGGCTACAATGACTAAGTGAAATAAAACTGACCAAATTAATTGTAACATTAGTGTTAAACTTAGGTATAGATTTAGAAGTTGTGTTGTGTATAGATATTCGTAATGTCATAGCTTTTTTAATCTTGTAAATACTTCTATAAACTACTACCATCAAATGCTTAAACGGTGGAATTGTTATCTTGAATGAATTAGTTTGTTTTTAGGTGTCAAATAGTGATTTAAACAATCGAAAGACTTTAGCACTCCTACTAAAATCTTTTACTACCCGAAAGGGTTTTATTCATTAGTGTCCGGACACAATCTGAAAATACTTCTTCCATTAGAACCTAAACGTAAAGTAATATTCACCCCATGTTCCCAGTATTGCCGTTTAATGAACAGTTCTTAAATTGTTTGCGTTGCAAATTTAGTCTATTCTCTTTTATTATGATTACCAGTATAATTTACCTATAAACATTGATAAAATTTACAAGAAGCCAGCCATGTCATTTAACTGATTTAATATTTAACTATTGGCTAAGATACCTACAGAGAAGTAATACTACATACTCGCTGAGTATTTATGGTGCTAAATATTACGTATTACATTATTTTAATCATTTTTCAATGAGAAAAGCAATAATTACTATAGTCTGCCTCCTTAACTATACCTATGTCTATGCCATGATCATGCCTTGTTTGTTGATAATTGGCGGAATTGTCTGCGTTATGTGTACCCACAGGGCATTAATAGATGGAAAGAAGTACAGAAAAAATAGCTTTCTTTTAAAATGCCAACATTTGCAAATGGAATAGCAAATTAAGGAAATGAACGAAGAAACGCATTATGGATTTATCTGCTTAAACGATACTTGCCATTTTTAGTAACTGAAATAATGCACGAAACGAATGAAAACGTAACAATTGTAAACATAGCTGATTATGATTAATAAGAAGACTTAACTAATTTATTAATATTTATTCTGACCATTTCAACTGACCATACATTAATAGTCTTAATATTATTGTATTGCTAATGAAATAAGCACAAGTACTACTTAAAAGTAATTTAACTCGCCTTAACTATGTTTAACTACAATAAAAACCACGTAACAGTTACATTTGAGTGGTATGGTTATATTACTCAAAACTACATATAACGTACTTATCTATCTATAATGTACCACGAATGATTTCACGGAATCACCTAGATAATAATTTGTATGTATCCGTAATAATGAATTAATGAATCGAACATAATACTATATACGATAGTAATAATTTAGTCAACTACGCATAATGTTTCATTTTATTGTGAAAACTCTTTCCGCAGGGTACCAATAAAACGAAGAACCAATTTTTCAACATGCCTATATTCGATGTTTTCACTTGATAACTATAGAAGTTTACTATTATGATGTTTTATGATAAAATTGTTCATAGTTCAATTACTTCGTTTCATACTGTGTTTTTGCATGTAATGTGGTCTCTCCACCAAACCAATCCAATCCACCATTAAAGGTGACTTTAGTCTGAATTGATTCTTGTACTTAACATGTTTTGATCAGAGACTGTGTGTATTACTAGATAGGTTTTACCTGTATATGAAACAGTAGAATACAATAACAAGCTTAACGAATTATTGGTTGAATCGCAATCAGTTGAGTATGTCTGTTCCTATGTAATCTGTATGGTGAAGTGAATGAACGAATTCATCAAATACCCGATCCGAGTAATACGGCGTATTAAATGTTAGCCAAGTGCTGTGAAGAGAGAACAATGCGTAAGATTGAATGCTAGTGCCACAATACTATGGGTGATGTGATTTTTAATCCAAACATATGTACGGTAGGTTAATATTCATACACAACTGGTATGCTCTCATCTAGTGTTTAGAGTGTATTAATACCCATATATTATACATTATTCATTTTGATTGATTGTTTCATGAGTCAATAAAACCAACACGGTATGTGTTTGCAATCTCAATATTTTAAGATTCCATAATGCATATCTCACCTCATCTCCAATTTTATTGTCTACCGTTGTTCACTGAACTTGCGCGTGCAGTCTAAAATATTAAACATATGATATATGCCATTGTAGTGTTAGTTTAAGACACGTTCCAAGATTTATAAGACAGAATGGAATAATGATCATTTTGATCATTGCTACTAGAATTAACAAATCGATTTCCTTGTACGACAGTTGCTTTATAAAAATGCACAGTTGATTGATGTACCTCCTACGATGTTTCAGAAAGATAGATTGCTTACATAAGATTCTGATTTCCTTCATTTCGTTGTCATCAAAATACAATAGTTTATTCTTTGTTTAACCTTTCCACTTTTCCATTCCTTGATGTGTTACTACTAAAACTCTATTTCCTAACGATTTAAGAATGCTTCTAATTTCTGCTGCTCATGGTTATCATGTAAAGTTAAAGTAGTCAATGTCAATGAGGTACACACACCTCCAAAAACCAACCAGTAGAGTTGAGAGAGATTGTAAATCCAGGTTTATAGAAGGTCATACTTACGCACGGTAATGAATTTTAATTCTTTTTATCTGAGTTATGTAATACTACATAACCGCTACTGAGGACAACATACATTTAAGGTTGGTGCACATTCTGCACTTTGGTTTTGTTAAATGGAAAGTTTCCATTAATATACTAAAGCCTTCATTTAGGTATTAATTTAATATTTATATCAACTGTAAATTGTTTGTAGGCTCACCTTTCGTCAATCATAATTGGCATATCCTATTTTCAACTACTGTACAATTTAGTTGAGGTACACGAGTAAACACATGAAAGTGGAAAAGTAATCTAGCACTTATGTATCCATCGCAAACAAACTTTTAAAAGTGCAATTAGTAAAAGGCTTTGTCCTACGTAAATGCGATATCAGTTTGCCTCAAATATTATTTCAAGGAATATAAAAATGCCTCGGTGTTGTTTGTCATTCATTGCCTGACATGACATTGATGTTGTTTACTCTTTCAGCAGCATTTTAATTTAAGTCATTCCACTGATTTTTTAGTAGTGTTTTTCTGCATTTGAGTATGCGAAGTCATTTACTGTGGTTAAAGACTTTGCGCAGAGAGAATACAATTATCACACCTCAGCATAGATCACACGTGTTTAACTGGATAAGACAATCCGTCAAACCATTGATATGTTTCGTCTGCATGCCAATTAAATGGTTAAAGGTTGATGTCATTTTTAAAGGCATACTAGTTGGTTTTCTTTGGTTGGGCTGTAAAGGTCCCGTTTTATTTCCAGGTTTATGTTTTGCAATAGTACTTCCAGGGCATACTAAATCTGCACATTAATCATGTCTCAGGGCAATAGTGATAGAATAGTGGACATCGGAAGCATTGGTAATGAGTCCAGAAAGAGATGTGAAGGAAATAATAATAGAAATCATATTGATGCAACAATTAATATTTCACGTCAAGTTATTAACCAAAAGGAGCTATATTCTCATTACAAAGATGTAGAACTGGATTCAACAGGTAATTAATTATACAGATAATGTGTACATCTTCAGTGTAAGAAATAGCACATTCACATTCTCATTATTGCATTGATTTTATGGTGAAATTACCATGAACATTACTAATAGTAATGCAGAAATACTTGGTTTGACTTTCTTATACTTCTACTCTTATTCAGATGAAAGAATACCTTCCGGTTGTTTCGGAATTCCTAAAACATTGAAAACTTTTAAATGCACACCTTTGATTTGGCTCCAATCTGTCATTCCCTTCATTGACTGGTTTCCTAAATATCAATGGAGAGACGACCTAAAAAACGATGTAGTAGCAGGGTTTACTGTTGCAGTAATGCACATTCCACAAGGTAGGAAATATTTTCTGTCACATAAAAACACTGCAGTCATTTGTTATGTCTATAATTTGTGCGCCCTGGCACAAAATACAATGAATATTTCCTGGATTTTTTCTCTCTGTGTTTAATCAGCATGTAATTATTCATAGGAATGGCCTATGCGCTTTTGGCAAATATCCCACCTATAATCGGCATTTACATGGCATTTTTTCCCGTGATCGTATACACATTCTTAGGAACATCTCGGCATGGATCTTATGGTATGCAAAATCATTAAACGGTATTACTGTCAAGTTATTTTGAATTATTGTCCCTTGACAATTAAAATCCGGGTAGGTGAAAAAATTTATCTACAATACCAAAACCCGAAATTATGAAAACCTTTCCGTATCATATTTCTTCGACTTTCTAGTGCTTCTACTTCCATAACATATGCACAAAATAGGGGAATTCTTTTCCTCCAGGAAAGGGCTATTGACATCGGACCTTTAACATTGGTCACAAATGGATTTCCAAAGACCTTTTCCCTGAGAAAAAGAATTTCCTTATTTTTATACATATGGCCCAATGAGATCAGTTAATTGTAAATTACTTTCTAGGTACATTTGCTATGGTATGTCTTATGACTGGAAAGTTATCTGCTGATCAAATGGGGAAATACGAAATAAAAGATACAGATGCACCCGAAAAACTTCCTGACGGAGAAGAGGATCCTGATGTTACCTATAAGTATGATATAGTCCAAGTTACAACAGCCATTAGTTTGACAGTTGGACTTTGTCAAGTAAAACCATTTGAACACATTCCAATCTAATGAGATACCTATGTATTTAGTACCTTCTCTAGATGAAGCATCCTTTACTTAAGTGTGCCAATTATGTCTCTTCTTCTTAGTTGCTGATGGGATTTTTACGTCTGGGAAGAATTAGCATTCTTTTATCACCCGCACTTGTCGGAGGATTTACTACTGGAGCCGCTTTGCATGTTCTTACATCTCAAGTTAAAAGTTTATTAGGTCTGAGTCTCCCCAAAAGAGATGGTTTCTTTAACTTGCCTGTAGTGAGTTTTTTTAAAACATTAGTAATGACATCTCGATATATTTATTCATGTGTAATGAAACTGCATTAACCTTGCAAAACTATGCAACGCAAGCTTTCGAATTTTGTGTGAATTGTAATGGGTTGCAGTAATTATAAACTAACTTAACTTAAGAATGTACAAAGCATTTCAAAAACTATTGTGTTTTAGACGTACGTTGATGTATTCGAAAGAATCGGAAGCTCAAACACAACAGCCATCATCATATCTGCAGTTACAATAGTCCTATTAGTTTTCTACAATGAGTTTCTTAAGGTAATTAATGCTGCAAAAAGTTGAATATGTGCAATTATTTATGAAGATTAAAATGTTGTCTTGTCTATTCCGAAGGTCCCTCTGAGCAAAAGAATTCCTTTTCCAATCCCAGTGGAGTTGATGACTGTGGTGATAGGGACCATAGTATCTTATTACTGCGAAATGAAGGCAAATTACGGTATTTCAGTAATTGGAAATATTCCTACTGGGTATGTTCATGACACGTATCTTGTTTTAATACTGGATTATAGTTAGAGATAAACCTCTTTGTTTAAAATCCGAGAGACAGAGATGAGGTCGACTTTCATTGGGAGCCTAGAATTCGGGTTTGGGTGGTTGTTGATTGCCTTTGTAAATCATGCTTATAATAAATGATGGTTTAATTAAGATCAGATTGCCCACACCAGCTGTTCCTCCGCTGGAAGTTATTCCCGATGTTTTCGTTGGAAGTATTATCATAAGTTTTGTTGGTTATGCAATTGCAATATCAATGGCAAAGATTTTTGCAGAGAAGTATCATTACTACGTGGATGCTAATCAAGAACTTATAGCTCTGGTAATGGAACACAAGTAAACATTCAAACAGGATTTCTCATATGCGTTCCTACTTACTAATTTCTTAGGTTATTCGAGGCATGCTGAATTCTGCTCTATTTATAAATTCAATGCAATCCACTAATTGTGTAGGGATCAAGTACCATTGCCGGAAGTTTCTTTAAGTGCGCGCCGATTTCAGTATCGCTGTCAAGAACATTGGTGCAGGAATCCGTGGGTGGGAAGACCCAGCTTACCGGCATCTTCTCTTGTGGCGTTCTCCTATTAGTTTTGCTCTGGTTGGGTCCCTACTTCGAGGCTTTGCCTCATGTAAGTTATTTATACCACGCTAAAGTGAAATGTGTTCTAATACATTATTAGTGAGTTGTTTATAGTTGCTTAAGTAGTACACACATGGAAATCTTAAGTAGTTTGCCGTTTCTGTCGCGTACATGTACGACAATTCCAACATTTCTATTTTGGTATGGGTTTTTCAGTGTATACTCTCATCTATAATCCTGGTGGCACTAAAAGGAATGTTTCTTCAAGTTCTTGAATTGCCAAGAGTTTGGAGAGAGTGTTCTATTCATGGAGCGATCTGGACAATAACATTTATATGTACTGTAGTATTAGATATTGAATATGGATTGGGTATCGGCCTGTTATTGTCTTTGGGTGCACTCATTTGGAGATCCAACAAAACAGAAATATACGTTTTGGGTCGATATGAAAATTATGATCTTTATGTAGATATCAATACTTGCGACAAGGTGAAACCATTTTCTATGAAAACTACGATGTCAAATTTCACTTTCATTGATCTGTGTATGGATGACAATAATATTTTCATTTTTTCCGTCTGTAAAGGCTAAAGAACTTTCTGGAATGAAAATAATCAAATATTCAGGCAGTCTTAATTTTGCTACTGTGGACTATTTCCTTGCTTTTATTAATGGCAATATCATTCTACCAGACAAGGTTATCTTAAGAAAAGCTAACCCCATAATATCATTGGTTACTAATGATAATGACCATTTTAACGATGCCGGTTTGAATTTTTTTTACTTAGATGTCGTCGGAAGAATATGGAGAAGATATGTCTAGTAGCAATTCTACTATATCCACGATAGAAACTACAATTTCAGAAGAAGAAAGTTATAAGGAAAGCGCGAAGAAAAGAAATAGTGAAAGACAAGTAAGGTTATTTTCAAGGAAATATTTTTTTGTGTCTGCTAACTAAAAAAATGTTTTGCTGCTGTCTATAGGTGAAGTGGATAATTCTGGATTTATCAAGTGCGGGCTCAGTGGACCCCGGAGCAATTAAATGTCTGCGAGAACTGCATGACAGCTATCTGAAGAAAGGAGTCGGTTTTATTTATACAAACTGTTCTGTGGTTGTTTTCGAATCGATGTTAAAGTGTCGGTTCGTTCACCATGCCGGTGCCAACAATTTCTTTCCAAGTCTACATGATGCGATTGCATATTGCAACTTTCGCGATAGAGACCTGTAAGGATATTAGACGTAGCATCAAGATATAATTCTCAAAGGTTGATAGTTCTACTTACTGCATTTTGAATTATGAATTCCTTATTCTCATTATGCGTTCATGTTTATCGTAATAAGTAAGCGAACGCTAGAAGTCTGTATCTTGTACAAATGTTTACAAGCGTATCTCAGCGGAGTTGTCTAATAATAAATGCAAATAATAAGTTTGTGATATTATAGTCACGTCAATAAAACAGTACGCAGATAGTTCCTAATTCCTAACCCACAATTAAACCTTTTTTGACCTACGATCATGCTTGAAGTTAATTACACAGTAGAGAATTTTAATTGGGTTGAGGATAATAGGTGTTTACCATTATTACTGTTGGTACTGGTGCACCTGCTCTAAAGACAACTTGCAATATATCATTTAAATATTTATTGCCAACAGTATAAATGCACTTGTAAATATATACACATTGTTTCTTTTCCTGTCAGTATAGATATAACTGATAAATACTATAACTAACGACCTTTGCTTTATTGTTAACTCATTGTCAGCCACAATTCTTAAGTATGTGAGTAAGTGTGTGCATACAGTAAAGTAAAAGGTGTGGGGTAAAATTAAGCATGTTGATTAGCCTTTTCAAAAGATTATTGCATGAGTTCAAACAAGTGATCAGGTAAGGTACTGCAACTGAACAGAAACGGTAACCAAACCAAAAGAGTGCTCAATAACTAATTCAGTATTATAATAAACACCTTTCCAAACTATAAATGTACGTTTGCAAATTATAAAGCATCCCTTTGTTAGCACAAACCAATTTGTGACGGCAATAGGTCTAAGATAGTATAAACGGTTAATTCATTATACCCAGTAAGTACAGTATAAACTACCCAAACTTTATTTATTAATTGCTAATTGCCATTTATTTTCAACATAACACCTTAACAAACTAGTAAAGACTACTATTGAGCTAGTAATTAATGGTATGCAGAAGCAGTTGTTATTGTACAAAAAAGCTTTTTATGTACTATTGACATCAATTATATGGTAGATATTGCAACATTTACGATAATTAAAATTCTGAAAAACATATTTAAGTATGTAAATGGTAAATACAAACTCCCAGTAAAGTAAAGTGTAGGTAATCAGCTCCCTATCAAACTATCGAGATTAGGTCAATTTTCTGTATTTCCAGTATTACTTGTATATACTGTATATCTCATTTGCATCAATATTTGCAATAAAGTAGCAATACAATGGAGATTTGAACAAAACGACAATTGCAAGTTTTTAGTAAAATATTTAATGTATTTATGACATGTCATAGTAAGTTGATGCTAATTGTAGAGTTAATTTTTAAAGGCGACAGATATACGAGTTAACTCGTTAGCAGTTTACATTTACATATTTCAGTAAGTGCCAGTGCCAATGTGCCTTAAAGGATTTCATCATATTTTCTAAAGTAAATCCTTTGGAGAGATTTGGAAATTGCAACGGTATCTGTTGTTTGAGATTAGAGAAAGAGATCGTTTACCCTTACCCTCGTGTCATAGAGCTAGAAAAATAATTTCATCTAGCATTTTACATGATGTTGATATAGCATGTGTATCGAATGTAATGTAAATTCTGTACCTACATGCATATAAAATGTATTTACTTGTTTAAAGGATTTGTTAGTTATAGAAAAGGTGAAGCTATGCAATTTGATCCCCTTGCATTGCCTTATGTTTAACTAATGTTGTCGTGTATAAGAGTACACATATGTACAATGGGTCAGTAGTAAGTCCTGATGCATACAGCATACGTAAAGTGGATTGAATAAATTCGATATGAGATGACTATGAATGACCATAAAGTTAGGCGTTACACATTACATTACATATACTTACTTTGGAGCTTAGCCTAGCAAAGTACGAACAAGAATACTTTTCTATAGAATAGTGTATACTTAATTTGTGCATGTTATAGTGGAGTTTTACAATATAAAAGTGTAGTGATTTCATACACAGCAAACCTGGAATACGTGAACAAGAAATAATAATGCAAAAGCAGAAGAACAACGTAGAAGATTCACTTGAGGCAAACTTACAGATATTCTTATTCTTCACCATTAAAGTCTCAGCATTACTTTAGTATTCTACTTATATGAGACTATTACTCTTTCTTTGTATATGCATAATGCTACAATGTGTACACATATATCAGAATTTACAACAATTCAAGATTAGAGATTTTTCATCCATTCTTCACCTCGTATGCCAACTAGTAATAACTAAGCTTATCATGATAGTACTTTCAGTTACATTACGTTTACAATATCTAAAGATTATTAGTTGACTATGACCACTCTTGCAGATTCACTTTTTTCATTAACATGCATACTGGTATAACACATCTCCAATCGTAATAAGTAATACCCAAAGTGCTGTATCTCATCAAGATATACTACTTAACTGTTCGCAGCTGTACTGTACATGGTTATTGAAAGGATTCACGTATGAATCTTTATAGTATTACGTATATGTATTGGTAGAGCCAAATCAAGTGACAAGTTGTCTCTATGCGGCAAATCTCGTTTGACGTTTTCAGAAAGTTTCTCCATCGAACAACCAGGCTTTAGCCCAAACAAAGCTGATATTCAACATTCAGCACTTGAAAAGAATTACAACCAAAGCTAGAGCTCTACAATTATATTTATATTGTATTAAAAGCTGGCTGGTTTGGTTTCAGTGAGTATTGTGCGAGATGGGACAAGGCAGTCGGAGAGTCAAGTCAAGTCAGGACAGGTGTCGTGTACTTTGCCCTTACTTATTTACCTTAGCTCATAGTTCATACGTACACTTGCACTTAATCTGTATATCCACATCTCAAATACTCACTTTACTCACAACAACAATGAAAACCTGCACCTACAACTAAATAACTAACATAAACACATGCACCACGGTATAACAACATGAATAATATTATGCAGCACATCATATCACTTTTATCCTGATTACTTCCTTCACTTTCGTCCGAACGCCTTCCTTTTAGTGACTTGACTTGACTTTTGACTTATAATAACAAAATCTCAGCTTATTTCACAAGTGAAACGCTTTTCGTTTTACTTGTTTCCCTGTTTGGATAATAAAAAGATGTTTTCCATAAGTATACCTGTAGTATTATTATAAGTAAGAGTTTTAAGGTAACTCAACCAAAATCATCTTCAACATTTCTTTTTGGCTTGCTCGTTTTCATCTCTGCATAAGGCGCTGTTTTTACTTATTTGGCCAATGGGTTACTGTGTATTAGTAATGTTTAAATTTTCAGAGATAGGACACACCTACTTAGTAGCTAACTGCCTACTTGCCATACAATAAGGTTGTTTTGATTTCATTTTTTATTGTACTCTGTCATTTTCCCTCTTCCAGTCAATTGACATGACCGCAGGCTATGGCCTTGCTTAAGATTCAGTGCATTTGTCTATGGTTATTACTGATTACAATGTTTTTAATGCACCTGTCTGCCTTAGTTAATAATATTCTAATTTCTATAATTTTCTGACCTCATGAATGAATTATAATTGTGGATGGATTCATTTATTGCACTACTATCTGAAAAATATCAATATTCTTTCTTACACACGAAACAGTTGTAGTAATAGGATGCTACAGTTAGAGTTAGTCATTGTCATGTTTCTGTACTTCGCTGTTGTAATATATTCCAGTCAATTTAGTATCCAGTGCAGTACAATCAACTTCGTTTTCAATGAGCCATCTAATGCTAATTATTTATAAGATGAGTGAATAGTGAGAGTGAATTGGCATGAAGAATCAAAAGCGAAATATTAGCATTCATGGAAATCAACTTGCTACTCAATGAAATTGCTATCTTAGCATTTTACTCTAACTGTAAGTCCCACTTGACTTGATTTGACTTGAACTGACTGACAATGAGTTGTTTTGTCGTCCTATTCATGAAACTAATGCCAATAATATTCAACTTCTACTACCACAACGACTACTCTATACTACACAATGTAGTTTATAAGTTGGATACTCCAATGTATGCATGGGTAGAAGTAAGTACAGTAGCTTTTGGCTTTTGGTTCAATGTAAACCTTACGCAAACCATTGACTGATTGAAAGATGTGTAACAAGAATTGTTTGGTTGCATTGTTTGTATATACATTTTTAGGAAGACCATCACTATCATGCATACAAACAATAATGTTGTCCACATTAAGTGTTTACCTTTTGTTTCATCTCTATAAGTTTATATCAAACGATAAATAAGATGATTTTTCATGTAGGTACTTTTACTAATAATAATAAAGAGTAGTGAGGTAAAACTTAGGTATATAACATTGCATTTGTACAAAGGTAATAAGATCTGTAGGAATACGTCTTTGCATATTTATGCATACTGGTTTGAAATCTTGAAAACATCATACTGGTCAGTACTTTACTTACGATTAGCTATTATATTCTAATTCTGAGTTGCATATCATATTATCATTTAAACAAATCTCTGTCGTACTTGTTCTTTTTGTTAGCATGTAGGTAGAGCAGATTAGATAGCCGTGCATTACAAAGGTACACGTATGGTAGTGTTGAGTGTATAGAAAATAATAATATCACATAGCTGAGTCGAAAGTCAAGTCAAGACAAGTCAGGTTTGTCAGAATTTCTTGAATACCTTAGCTATACTTTATAAACGAGCATTCAATTGGGATTTTCTCTCAAGTTGCCTAAACGAGAGACTGCCTTTAAAACAGGTTCATAAAAATTGTTTGTTTGGAGAATTGGTGATATCAATACGATGTATTATACATGGTAGTATGTATTTATGCATATTACAAAGGCACAGGTTGGAATAGTCACGTATGTGGACATGCTATATATGCACGTTTAACTTGTATAGTAAAATCTCGTAAGTTTGGTGTTATTACCCACCAGATATACTTGAGTTAAATACGTAGTACAGAAACAAGAAATACTTATAGGATGATTGCAATAGTACTACTAGAACGATAGTGTAAGTTACTCATTATTATTATTAGTTACTTTAATGCCACAACTTCCACTTTAGCTGGCGATTAGCTAGAATTGTGTATAAGCAAGGATAGAAAGAAGCCAAGGTGCATTAAATGATACGTTAACACTGCCACTCTTGTGTATTGAGAAGAGAAACAATTGTATAACTATAGATATAGTTCGTGCAGGGAGATTGGATGCGTGTATAGAAAACAACTTAAATAGTATGTAGAAGATATTAAACATATGTAGGTACCTATAGACAGATGCATGTATGCAATGAACAAGGAGAGACAGCAGAGATCAAGTATTTCAAGAAGTAAGATCATCAAGTAAAGTAAGTAGAGGACTAGACCAGTACTTGATCTAGGGCAAGAGTGACCTAATATTTACGACAACTTTTGCTTTGATCAGGCAAAAGCTGACTAGCTGTACTTTGCAAGAAAACAAAACACAAGGGAAGGTATTCTGTGTGTGCAGAATGAAATATGTATGTTTGTAGTAGTTTGGTCATATTACTTATAAGTTGCCTTGCCTTGTACTTTGTCTTGTGGGCTTCTTGACTAAATATCATGAGTAAAGTGAACTCAGACCAGACTTGTCTTGGCTTGACTGGTTTGCACTTTCATCATTTTAGCAAAGCAAATCAAAAGGAAAACCTTAGACAATATATGAGTTTATGCCATCCTTGCATATCTTCTGTTTTGTTTGGTTCTCTGTGAATATTTGTAAGTATCGCATGTTCCTTGGTTAGTAGAGTAGTAGTGGTGGTGATGTAGTTTTACTTTTTTCTGCATCTATGTTGTTATTTGTATTATTGTCGAATATGAACTGACTATGTATGTACTGATTGTTGACCATTAGGTAGATACAGGCCAGACCAGAGCAAGTCTGTGTTGCTGGACTGACTTGACTGGTCATCTCATGGTAAGATTCGACTTGACTTTATTGACTTGAACTGAGTTGACTTGGACTCGTCGTTCCTACGTTTCGTTCGTAGTAAAGTAATAGTAAGAGTAGCCCATTTACTATAAACATTAACGATAGTGACATGACAGGCCAGGCCAGTAAAGTACAGCACGAGTAGGCTGTACTGTATTGTGTGTGAGTAATAATGACGAGTTTTCTTGTACCTACGTGCATTTGTATGCATATTAAGTTAAAAGAAAAGTTTTCGTAAAACAGGTTACTTACTAAACCCAAAACTTGAAGAGAAAGTGATTTTTCGTCTGAGGATGATCAGGGGTTCTTTGAGGATTATTACCAACAAGTAACAACTGCTTTGTTTCAATTGTCTAGCAGATTTTGTCAAAGATAGACGGACCCGGCAACACAATTTATTTGCTACCTTTCGCATCGTCTCTCCAAATTCATCTCTTCTAGGATATCCGATCTTTTACGTTGTCCCCACCATTTCTTCTTGCACACCTACTGCTATTCAAATTTATTTTTAAATACTACTTCCGGGTTCCTTCCGTTGTCCTTCAATCGGTTGTGCCGTCGCACCATCAGTGAATCTCTTCTGATTTTTTGGGAATAGCCTCGAAAATCACTATTCAGTTCTGCCTTCTTTACCGTCTTTGACAATTTCTACAGAATAAAATATATTATTCACCACGAATATTCGTTCGACACCCTTTCAGTAGTTTCCAGTTTGAACTTCAACTTTTCGTTTTCTTCTTCTTCACAAAGTGGAGGAATTGTTGATTTGTTTATTTTTCCATGTAAGTTTTTGGCCAATTCAATTCGGCCTCACCCACATTCACAACGGCGAAAAAGAAAAGGAGAAGTAAATTACGGAGAAACAAACTGAAAATGGATACAATATTACAACTGTCAAGGCGTCTAGCTCACAATTCCTCTCCGTCGTCCAATGAATTGATAAAGTATTCTCCGACAGATTCACTTAAACTTAGCAACAGAGATAATAAACGGATCGAGAGGCGAAAACCAAATTGGACAGAATGTGAAAATATATTTCTTCTTGACCAGTTTGCTTTGCACCGTGAAATTCTGACTTGCAAAGCTACAGACGCTAGTACGAATTTAAGAAAGCAAGAAATATGGCGACTCATCTGTTCAAACTTAAATCAGAATAATACTCTAGTTCGTCGAACGCCTGCGGAAGTGCGACGAAAATGGAAAAATTTGGTTACTGCAGGGAAAAAAGTTTGAACAAGACATTTGATTTGCCGTTTGTAGTGATATTTTTAGAGTATTTTAGTAAAATGGTATAATATGATCTAATTATTGCAGGAACTTTGGGAAATGAAGCATCAATTTCACATGAACGGTGGAGCGGGAGCCAACGGGAGGAAAATCTCTGAGTTGAGTCAGCGAGTTCTTCAGCTTCACTCTAGTGGGAATTCTTCTAATAACAGCAACGGGCTTTTTGGTAGTTTGGGCGCACTTCATGGAGGATCCCTTTTGGGGAATGGTGGTGTGGGAGATAAGTACTTGAATACTCCTTCAAAATACAGCGAATATATAGAAGATAAAAATTTCATCCCTGCTCACTTTACCCCTATAATTACTCTGAGTGAAAGTAATAATAATCATATTAATTTAATGGGGGCAAATAACTCGGACGGACCGCCAAGTCCCATGAGTGACGACAATGACGAAGAATCCAGTGAGTCCAGAAATGCCACGGAGTTAATGTCCGACTCGGGAATTTACGAACAGGAAGGAATCGATCTGAGAGTTAATGTGACCAGGAATGGAACTGCTAATAGTGTCAACAATTTAAGTATGAATCAAGATGAGGAGGATGATGACGAAGACGACGTCGATCGTTTGCCCAATCATATCCTGGAAAGATGCTATTCCACTCCCATTTCCAATTTGAGGCATCCACAACAACTCGCTCTCTCCCTCAACAGGGCGCTCTCCAATGGGCCTTCACTCATAGATCGGGATCAGAACATTTCTTCAGACTTAAGTCGTAACGGTGGAAATATGAATTCCCCCGTCATCACTACAGTGGGCTCTGCACTAAATAAAGAACAGCAACGCCCTGAAAACAACAACAATAACCCTCAATCTCTTGGCCAGCAACGAAAATGCTCTGAAACGACAGAGGAAATGTCTCCTCAGACGTCAGACCCTTGTCCTAAGCTTCATCCTAGCTTTGTTCCTAATGCAAAGGACTCGGAGGCTATCGGAAATCTCTACAAAACAAAGCTCCAACTCCAAATTGAAATCCTCAAACTGACAAAGAAGAAATTGATTCGCGATCTGAAAATGAGCAACAAAAAACCGAACAGTGGTGTGGCCAATACAAAATTCGTTTGGATGCACAACAAAACTATGCCAAGGGAAACAAGATCCAAGAGTACAGAGAAATAAATTAAAGCACTCAACTAAAACATCTAACTATAAACTAAACAACTACATTATAACCTAAATATATCTGCCAATCAAATATCCTATTAATACTTAGCATAATATTATTTTTATACTCCAATTACTCAGTAAGTTTAGAACAAAACCTTGTATAACAGAGCTTTTCTTTTGTATAACTGCCTACTTATAGTAACTATACATTCTTAAAATAAACAATAGCATTTTGTATCACTTACATATGGGTAGTATTTAATTACATGCACGTTTATATAGTTGGTACATTATGGTAATTTTGGATAGATGACCTGACAAAGTAATTTCATTACTTAAATAAAGATCTTGTGCTCAAATGCTTTTAACATTGTGGTGATATTGAGATTAACGTCCTTTTGGAATTGTGGCCATTTAATTGCTTTAGTTAGTACCTTACCTTTCTGTATTTGTATGTATTATGTATGCATGCATCGTATAAAATACCTTTTATATTAATGTACCCTCTCTTGTAGAGGTACCTACTTATTTTTGTTGAAAATGTAATATCCCTTGGGGGCTCTTCACTTTGTCTATATATGCAGAAAGTATAAATGTACGTACGTACTTATTTTTATATCGATTCATTGAAACTTGTTCAAATATCTACTACTTAGAATACTGTATCTCGTGATAGATTCATTCAATCTTCTCACATAACACAACAGCTGCAACAATTATTGTCACAAAGAGACTATGCTGTAAATGTATTCTATAAAAATGTTCTTTAATAATAATATTTTATTTAAGCTTATAGAGTTTGTACGTTTGTAATAGTAATAGTTGTCATTCGTTGTCTGTGGTCTGGTCTTGTCTCGTCTGGTCTACATTCTTATGGATAAATTAAAATCTTTATAAGGATTATTACAACTTATCACTACGAACATATATTGTCTTTTTAATACATAGCAGCATTTTGCAAGGCATCTGCACTCATTGAGTTAACACTAACATCTATACAGATCACCACTAATAAGAAAGAACAGAGCAGAAGGAGCAAGCAACCCTTTTGTTTATTGCCATAGCCTTCCTTTAATTAAGCTGCCGTTCACTCTCACTCACCTGCATTTCATCTCACATTGCATCCTTGTCTTGCCTATTGTGTAGCGACTCAATATTTAAGTGCAGAATGGAATAGAAAGAGTAAGTAAGTGTAATAAGCAGATAACCATGCAAAGAAAAAGATTGTTACACTAGAGCGTAATAAACCAAAGCTAAGCAAAGCAAGCAACGCAGTTAGAGTTAGCATGGTGTCATGTCAGATAATAAATCCAGTTGTGACGCACTATGCATATTTAATTGATAGTCAATTTCAAGACACTTGATGCGACAAGACAAAACGTTGGTTTTACTTCTCTCGTCATGTCAATCTGCATTAGACAGAGTAATTATATACATATATGTAAATAAATAATAGCGACTACTGTTCTCCATGCATTGGCTCCATGTAATTTCACACTTTACTCATTTACACATCCAAATCTGTATTTGCTATATATACCTTCAAATCAAAATCATTCTCATTATACAATAATAATACAATTGCTCCTGTCGAGACTTGTCTTGTCCTTTTGGTTCGTGTTCAAATCCAAACAGAATCAGAACAATAGTAATAATTTTCAAATCCATTCATATTGTATGCAACATCACCAATAAACATTATCCTGTGAAGATAAGCTTTTAGTAGTCTACTAAAAACGTTGTGCATTACTATGCAACAGTAATAAGTATATTATAGCATATATCGATGAATACTAATCGTAATAATAAAGCAGAGCAAAGTGAACATTAACATTAGCATTACAATCAGAAACAATGGCCGTGAACTAACAATTAGATCAAACGAGTCGAGCTCCAATCTAACTCAACGTCTTATTTGCATATTCGACTATTTACTTATCTTTAGTCTTTACCAGTTTCGCAGTAATAAAGTAAACTATGAATTACATGATGCAACAAATACAAGTATCACATTTTTCAATGAAATGATGCAACCAATTGCAATGTCCATAGGTACGTAAATCTAAACGAGAACGAAACTTTTTTATTTTCCATCCATGACACCTTCAGTTCACACCTGTCATGGGCCCAGTAATTGAGTACCTACTCAAATAAAGTACCCAAACACATTCAAGGTGCTCTATTCTCCTCTAAAATCAGATCTTTCTTCCCAACTGCAATTTATCTACTAATTTATACATTATTAGATGCTCATCAATGCACGATTTTGTATGCATAAACTGCTATTTCATTTTCATATCGTTTTGAAACAGATTCCTCATTCCTGTGGTTTTACGCAATCCGAATTGCTTATGCATCCTTGTGCTAACAAAGTAATTAAAGAGCATATTTGGATAGCCATCGCAAAGTAATGTAAAAAATGAAATACTTGAAGATCTACTCATAGAGTCCTCGGATTATAATATGCAGGAGAGATTGAGCATTGAATAACTTCAACTTTGTATCACACAAGGTAGTAGTAGCCCAGTCGAGTCACTTATCGGAGGTGTACCTATAAATTTAATGTCTGGTCTGGTATGCAGCATGTATGAAGGTACTAGTAAATAGGTATAAAACTGAAGGATGTAAATAAAGATAGTGTATACCTAAAGGAAGGTAGGTTCTGATGTGTTAATACATAATTAGGGGCTTACTAAAACCTAAATAAC
This sequence comes from Yoshiicerus persimilis, assembly GCA_020352615.2. Taxonomy (NCBI): domain Eukaryota; kingdom Metazoa; phylum Arthropoda; class Collembola; order Entomobryomorpha; family Tomoceridae; genus Yoshiicerus; species Yoshiicerus persimilis. Next base: position 29,007,872 of record CM036940.2, on the reverse strand, counting down.
CTTAAGAGTTCCCGAGTGAGCAGGAAGAGCCAAGGCAAATGTAGTGTAGTAGTTTAGTAAATTATTACTGTAACAAGTACAACGCAGATGCATTCGAAGGGTTATACATAGGAAAGGTAAACCGCAAATTTCTAATAAAAATTGCGTTCACCTGCGCTGACTTTCTGAATAAATATTTGAAAACAAAGTATAGGCACTCTAACAAACAACAGCACAGGTGTAATCAGCTAATAAGCTCAACAAAAGCACCTCAGCATCTCATCCCAACAAAAATGAAAGCTTTGTTAGTAAAACTACTTTTTCTTGTTGCACAAATAACGTAGTAAGCTAGCAGTGCATTTATCTCTGTGTTTCTGTGTTTGTAGTACTATTTACAATGGATCGACCCTGCAAGCTTCTAAAAGATACTAGTAGTCATCTACCTACCAATAAGTACTTAACTTACCATACTTTACATTTACCTTTATAGTAATAATATCTGCATAGTCCGTTTGGTTCTTTTCGTCTGCTGATCTGACTTGGCGTATTGGCTCTGTCTGTGTCTGCCTTATCTTACTTACATATTAGCATAGGGAGGTACATTAAGTATATAATGGGTTTACTTCGAGACTTCAACACACTATACGTATTTGTATAAGTTGAATTGTCTATATAACGGCAGACTGATGTGATCCAATCAAAACCAACTTAATATGTGATTCACGTACGCAAATTAGTATGTGTAATGCAACTTGTACACTTTGCTCCTATAACTACTTAAGTATTGGTGACGGTTATATTAGATTGGTGGATGAGAGGGACTCGATCACCAGTTCACTGTACAATTACACAGACAGATGAACGGAGGAGTATACCATAATATCATACTACATTAATTGTTAATGCCAATTCAATCTCGATTGGAATCACTTGGGAATTTACAGGATTAAGGATTAAGGACGAGTGAAGAAAGTGTAATCAATATCTCTCTCCTTTACATACACACAATACACAGCAAGTATGCATTTGTAAACGTGTGCTGTGCATGCATATCGTAAAGTACAGTTGTCGATTCTCTAATCTGTCCAATTGTCAATCTACTCAGTTCAGATGACTACTGTTAACTACACATTGACATAATGGATGACTTTATGATACATTTTGAAAATTATTGCTTTTAGGAAAAATGCCTCTTTATATGCACCACTGTATTTAACTCAAAAAATAAATTTAACACAACCACATTTTATGAACTTCTTAGAGTTGAGACATTTTATGAACTTTTTAAAGGTGAGACATTTTATGAACTTTTTAAAGTTGAGACATTTTATGAACTTTTTAAAGTTGAGACATTTTATGAACTTTTTAAAGTTGAGACATTTTATGAACTTTTTAAAGTTGAGACATTTTATGAACTTTTTAAAGTTGAGACATTTTATGAACTTTTAAAGTTGAGACATTTTATGAACTTTTTAAAGTTGAGACATTTTATGAACTTTTTAAAGTTGAGACATTTTATGAACTTTTTAAAGTTGAGACATTTTATGAACTTTTTAAAGTTGAGACATTTTATGAACTTTTTAAAGTTGAGACATTTTATGAACTTTATAAAGTTGAGACATTTTATGAACTTTTTAAAGTTGAGACATTTTATGAACTTTATAAAGTTGAGACATTTTATGAACTTTTTAAAGTTGAGACATTTTATGAACTTTTTAAAGTTGAGACATTTTATGAACTTCTTAATAGTTGAGAATTGGGAAGTGATTGTTCTTTGTTCTGTGTTTTATATTGAGAAACGAGGAAAATGTCAACCTAGGTATATGTATTTGTAAACATTTATTTCCGAATAGATATAACTTCTAGTTAAAATGTCTGGTTACATTTTCTAGTTGAACTGGTTAGGTTGTCAACTGAACTGTGCACTTTGAAGATTTTTTCTTCCTAAAACATGGCGAAGTAAGCTTTACGTACATTTATACATTCTAAAGAATACAAATAGAACTCCAAATACGTTGTATCACTATCGTAAATTAACATGAATCCAATATAGAAGTTTTCGAAACCTGTATCTCAGTATGGAAGCGATTATTTCTAGTGACCGTAGAAATTTATGAATTATTTCCTAAAATCAAAATTCATTTCACAACTTCATTAGTGTCCCTGAAGAGATTAAAAACTTGTAACAGTATTTTAATAATAGTTTCTTGGTATACCTGTTCTTTATTCTTTGGTCATAAAAATAGCGTTATTAGATATAAAAATTGAATGTAAACGTAAACGTAGGTATAACCATCTCTGCTTCTCATTGCCGCACAAAGCTCGATTTTGCGGAATCCCCACGAACTACATTTTTGCATAGGCAATCCAGCCAAAATCCCGTATACCAGCGCTAATTTTAGCGACTTTTGGGGGTTGGTGCTAGTAGCCGAGAAATCAATGTGAAGTGAATTGGAATATTAGTTCGCGAGGGAATCCGTATTTTGAGCTTTGTGCGGCAATGGAAATTTATTATCATTAAGCATATTGATAATTCTAAATATAAATATATATAAATAATAAATGATATTAGGCTGTCATGTAAGGTAGTTTAGTTTGGAATTTAAAGCACACACAGGTATTTTAAAAAGCAATTAGGGTTTCTAAAGAATGACAGATGGAAAGTGGAGTTTCTATGCCTCTTTTAGTGACGCCAATAATGCACGGGTTAATTCACTGTATAGGCAGGGGGCAGGGTAACTGGTAATTGGCTTCTTCACTTACAATGCATGGTCCTACGTATAACATTATTATCCTTTAGCAAGCAAGAGAAAGACGAATTTGGTTTAAAGTGTTCATGCATAATGACGTCAGAGGTTTTACTTATCTCCATATTGCTATTAAGCTACAAGAATACAACGTTTTGTGTTTTACTAATGCCTTTTTAAGATACTCATTTATGTAAACTATCTACACTAAAATGCATTAAATTATTAATCTATATTTGATGGATTATGTAACACATATTTCATTATGCTCATAGTTAGAATTGCTTTCAGACAAAAGTTTGATATTAACTTTATCCGTGGAACAAGGCTGCTACTTCAACTGATACTGATATGATAAACTATCATAAACTTATCGCATAACGATTGAATTTTTTTAAAGCATAGGATATTTTATCGTATTTGTTTCTACACTTGCAATTTAAAGACCTCTCTTCTTTTAACACAAAGAAATTAGTTTGCAGTAAATACACAGAAGTGAGTACTTTCTGTCAGATCTGTAAATATTACTATGTACTAGTAAGCAAGTCTTTGATACGTTTCTTTTTACTTTTACTGTGAAATAATTGGCCGAATACAAATCAATTTTCTGACTTTGTGACTTTCAAAAAGAACCCGAAACTTCTTAAATTAATTACAATGAGCGAAGGAGAATCAGAAACGAGAAATCGAAGACGTCAAAGTCGGCAATCGAAAACAGAGCTGTCGATGACAAATACAGAAACAGATATAGAAAATTTGTCTGAAGAAGAAGATGAAAGCAAAAAGAAAAGATCCTCGCCTTCACCACAGTTCTCTTGTATAGCTATAGTCATTTTAATTGGAATTTGCATTCTTTTTGCTAAATATATGGACAATAGATTGCCTAAGCCGTTAATGGAGTCAGATATACCGAGTAATTCTTTAAGGTTAACAATACTTTTCCTTTTACTTATTCAATAATTTATTCATACAACACTGAAAAACTAAATTATATACAAAATATGCCTGGGAATTGTTAATTTTCCAGTTTCATAGAAGAAAGAGCAAGAAAAGATTTGCAAACATTAACAGATATTGGTGTTCGAGTCGCAGGAAGCTATGAAACTGATTCTATTACAGTTGGCAGATTTGAAGATATTGTAAAGGCAATCATTGACAATAAAACACATGTGCACAATATAGAGTACAGTGTACAAAGGGCGCAAGGATCATTCTTTATGGATGATGATGAGGGCCATACTTCGACTTACAGAAGGGTATTAATCTACTCTGCCAAACTGCCAATCTATAACACTTTGTCAATTAACAGTTAACCTTATATACATTTTCAATGCTGTTATGATTTGGACTTTAGATTGCCAATTTCATCGTAAAATTAGAAGCAGCCGATGAATTACTAAGAACAGGGGACTCTTTTCTTTTAAATTGCCACTTTGATACAAAACCTGGAAGTCCCGGAGCAACAGACAATATGATTAGGTTCGTATATTTAAAAATATCTTAATTATATTAAAGTGTATACAATATTTTTTATACAATACTTAGCTGTGCAGTAATGCTGGAAACTTTGCGGGTCCTTTCTCACGAAGAAAAAGCTCTTAAAAATTCAATTATTTTCTTATTCAACGGAGCTGAAGAATTGGGATTACAAGGAGCTCATGCTTTTGTTAACGGTTTCGAACCCGGAAGTACTGAAGAAGGACACATGTGGTCTAAGGATGTAAGAGCTTTCGTAAATTTGGAGGGGGCTGGAGCAGGAGGGCGAGAGATTCTTTTCCAAACAGGACCTGGAAATAGTTGGATATTAAGCGCGTATGCAAGAGCTGTGCCCCATCCTTACACTACGTGTTTGGGAGAAGAAGCGTTTCAGCGAGGGCTTGTTCCTTCCGATACAGATTTCCGAATTTTCCGAGACTTTAAAGATATTCCAGGACTCGATATGGCATTCATAAAAAATGGTTGGGTTTATCATACGAAATGGGACAAACTGATTGAAATTCCTCCGGGTTCAATTCAACACATGGGGGAAAATGCACTCGCTCTTGTTAGAGAGTTTGGGCAAATGGATTTAGTTACTGAAGATAGTGAGAGCAAAATGGTCTTTTTTGATGTTCTGGGAGGTTTCGTAATTAGATATTCAGAAACAGTTGGCATCATTATTAATGTTATAGTTGGAGTAGCAGCTATAGCTTTCATTTACTGGAGAGAAGGTTTGTTTTCTTAACATTTTAATTAGTTGAGTGCTTAACTATAATGTAACCGATTCGCAATGATAAACACACTCAAAGCTATATTTAAACTGTATGTTTGTTACACAGTTCACAGGAAAATGAAAATTCTGCAAATCGTTTGGTTACCTGTTGGAACACTAATTTCATGGGGTGTTGGTATCGTGGCGGCGGTTTTAGTAGCTCTATTTTTAAATGGATGTGGATATTATAAACCATTTTACTCTTACCCCAGCCTTTCATTCGTCGTGTTTGGAGTGCCAGCAATTTTGGCGCAAACAATATCATTTTCTTTCGCATTTAAGGGAAGTGATGAACACGCCTGGATAGCCGGAAAACTAACCGTAGCTTTAATTACAATAATAGCGACCTTTCTCACTAGAGCAGTTTATGTGTTCACTATACTATTAATTTTTGGCGTGATTGGCTGGTTCCTTGCTCGATGGCTCTGCAGAGGTAAATCTTCCCCTTGTATTTGACAATGAATCTGTTTTAAACCACATTTACTTGTAGTTATCTAAATAATGTATTTAATTCTTAGGTTGGCCAAATGCTATACTGGTTTTATACCTTGCACTAGGAGAATTCGTTCCTTTTCTCCTGTCCAGCTATTTATTAATTACATTAGCCGACATTTTTGTGCCCATTATGGGGAGGTCTGGATCCGAAACGAATGCGAATTTATTTTTCGGTGTTATCATCGCAGCAGTTATATCAATTTTATTATTCAACGGTCTGACTTCTATTTTTGTAAATTGCAAGAAGTCAACTCTTACAATATGTTTTATTATCAGTTTCTTTCTTATTAATCCTATGATCGTCTTTGGATTCATTGGGAAAATCCCTTATCAAGAAAAGACTCCAATGCGTCTTAATATCGTTGTAAGTTCACATTTTATATGAAAAATTGAATAAATGCGAACATAAAAAATTATAAGATACCCAATTAATCGATGATATGTATGTGTATGTAGGAGGTTGACCGCACCTGGTATGACATCAACATGGTGACTGAATTGAAAACAGAAGCAGGATACTGGTTCTGGCCACTTGATTCTAATACAGATGATTTTATGTCCACATTCGCCGAAACAGTTTACGATCTGAAAAATGTTAAGGAAGTGGAAGCCAATAGTGAGACTTGTACTGATCTCTACTGCGCCCAGCCCTTTCTTTGGCCAACCTCTGATATAATTAAGTTAGAAATATACCAAAATCATTATTACCTAGATTTTATTGTCAAGCTATTTTATACATCAACTTAAAAATACTTTCGTTAAATTACTTAGGAAAACTCTCTGGGTGCCAAAGGAAGGTAGCCTAAATTTCAGAGACAGTGTGACCATGAATGTTGAGAATGTAACAGTGGAACCCACTTCCAGGACGTTAAAATTCTATTTTCAAAGTTCTTCTACGCAACTAAGTATTGTACTCAGCCCAGCTTCCAATTACAAGTTGAGTAAATGGACATTGGGTGAAGTTCCTCACAGTGGTGTTGAATGGAATGGAAGACAAACCTATTTTATCTATCATAGTCGTGGATATGGATTGAATGAACCGTTTCAAATTTCTTGTGACTTCACTGTAATAGGCAATGGAAATGCATCTGGTCCAGTAGTGGATGTACAATTAAACGGTTTTGAATTATATGGCAGTAATATGGTAGGACCTCAATTTAACAACTTCATAAGGCAGTTTCCACATTGGACAAACGTTATGAGCTGGAGTACAGTTGTTAAGCTTTATACTGTTTATTAAAGCACCTTAATGCTTACTTATACAAATGGTAATTTTAACAAATTAGTAAGAAAAGTAACATATATAGACTACCTGTAATTATATAGGTGCTAATTGCTACTGATAACTAATGACGTGTATTTTTGAGCCTCTTTACTTAATTACTCTATGAATCTTAGGCGTCAAAATAATTCTGACACGAGAATTCTTCCTTTATGGTACTAATCTTACTGTGAGAGATATCATTGTAACAAACCACGTTCCCTTTTTGTGCCCGTCTAATAAAAATTGTCAAATGGGAATTTTGTATAAATTTTGCCTTTTTGGTTCCATACATTATGCTATGTTGTGAGTCTTGACATAAGTTAACCCACAATTGCAAAGAGGTTTTCTCCACAGTTCCCTTTGAACAATCACCATTACTGTAATATTTTTCAAATAAATTGACTTGCCTTTCCACAAATGCGTTTTTAGATAATGTGCCCATTGAGGGAAGGCGAAAAGCTATTTCATAAACCTGTCGGTTTTCACTTGCTAGCTCGCTATTGATAAGAATTTCCACAACAGTTACATTGGTAGGAATATTAGTTTCTAAAATTCTTAAGGCTTTATCATCCTTAACTTTCAGTAGCATTGAATTAATAAAATGTCCCCAAAACCCATTTAGTTCATCATTGCCATTAATTAATACCAACTCTATCAAACTATTCATTTCTGTCGCAAAAGACGGACACATTTGGTTACAAACTATCGAATTTCCAATTAAAAATAACGATATTAAGTTTTCCGATTTTCTCACAATGTTGTTCACAGGTGCTACAACAATATCGCTTTTCATTATCAAAATCTCTGACAAAAAAGGCATTTCAACCTCTTTGTCAACCCAATCAAAAATGGGTGTACCGTCTTCTCCGATAGCTTCTACTATTGAAAGTGATGTTAAGATAGGGGCAACTATATTCTCCTGATGAATCTCTTCGGACGTTTCGTAAGATTTTACTAATGCAATTGCGGAAATTTTCAAAGAAGCGATATTAGGAATTTCATTAAGTATGTGTCGCAAATCTTCATTTGAAAATATTCCAGAAAGTTCCAATCTTTGTATTACTAAAATCTCAGAACATGTTTTGTCAGTTTTAAAATCCTTCCAGTTTTGCTCCTTTGTAGAATTAATCAGTATTGTTATCCCTCCGGGTTGTTCACAACTTAAATTAGACATAGGCGAAGTGTATACTACTCGGGTACCGAGACCATCAAAAGAAAAAAATCGATCAGCATATTTTTCCCAGTCCTCCATTAGCGAATCGTCAGAAGACGAAATTGATGCATCCTTAAAGCAAACTATCCGTTGTTCATTTGGGTCTGTAGCGTCTATTGAAGTTTCATATGCGGTTTTAATGACGACATAAGAGAGAAGCGTAAGAACCACTATCCCCATTGTTAGGAAACTGAAAAAGCAGCAATAGATCCCTGCTCGTCGATTCGATTTTCTGTATGCAAATTTGTAGCTCATTATTTTAATATAATATTATAGTTTAGCAAAAATATTAGAATAAATGCAATTTTATTTACTTTTCAAACCCGAGTGCTTTGAAAGAAGCACTAATTCTTTTCATTGTCCCTCCTTTGTAATCGTTAGATATATCCATCGGAACCCTGTTTTCAACATTGTTAAACTAATTATAATAAATCGTAGCGCAGATTATTTACTTATTAATGAAATCGTACCATGACCAAGAACTTCTTGATGAAAAATTTAATGAATTGTCTTTAGATATCCCACAATTCTCATCTTCAGTGCTTTGAAGGGGTTGATACCTGTATTAATTGTAAGGGTTATTCAATCGTATACACATGGTAAAAATTCATTTACAGTGTAGTGCCAGTTATTGAAAACATTAAATAGTTTACGTAGGTAAATTACGTATCAGTACGTTTTACAAACCTGATGGTTTTATCTGCCTGTAGACTAAATGACTCCATATTTTGACCAATTTTAATTCAATCTTTATTAAGTTTTGAAATAACTTTGCTTTTCGTAGTAAGTATGTGATTTTCCAAAGTGTGTAGTACAATGAAATTATTTAATCGAGGATTTCTTCTTAACACACAATGACAAATAGGATGTAAATAATTGAAGTAGTGCACCTGGAAATGTTTAGTATTGCATCATGGTGACTATTTGTAATATTGCTGTTACTCTTTGTACTTATATGTACTTACTCATGAATAAGCGGACACAGTTATGAACCTATAGGGCGAACATAATAATAATCAGTTATAACTCCGCAAAAAGCACACAGAGATATAAAAATGGAATGCCGATTAGTGATTACACCTTTGTTTGTCATAGAAAGGTAAAATCTTTGCTGAGTATTTGCTCTTTCAGTGATATCTTCATGCGGATAAGGCAGTAGAAATAGTTCATGTGATACTTGTTGTAACATCCATTTTGTCGATACACTTTTTAATAATGTGCGATCAACATTGTCATTTATTATCACAATTTACTACACAATATTTAATTGCATAATATGTTACACAATAATACGGTTTGCCTCTGTAGGTGTTATTTGCTTTCTACGCGGATGTGGGTTTAATCTAGGTACATTTACATTACATACACTGTACACCACCAAAGTAATAAATCCTATCCATTATAAATAGCAAACCAAAATAAATTAAAAAATCATATTTTAGTATTATCCACATACTATTCTAGCGACTCTTGTACATTTAGGGATGTAAGTTTTTCTAGAAGAAAATTATAGAATAAAACTTGGCTCAAAAATTCAATATGTAATGCAGTCAATGCTCCATTTGGATTCCGTCATTTTCCATCAAGCCTCAAAACAAATATATTGCATTGCACATATTCATACCATTTTTATAGTCTTTATGAAGAAATTCACTCTACAATGCTCAAAGAACATACCGGACTATAGATTGTGTTTGTAGAGATTTCGGTTGTTCACAATGTTTATGGTATAGTAGTACAATAATACTACATTGCACATTGTTATCAGCAAAAGAACCTTAAAACTGTAATATGTACAGAGTACAATCTGTATGGTTCTAGCATACAGCATAGCGTTTTAGCATTGTTCTGTTATTTACTGATATTACAGTGGCTAATGGCTATGTTTAACTGTTCCCAATTTATAGATACTGTGAACCTGTAGAGTTATCTGTATAATATAATGTTTAAGATGGCCATTGCATTGTATATATTTGTAGTTAAGAAATTCCACGTGTAAGTCTCTCTCTAAGTATAAGTCTGTTTTGTATCCATCGATATACTAGTACAACCAAATTGTGTATATTTACCAATATTTACTACTTATCTTTGTTCGCGAAGAAGCGACAAAGTCCTATGACCTCTTCCTACTAACACTTAGTTTAGGTTAATCCGTTGTGTTTCGATAAATGCAAACTAAAAGCAAAGTTAGCTAAATTGATAAATTTCCTTATGTTGGAAACTTTGACATGCAAAAATATTAGGGTTGTATTCGGCTGTTACTCTCTTCTGAAAAATAATTGCTTAAAATGCACCAAAAGAAAATGAGTACATGAATGATGAAGCACCCAAATGCATTTAATTTCAATACACAATACACGATAGAATATTTATTATAGTATTAGCCAATGTGGGTATAGGAACTTTAGGAACAGAAAATTATTATTTATTTACTATACATGTGAGGAGACTTGGGTATTTTTGTAAAATGTGCTACTGGACGCGATATCCCTGTGAGGGCCAGGGGAGGAGGGGGTTGTCAGGGGTAACATTGACCTCTACATCCAGTGACTGTTGTAGCATTGCGTTGTCATGCGGGAGGAACTTCAAAAAGTGTGACATTTTTTTGTTCACCCCCTTAACAAATTCCCATACAAATGACTAATGTTTTGGCATTAAAAGACGGTCGTTTTCACAAGGAAAAGTAAATTTTCAACATGTCTAAGCCAAAGCAGATTGACTACACTCTGATGGACCTTCTGTGCAGCTTCGAAACAGAAGGTCAACTTCTCAGACATGTTGCCTCTGAATTAGGAAAAGAACCTTTTAAGAAAGATGTCACATTTTCCATTTTGGCTCACATGTCCTATGACGAAGCATTTCAGGTGTCATCTATAACTAAATTATAGTAATCTGTAATAAATATGCAATACTAAGTACGATATTAGATCAAGGACAGTATATTAATGGATTTTGAGCATTTAGATATTCAACGATGTTCTAGCGGACATAGATCTAAAGCAGAAAGTGGACATTAATACTGAAAGCCATGAAGCTAGGGTTAACCGACTGGTGGACCTATTTTGTGTTATGAAATATAAACCCCGTAATGGAGACTCGTAAGACATTCATTTACCTGAGGTGTAGTGGTTTTCTGTACCTATATGGGTACTGGGTACCTTGTACATTGAGATATATTTGGAAAAATTTGCAGGCCTGATAAATACTTGAGAAATATGTTTGAACGTCGTAATGTGCATTTCATGTGGGAACTTTTGAGTTGGACATTCATTCACATTGATGATCTTCGGAAAAGGGCATATTTATCTTCCTTTCTTGTCAAAATAAATATACCTGAGGAATTTCTCTGTGATCCTGAAATAGCAGATGCCTATGCAGCGGTATTTAGATTGAGTTTTACATGAGTAGTAGTAGCACAAGCCAATTAATTCATTTCATAGGAACGTATTGAACTTTTAGTATACAAATAAAATCGAAGAGTTCAAATATATCCATAAAAAATGTGAAAGTCTAAAAACTAACACCGGTGTCTCTGAACTAATAAAAGACACATCAAAGATGGACCATGATATAGCTTGTTTGTCACGAAAATTGGAAAATGTCAAAGCCAGAATTGTATGATTTCTATTGAATAATACCATTCAAATGATTAATTGAGACATTGTTTTTTGATGCACTACGACAATTTGTTATTGTAGCCAAGCAGTGACCGCAGTAAAGATGCATATCTAGAAAACGCACACAAACTTAATGTCGAAAGAACGCGCAGAAAAGAATTACGTTCTCAAATAGATGAAGATACTCGGATTTTAAATGACCTCGAGCTCAAATGCTATTACAAGGAAAGCACTTTGCAAGAACTCAAAAAATACAATAATACTACCTGTGGCGATTTGCTAATCGAACATTTAAGAAAAAATTATGAAAATTTTAAATACATGGTAGACGAAAAAATTCCTATGGATATCACTAATGCCAGCAGGGCAGTTTGTGCAATGGAACTTGTGGAGACAGAAGGAGAGACTCACCTATCGCAGAGTTATCTAGATTCTCTTCAGCAAAGAGTATCATCTTTAATACAAACTATCACATTTACCATATATACCGAATTAGTAATAAGATAGCGAGTAAGCAATAGTTGCCCAGGTCAAAATAATTAATTTCCCAGTGGACCCTTATTAGACTAAGGGCGCGGCCAGAAAATGCTTGAGGCAATACTATACCAGGGCCCGCAGGGGTACTATTTCGGTATATAGGGCAATGTATCTTAGTGTCTAGTGGGTTTATCTAGTATATTGAATTGATTCTTATTGATTGATAATATAATAACTTCATGCGTAGATATTTGAAGTTAAAGGATCGATAGTCGATGTTGAAGAAAGTAGGAAAAGAAAGGGCGAGCTGTTAATGTTGGAAAAAATGAGAAACGAGGCTAAAATGACACGAATGCGTAAAATGCTTTGGAAAGAAAACATTGAAAAATTGATTCAAGATTGCATACAACTTCGTAAATCTGTGGAAGAAAAAAGATTTGAGAAGAATGCTATATTAACTGAGAAAAAATCCAACAAAATGATTTGTCGCAAATTTCAATGCACAAGGGACAAATTCATAAAAATGAAGATGAAATTAAATAATCTGCAGGGTGAAGTCGGAGTTTTATCAACAACTAAATTAATCCTCGAAGGAGAGTTGGCAGAATCAGAAACTCAACTTGTGCGTAAAGGCCATCTTTATTTTATTCTTTTCTAAATATTATTGTTCACATTCCATTTAACATGCATTTTATTTCAAAATTACGAAATGAACTTTGTTAGGAGCTTTTGAGTAATCATTGTGGAAATGATTCAACAAATCCTACTGAGCAAACACAAGTTCCAAAAAGCTGCAGAGCAAAAGCATATGACGAAGATACTCTTCGCTTTTTGAGTATGCAATCCTCTCGGACAAATGAATTAAAAGAAAAAGTTTCAATGAAGAAACTGGAAATAGAACCTATAAGAAATCGTAAGATTTCATATAATTTTATTTGCCGTATCAACAGTTCTTTAGTATTTCCAATGCCGAGGTTTCACTGATTACCATTTTTAATTATATTCATTACCAAAATTGGTATTCAAAAATACTGCCTTCAGATTATACTCCCACTCTGCTGTAATTATAATTACAAGCAGTTTACATGAAGGGTTTCTACTACCTGTTACTACTGCTACGACTAATATTAATTTATAGTAGATTTTGCTAAGGAAAATTTTGAACTTGAAATCAATCTCCCGTTTGAGCCTTAAAAGCAGTTACTTTTGTTTTTTAGGTGTAGAAGAACTCCGCCAAGAAGCCTGCATTCTTGAAATTCAATTTAATAAATACCGTAGTCAATTTGAAGCAGAGATTTTATCTAGTGAAGAACCGATTCGCATTAAAACTCAGGTACTCTACTGAACGAACACAGATTTATCCGTCCTAATTATTTGGACATGTAAAACAACATCAACAATTTTCAGAACGTACAAGATTTGAAAGAGCTAATACAAGAATCTGAGTTAAAGTACGCTGAATTAGTGGCAACGATTTCTAAGCAGAAATATCTTCTTGCAAGAGCTTCTGAAGAACTACGTGATTCAACAGAAGAGGAAAATGTTGATCCCAATGGTATAGCTCACTTACTAAGAGGTATTTATTCCTTCAAAACAAAACTATTAACTCAGATTGTGGAACAAGAAAGAATTGAAAAAGAGCTAAATGAGGAGTTAGCTGAACTGGACAAACAACAAGAGATGCGCTACAATCAGTTAGAAATGTGGTCTGATCTTCGAAGGTATTTCAATTTTGCATATTGTATACACAAAACTGCATGCATTACTAAATTACTATGCCTGATTTTATATTGCTCATATTTCAGAATTCTTCAAGAAAAATTCCGACTTCGTCAATTAGCAATCTGAAAATCAGGGATTTCTCTCGATTAACGGTGGCAATATTTCCTGAAGGCTGCTCTAATTATATTTTTCAAATAATTCTTATTTTTGAGAAATTAAATTAATTCTAAGTATGCTGAGGTAAGGTAAACAAACAAATGTACTCATAATTTAATGAAGTCACATGTGGAGCGAGGATTGCTAAAGATGCAACCCCTAGATATACTTCTTTTGATTCTAGAGCTATAAATCGAAACGTATCAGATTGACAGCCAATTAACTATTATTGTGTTGCTAAATACACTTTAAAGAATACTAAATAAAAGTTTATGCCTTTAGCTAAGGTGTGTTTTTAAACGTCAATAGTAAACTTTCTCCGAAATTGACAAAGCAGTCAAATTCTTTTCATTTTTGGGTGTTTGCTTGGATTTTCTCCACTTTCTCTCATAACTTAAATATCATGTAAAAGGGTCTTAAGAATGTCATAAGAATGCTAATTAATTTTGCATTGTCAACGTCTTTGCTGAACTGTTGTCTACAGTTTGTCTTTGAACATGACCATTACTCATTGATTTGTGAAATGAATGGTCATTTTTATTAACTCTCACTTTCAATCTCATGCTTTCTCTTGCTCTTGTCAATTGTACGCAGGTACGCAACACAAAACGAAATGTCTTTTTTGCTTCATCCATGAAAGCACAATAATAGCGAGCTTGGGATTGAGGAACAATCTCATGCGAGAACTTTGTCAGTTTTGGCTCGAATATTCATATATGCCTGTTTGCTAGTATTTTATGATTACATTTATTTTGAGTAACTTTACATTTATTTTGAGTAACTTATGTGAATGGATTTTGTGTTGCGTTTTAAGGTGTTCAGTAATCTTTGGAAGAATTTCATTTTAGTCTATAGGATTACAATAACTAATTATATTAGCCGTCACATTTCAGTTTGAATTTCTTCACCGCAAAGTTTTCTACTGCTGTTTGACTTCCCATTACATAACATAGCTTAAGATTTAGGTATTGGTATTGGTAGGTACTACGTACTAGGCTGGCGGTCGGACGAAAAGCCGGAGCAGCACTGGGGAATCAGGTCTTATTTTTGAATAGTTTTGTTTTTGTTGCTTTCATTTATTAAAATGGGAAAACAGATTATTAAAATTATTTCTTTACATTGATAGTAGGACAACACCTACCTTGCACTTTGATTGAGCACATACAAGCTCTCTTCAGTCTGGTACTATTCTGATTCTGCACCTTACGCTTTTGTGGATCGCCAATTAATACTTCTGAAAGGTTAACTTTGCGAGTGAAGACCCTTAATGACCTGTTGACATTACCCTCTTGATAAGGATTAATATATCCCTTTGAAAATGCATCAACCTTCAAGGGGTAATGAGACTTCATTTTCCGTATTAAATAATAATTATCTTGACGGTTACATTTACCTTTTAGCTTTCTCATCTTGATTTGTTGGGAAAATTTTTAGAGCTTAAATGGTTAAATTTCGTTTGACTTAAGTGTTTTAATATAGTGCTTTAACGTTGTTTAAATTGATCAGAATTTTTCCAGGAGACTCATCGAGTAACGAAAGAAGCAGAAGCCACCGAAAGGAAGGAAGGCGTTGGGACAATGAAGGGGATTTATACGACGGGTATGGTTACGGTGGCCAGAGAGATCGCAGTCGCAGTGGTGAAAGAGATAGATTAGCTCAAGAGAAAAAACAATGTGAACCTGAGCGTATCAGTAAGGGTAGATCGAATTGGAGCGATTCCTCATCGGATGATGAAACTTACTCTAGATCTAGGCTCCCTAAAGATGAAAGATATGCAAATTATTCCCATGAAAATTATTCCGCACAAAGAGATTACTTCAGAGAATCCAGTAATTCTGATTTTAGCATTTTGACCGGAGAAAGTGTATTTCAAAATCAAATTCCTCTAAAATTGGAAGGGTCTACAGTAAAAAATGAAGAACTGCCTAGTGTCTCCTCCAAGTTTTCTATGCAGATGAAAGCTTCTTCGACTGGAGGAATCTCCATAAAATTAGGAGCTGCTCCAGTAAGTTGATTTATTTATAAGTTTTGCATTTTGTTGTCTCCGAGGACCCCGAAAACCGACATCTACAACAGGGCCTATGAAGGTGGTTCCGGTTGCATCGATATTTTTGTGCTAATATTTTGCCTCTGAAAAATATAAAAATCATTAAGAAACCATTCCATTTCTATTATACGAAAGCTAATCAACTGGTTATGCTCAGTTTAAAATTGCTTTCTTCATTTTTTAGTATTCGTATAACTTTTCAGTCTATACTTTCATTTTTATTGTCTGCCAATGTAAACAAAACGTAATATACATTTGCTGCTGTTCATGTTGTTTTTTAACAGAAACCTAAACCAACTACAGTTGCTGCATCCACGTTAGTTCCCAAGTCGGCGAAAGTTGCTGCAGTTTTTAATGCGGATGACGATGATGAACCTGAAGAAATGCCCGCTGACTGCAAGATGCGCATGAAAAATGTTGGAAGGTTGCAATTTTTGCTTTATATACCATTATTAACCTTTACTTTAACATTCCATGTATTTGAAATTTGAAATTGTGTGCAATATTTAGGGAAACGCCAACATCTGCTGGACCGAACTCTTTTGGAAAAACAAAAATTGGATTTTGCAATGTAACTCATATAAGCGAAAAGAAATATGAAAAAGAGACGGCCAATAAGAAATAGTAAGCCAACAATAAGTCTGATTCTCTGATTGGGTTGGTTATTATTATTGCAAATATAAGAATAATCAATTATTCAGTATTACATCCAAAAGTAGAACTTGTACAGTGAGTGTTACGACTTGCAAATCGTTTTTCACGTGTAAAACTGTGTCATTTATTATGAATTTGTCGATTGTTTATTGTTTGAAAGATGTAGTAGTTTACTCGTTGCTCCTGATTGTTAAATGTCATTTGTGCAAATAATCTAGAATTAATATTACCCATACCCATCCCGAATTCAAGAAAATAAATGGTAATCTTATTAATGTATTAATGTGAAGTCATTTCCTGATGTTTTTTTCATCTCAATTTTGGTGCATATTATTTCGAAGTACTCCTTTGGTTTTAATCAATAGTTTTACCTCCACCACACTATTTAATTTACACTTTACACGGTAATGATAGATTGAGACCTTGGGAGTACTCCAAAAGCTATGTATACGTATTTCTTTAGCCGAAGTATGAGTCACCGAGGTATATGGATTGGTGCAGCAAATAAATTCAATACGATTTAAACAAGATAAATGCTATATTTAAGTACAAATGCAAAATTCAAGAGTAGCAATCCGCTTTTGCATATTTGAATGACTTAAATGCATATGAGGTTTACTTTACAATGTATTCGGTATAGCATGTGTATAGGGCAACGTTTTGTCAAATGTAAAAGAAAGACAGACTTGCGATTGTGACGAGTGCAAAGAACAACTTCTGGTTGTTTTGCTTTACTCGTCTTTATTGAATTCCTAAGGCGAATTCTACAACCTAGACTTTAGGTTCAACAGCCGGGTTTTTGCATATCAAAGATACTTATAGACTAGAGCAAGATGAAACATTCAATCAGTCTCTGAATCAACCAGCTCAAATAAGCGTGCAATGTTAACGTTAATACAGATGTATTTATTTTTACACGTCTGCATTCCATAGACATACTCAAAAGAGTAATAAACGTTATTTTAACACTTTTACTCAAAATAGTTCTGCAGTAAAACTCAAACACATAACACGGTGTTTTGAATACAACTAATACAAAGTTTAGATAGAACTTTTCGAGTAGAAATAAGCTACCAGAAGGCAAATTTTTTGATAATGGAATTTACAATATTATCATTTAGCCATTATCAAAATACAAAAATAGCAAAATAAACTCAAAACCTAGTACGTTTATCTCAATTTTTTAAGCAGATTGATTTATCCTACACATACACTCTCTCATTTGTCTGCCCATGCTTTAAAACCCAATATAATAGTTTATTTAGAGATGCAGTAGAAACGTGTCTACTTGTTTACTTTTAAATGATAGTTAAAAATAGATTCGTATATTCCACAAGACAAATAAAGAAACACTTATTTGAAATGGTGAGGTGACACCAGGGGAAAAGTTTTTCGCTAAATCCTTAATAGAACTTAACCAATTTACCAATGGTTTATTCTAAGCACCTATCTACTATTGTTCGCATGAAAAATTATCTATTTTCTGTTTGTCTAATAGGGCCATCCTTGTATTTCATTTATACAAATAGTTTAAGTTGTGATTTACTGTGCACATGAAACCTGGCATTGCTATAATCCCACCTGAATTTCCAAGGCATATTTTAATATAAACAATTTTTGGGATTTGCATGCATAATGCGCTTACAAAAAGATCAAGCAATCCCAACTACAAAGATAATTATTATTATGCCAATAGTAAAATGGCAAGTGAGATTGAATAACGAGACTTAATTGTAATCACTCGGACGGGAAAAGAGTTATGTTGAACACGTCTATATCAGACCTTTCAGAAATGATTGACGGTAATGTTTTATATTTATGTACATTTGTAACTATCGCATTCTTTGTCGCTGTCACATCATGTCAGCTTTTTTCGTGTTCTGGAATCTAGTAACAATATTTACATGTACATGAAAAGCGGCTAATAAAAGTCGGACATGTAGTTTCTTCCCATTACTTTTGGAATATTTTTATGCTAAATGGAAACGGTCAAATTGTGATTAACACATGTTACTTAGGAAGATATACGTTTTCCATGTCTAATTTTTTTAAAACCTTTTCCTAGCCTAAAATCTCAATTAAAAATAGCACGGTTTTGTATTATTGTGTGCTTGCCTTCTCTCTAGTTTCTTTAAAAATAGATTGTAAAATTAACATATCTACATCTTCAAAGACATGGGCGATTTTTACATCCCCTTTGGCTAATAGAGTCATCAGGTAACACTGAAGTAATACGTGATATACTGTCATAATAATACACAGTAACTTGAAGAGTATAGATTACTTGATAACTTGGAAAATTAGGTCGCAATTTGGAATGTATTGGATTGGGTACAGGACAAAAATGTTTAAGTGAATGGCACCTGTAAATGCTGTTATTATAGATAGAGAGATATCATATCGGCCGATTCAATGTATAGAATCTTAGTAAACAAACGCAAATAAAGACCTTCTTTCGATCATTGTTGTACTTGTAGTGTTGTAGTACAACAGTACAAGTAGATTTTGTAGTGTATTAATTCTAGAGTACATATATAAAATGTCTTATCAATTCTACATTCAGGACTTCGTAAAGTATATTTATCACAGCCATATATATCACAACCGTTTTACAACATCTTACATTATTGCTGGGTCATGTCAGATTCTTTGAGTGCCAGTATCACGTGATTAAAAGTTTACAAACGCAATAATATTTCTTTTCGGATGTGATTCACTGCTCATTGACGACAAAGCCATAATATTAATTTGATATTTGTACAGTGATTGGTATATTTGAGAAAATTGCATGCCCTTGCTGTGTGATTTCATTTATAGATTGTAGGAGATAAATGTTATTGGTTTTCCCAGTCTTCCATTCCATAAATCAATTTAAATCATGTATTTAAACCACAGTTAATTCAAGGAGCGGATATATAGGTCTTCCTTATTTATAGCCGCTAACCAGTGGGAAAATCTTGGGTATTTCTCCAACCAATATTCAAAGCATTGAAAACAAAACACAAATATAGTAATATAAATATTTCTAGTTTTGCAATAATTCGCATTTCACAAACTTTTTGGCTATTCAGAACTTCGAAAAATACAGAATAGTAAATATCAAACAATTAGCAATGTGAAGAAATATCTGGATAATATGTGTGGATTTCTCATATTGTTACAGCGGGAAACAATAATACATACCGAATTTCCGAAAACAGTCAGCTTGTTAAAATTGTATTAAAATTAAAACTGGACCCTAAATGACATACTGAATTAATACTTTAAATAAAGCTTGTAGATCCAGCCTCTGCTAATCACTTTAATCAAATTATTCTGTTCTTAAAACTACAGTGAACATGACAAGCAATAACTGAACAATGTTTAAAGCCCTCTAATTTAGTATGGTGTGTGCTTAAAAATAGATTATTGTATCTTTTCAAGATAAATTTTCAATTGTCAGTTAACAATGCAAGCCACACTTGCAGGATTGATAAGAAGAATGTACTACATTGAATCAAAAAGCAGTATTTGTATTATTGATGATAGTACTGATAGCTCCAGTCTGTAGTAGATTGTCAAGAAATGACGCACTATATGTATGTGTTTAACATAATTCATGCAACAAGGTATGTTTTAGTATGTTCAATATTTATAAACTTAATACCAACACTTGACTGTGATATTTAGATTGCATCATTATTGTATAGAGTATTGTGACTGATGATGGCGTGCGTGTGGATAGTTTCCATTTTCAAGTAAAAAGATGTCAATGTGACATGTACCTTTCATGATAACCAAGCATAGAGAATATTTATCAACCAGTACTACTGTAAGTCGGAAGGCGTGCACAGCCTAAAAATTGTTTCCCTATTTGTTGTCCATTGATACAGTCTTCGATAAGACTTATTTTCAATCAAAGCATAAATTTCCCTGAAGTTTTAGTAGATTGTCCTTTGAGGATGGATAATCCAGGGTTTGTACCAGAAACTGGAACAGGTGAGAATATTTTTACATTTCTTGCCAAAATAGTGAAAACAAGGTTTGAATATTTGGATTACTAAAGGCTAGTATTTCTGAAATGTATTTCTTGCTTTGGTTGCGCATAAAATGCTATGTAAAAATGTCATACTAAAAATAAATGCATGTATAAGCACATTGTGGGCTTCTCCAACTTAGCCAACAATAATTTCCAAGAAATGCATTTGAATTGCATTTCTCAGAAATTAGCATTTGAAAGTAAACTAACTAGTTTCATTGATTGGTCTCAAGGTAAAAAATAGACTATGTATACAACCGTCGTGGCATTTAAAGTGCATATTGCAATTTTTGAAGCATGGGGACACAATATTAGTATATCGTACATTATTGTGCATAAAAGTACATACTGCTTAAAACATCAGTTTATAAAATATCAAAGCAGTTAAAGAGTGATCTAAATACAAAACTTTTTGGATATTCTACTTTATATTTAATACCAAAATACACTTCATTTTTAAGTTACGATTGAGAAGCAATACAAATTGTGTTAAAAGTGTTAAGACCAGATCCATCCGAGGGATCGTGGAATTATTTCTCTGTTAGAGTATTTTTTATGGTTTCGTAAGAATTCTGATCTGGAAAAATGCCTTCTCTACGAATCGCTTACAATTCTGGCGGTAACGAAGGTAAATGTGGTTATAAATCCTATGGAATTATCAGTAGAATAACTGTTTTAATACCCTAAATAAATGCATTTTTCATTTCTCTTTTGTATTTCAGAAAAACTTCAAGATCCTCCAGATCCTCCGTTGTACAATAGTTTGAATTTGAACAATGAAATAGATCCAAAGAACCTAAATGGCACCAAAAGAAAATCCAGTTTGGAGGATTTTGAATCGCTTAATAAACCAGCATTGGCTCAACAACCTGTTAGTGATGGTACAGTACGAATGAAGCGACAGATCGGTCTTCTTGGAGGCACAAGTTTAATAGTTGGGACAATGATTGGTATGTTAATTCCTCATTGCTCACTAACCAAAAGCATGCAAATTATCTGTTACATAAAATAGCGAAGATAACCATGAAGAGACACTTAAATAGATAAAATTTAGCTCTTAAATACAATTACAAGCCTGTATTGTTAGAATTACGTAATGAATAATAATGATAACAATTGTGGAAATTTAAAGTTCTCATATACAAACGTTAACGTAATTATTAAGCAGTACAAAGTACATAAAATAAATATCATGTGATTGATGCATGGGTCAGTTTCGTAGGTCGTGGGTATTAAGTTCATTCATGAATTGTTTATACTCAGGTAAATACTAGTAGCATCAAGAATTACAGGCTTCTTGAGTACCATTAAAAATAATGTTATTGAATATATTGGCCTATAGACTTTTTGAGCCTGTCTCAGTTCCATGATTTCATGTTTGACAACACAAAGGTTATTATAATCAACTGAGGTATCAATAAAAGCAGGTCGAATTTGGATGAGATAAAATAAAAGCCCTTCACAAATAAAATCACTAAACAAGGAATTAAAGACTCATGCGAAACAAAAAATGATTGTACTGACAAGGAGATTATTCAGATTATGGGATTAATATATTGGTATTGTATTGTATGCTGAATTGAAATATTTAGGTTCAGGAATTTTTATAAGCCCGAGTGGATTGCTGGAAAGAACTAATTCAATTGCCATGAGCCTTTGCGTCTGGGCTGCCTGTGGACTTCTTGCAACTTTTAGTACGTGATAATGTTTTTTTATTTAACATTTAATGCAGTCAGCAGTGCTGTGGAATACATAATGCACATCAAGGGATATAAAATCAGTATACTAAAATAATAATAATGATCTCAGATACTACATGTATGCATATATGGTATCAATCGATGATGACTAATTAGTAATTATTCAGTATTTCAAGGTAACCTATTCGCAAAATCGACCCCCCCCCCCAAAGTCACTACGCTTCTGTGTTAGTTTGCAGGCATTAAGACAACAACAGTATTATTTTATAAATTATAGTTTTGACTTGAGTGAAACCATTTTAGCTTTTAAATACATATATACAAAATATAATTAGTATATACTCTTTCAAAAATACATAATATAAATATACAAAAAGAAGCACTCATAGCTTACATATTTCATAAATTGATATTACCACCTTTAAAAAAATCCTACGATGTTTAGGATTATCCGTTGCATATGCAGAATAAATTAATATCTTTTGTTTTCTTATATATATATGAACAAGAACAGAAATGATAAAAAATATAATGCTGTGAAGAAAACCATTAGTTATATCGGAGATTGAGGTTAAAGCATAACAAAGCGAATATATTTTTTGTAGTGGATACAAATTTTCAAATAGCCAATACTAAAAGAAAATGAGAATATTTCTGCAGGAAAAAACGGTTCATTTCCCTTGTCCGACTTGGCATAATATTTGTCTTACCATGCTACATTTTTTGACTTAATATTAAGCATTCATCTAAACATATTAACAATTAATTCAGCGACTAATGACTAATTGAATTAATTGGGTTTCCGATGAATTTAGCCAAGTAAGCAATTAATTATTTTTAATCATTTAATCTTAATGATTTAATTTGGCTACATGTTTGTTTTTGTAATTAATATTTTGATGTTAGTTATTTTAATAATTAAAGGAGCAAAGAAGTCTCCTTTTATGGAAACTCGAAGTCTGTCTGTTAGTTAGCTAGTAAGTTAGTGAGTATATCACACATTTCAGGAACGCATTGAAATATTTTGATGAAGCTTTCAGTGGGTCTTCTAGGGACTAAGCGTAGGTTCTATTTCAAAAATGGGGTAAATAGTCAAAAAAATACCCCTGCTTGAAACTGCTAAAATTTCGTTTTTAATTCTCTCAGGAAGCTCAGATAACGTTTTCTGGAAAGTAAATGTGTGCCACCATTAAAATGCAACAAGCACAATTCAATACATTTTTCCTTTTTCCTGGACAGCTTTTGCCCCCAGCGCTGCAGTAAAGATAAACAACTTTGCCTGTTGTAGTAACTTTGGTGTTGTTTCAATCAATCTGTTTATTTTTATCCCCCATTCACTATTTTCGATTTCTGAATCGGAAGATTCGTCTGAGAGATATGTCAGTTAGAAAGCCGCAGCTTAGATAGGGTGGAGGACAATACGCTACCTATGTAGTTTAGTTGGAGGACAAACCCCAATACCTCCATATCTTTTAATTAACATCCTCATCTTTCTTGCTTTATGCGTGCACTTCACTCACCTTACCTTATACATTTTTATACTTCACTAATATACCGTTACCAAGAACGAACAATCTAAATACTAACTAATAACCTTAACACATTTATATGCACTGCAATATATATTTCTGATATGAGTGATATGTCATTATGCTTTTACGCTGAGATGCCAAATTCATTTACCGAAGATATTTAGGATGAAGAATTCATAGGATGCCAAAGTCAAATTAGTCGCTAAATTAATTGTTTTCGTAGGCACAATATCATTGACACCCCACTTTTTGTCCCATGCAATTATAATATTTATGTTTTTACCGATATTATAGCTGCTATTTCGTATTGCGAACTTGGTACAGTGGTTCCTAGAAGTGGAGGTAACCAATCGTTTTTCATTACATTTTAATCCTTTACTATATCATACAGAACAAACTTATTGGCAATAAATTCATGGATTCGATCTGAGGAAAAGTACATTTTTAAAGGTGAACATGCATACTATATGGCAACCTTCGCACCATTACACAAATATTTTGGAGAGTTACCCGCATTCCTTTTTGCATGGGTAAGTTAGCTTAGCTATTAAATTAATATATTACTATATTATATTTTTCTTACTAAATAATATTCTGTATTACCACAAGTGTCTTTTTTTCGTTTGTCGAAACAGATGACAATTCTTTTGCTGAAGCCATCGTCCATGGCAATTATTAGTCTTAGCTTTGGACAATATGCTTTATCCCCCATTCTTGACAGGTCCGGATACTGTGATTTTGACGAGACCGATGAATATGACTACGCAAAGAAGTTCTTAGCAATCTGCATAGCTTGTAAGTAATAATAATTTATGCTTTGTTAACTTAGCATCTTTGTCCAACAGGAAATCAGGGATTTTAAATTTTGAAGCAGTCACAATTTATGAAAATAAGATTTGATGCATATTTAACGTAATCATTTATTAATATTTACTTACATTTTAAGATGTTATATCTCCGTATTAATTTAAAACACATTTTGTATCGATTCTGTAGCATGTGTAGCCACCGTCAACATTTTCAGTGCCAGAATAGCGACAAACATTCAAGTTGTGTTTACGGGAGCAAAGATAACGGCCATGATTGTCATTATTGGCATTGGAATTTATAATGTTTCTCGCGGAGAATATGGGGCTATAGGGGCAGTTGAAGGCTTTGAGGGAACTCAATCTGATTTAGGAACTTTGGCTATGGCTTTTTACAGCGGACTATGGGCTTATGAAGGGTGGAACAACCTTAATTTCGTCACTGAAGAATTAGAAAATCCTCATAGAAATTTACCTTTGGGTAAGTCCCCAATCGCCTCAATATGCTTCTTGTGCATAATACATTATTATATACATAAGACATGAAGTAGATGTGACATGATTTCTTTCAATCCTTTTTCAGCCATTATGATAGCCATTCCTTTAGTAACTCTTTTATATTTGGCTGTCAATATATCTTACCTTACCGTTCTTGATCAGAACCAACTCATTGCTTCTACTGCAGTTGCTGTGGTAAGTTCTTTCAGGCACTATAATTTGGTTCTTGGTTCTTCACTTTGACTTTTAGAAAATTGTGTTAACATTACTAAAAACTTATGACTCAAATCTGTTCCAACGCTGAATTGTGTAAAGGATGTCGGAAATGCACATTTGGGGGTTATGAAATTTGTTATACCGTTATTGGTCACGCTTTCGACTATTGGATCTGGAAACGGCTCTATGTTTACAGCTGGAAGGTAATTTTTAGCAATTTTTTTGAGTATTACTAGTATGAACTTGATGAACGCTTTCATCCATAAAAATTTAAAGTATGAATGCCTACTTCTTTTCAGAATATCTTACGTTGCTGGTCGTGATGGACATATGGTGGACGTTCTGTCTTATGTGCATGCGACGAGACTAACACCCACAATTGCGATTCTTTTAAATGTGAGCATAAAGCTGCAACATTAAATGTTGTAAATTATATTGGTCTGTAATTACTAATCTTATTTAATAAGATTAGTAATTACAGATTAGTAATTAATAAGATTAGTAAATACAAACCAATCTAACATTTTTATGTTAGATTTTTGTGTAAACGTCTATATCTATATCTTTTCCAAAATTACAGACTCTTTTGGCTATGCCTATGATATTTCTCAGTGACATCAATACACTGATAGACTTTTTCAGCTTTGCAACGTGGATCTTGTACGGTTTAGCAGTATCCTGTGTAGTTATCTTACGATATACTCAACCAGATGTTAAGCGACCTTTCAAGGTAACATAACGAATGGTCAAAATAGCCATCATAACATAACATAACAAAAAAAGTTGGGTTATGAATTTGACAGGTATAATTACTTTCACTTCAAGGTTCCAATTTTCATTCCTATAATGGCAACCGTAGTAGCGGTGTTTCTGGTCCTTGCCCCCGTAATAACTCAACCCCAATTGGAGTATTTTTACGTCTTGGGGTTTGCTTTAATAGGAGTAGTTGTTTACACATTTTTCGTATACTTAAAGTGGCGCCCTTCTTTTATGGGTAAGTTTAATTTTTCAAAAATAATATACGTAGAACACTGAAAATTTGTGATTAATTCATCCTAAATGGTCTTGATTTTAAAGACGAGTTTACCAAAGCAATTCAATTGATTACATTGGTTGCCCCTTCACCCTACAAAGAAGACTAAGGAAACTGAAACAACGACGCCTATACACATGGTATTAAAAGAAAATCATTTAAACGAAACGTCATGCACTCTTCAAACTGACCAAGGGTTTTAATGGAAATTTAAATCACTTAAGGTTCTCATATTTTGTTAATTGTTAAACTAGTTCCATAAGTATTCCCCTTGTTACATTTTCCATGTAAAGTTTGGTGATTCATTTAGGCATTAAAATTGTTGTACGAAAATTGTAAACACTTCTATTCCTTTACATAAGTCAAATACATGACACCTTACTTAGACTAATTTATCGTTTGTTAATGGTGTCTTGTATATTTAGAATATTTACAGATAGCATACCACAGCCCAAAATATATACCCTACCCACATTTAGTGTAGCGGAGATTAAAGAGAATTTGCCTACTATTTCTATTTATATATGTTGCAAACAAATCTTGCCTGAAATCATCTTTTTATTGTATACTAAAAGCTAATAAATTTAGTGCGCTATGTGTTCTTGCTTTTGAAGATGTTTTTGTATTTATTTTTTCCTAAATCATTTATTTCTGTTCGGCGAATTCCGGATAGACCTTCAACGTTCAACTATACGCTTACTTGAAAGGTCAGTTCAGTTGATTCCGAATGAGATGACATTTATTTCGGTATGGAGAGAAAGTCATTATTTGGAGCTAGAGGACAATGGTATGAGGTGTTTAGGTACACTTTTAAACGTAAATGTTTTTAATTTACCAATCTTATGTTATGGGAGGCAAAAGTTTTTGACTTTGGTAGTATTTCACTATTTTCTTCTTTTCTATTCATTTTTCCAAGATAATTCCGAGAGCCTAAGTTGAAATCATATTGTCACACAGATGACAACACAGTCATCCTATGTCCAGTCATATCATACAATATTTTTTATTCTCTTAAACGTTACATTTTACAGGAACGTTTGTGCAAGCATTTGCAGTATTATAGCGTATACGAAGGATTTTGAACGTGTATATAAATATATTTAACCATAGCAGAATTTACTCTCTAAACTCTAAACAGTGGATGCCCTTTCCCTTTCGTTCTGTTAACAACTTGCTGTCATATAGTAATACACCCACGTATTCCTACATACATATCATATACGGCACAATAAAAGCCTTCTATACAACTACCAAAACAACTTACAATCTGTAGAGTCCACTGTGCACACTGCACTCTGCACTAGCCATAACCGGACAATGTGAATATCATGGATGTACTTATACTGCCACAAATCCATAGTAAAGTGCAGGGTAAGTTTTACTTTTGATGTGGTTGCGTTATATTCACCCATCTATAGATACGGATTTGTTTAAAGTCGCATTTATATGTATATTCATGATGAGTTTCATATTACTGGTAAGCTTAAGCTTGGTATTAGTTTATTGTTAGTTTGTATACCTGTTGGTGTACTTTTTGACTTGTAAAAGTCAAGCAGAAAGTCTATTTGCCTGGCTTAGTGCATTTACACCAAAAGGAACTTGGTGAATCATAGTGTTTCAAAGTAGAATTTAACATATGGGATGGGAACTGCGTATTATTTCTGTATTTAGTCCTACCTGGCGACATTAATTACTCAGATTTTCATTAAACATTGGCAAATGATAGTTTGAGTTGTGTCAATCGACTTTACATGTAGCATTGACCTTTGAATTTTATTGAAAGAAACTGCTTTCCGGTAAGGAGATTTGCAGATTTACATAACAATTATTGTGAACAAAAAAATTCTGTGGTATACACTATCTTTAGTCTAAAAATGGAATTTTCGAGGTGAACTCACATTAAAAATTGGTGGAAATAGCAATAAAATTGTGTTTTATGTTATAGTGGCTGTTCGTAGTTTTGGTTGGAAGATACTAAATATAGCACATGAACATCGAAAGTCTCAGGACAGGTGGTTAGTACGAACTCTGTCAGATTCACTTGCCCGGGTATTTTTTATACAACTGTGAATTACCTCTACCCTTATTGTGAATCTTTACACTCTGTTCCGTCGTTGTTTCTCATGAATAATATTTAACCTCTTTGATAATCAAGATTTTGTAAGATTTTAAGTTTAAGTTAATTGTAAGAAAGAGGTATATCATTATTATTTTGCTTTACGTGTCCTAATGAAAATGCTTCCGGGTATTGGCGTTTTTGGAACTGATCCCGTTGTCAAAATTATCGTTCCCTACTTACAAGCTAAAGGTTTTCGAGTAGAAGCTCTTTGGGGACTGACATTACAAGGTATGCCATTTATTGCATTTACTAAAGTCCACCTTTAAATAGTAACAATAAATGCATGTATTGTTTACAATTTTATTAACCTAGATTAACCAGATACGACCATTTGAATGGTTGTATCTTGTTAAGCCTTCGAATTAGTATTGTAATTAATGCGTACATGCATGTAAAGTGTGCACCTATAAATGATGAGAAGTACAACGTGCATTTACTTAACTTTTTCACATTTACTATACAAATGTATGGACACACAGTTTATGCCATTGAACTTTGTATGACTTAATTCAGATGCTCAGCTGACAGCAAAGGAGTTATCCATTCCATTTTGGACAAATAAGGTCGATGATGTTTTGCTAAGAAAAGATGTAGAACTGGTGCTTGTTCTATGCCCACCAAATCTTCATTCACAAATTGCTGTTAAAGCATTAGGAATTGGAAAACATGTTTTATGTGAAAGACCAGCCGGGCTAAGTCAATGTGAAGCATTGAAAATGGTTCTTGCAGCACAATATTATCCGTCTTTAATTTGCGTCCTTAGTCACAGTCTTCGTTTTCATCCAGCGTATGCCATATATCAATTTTCACTCAATTTTAAAATATTTGCTGTTTATTGATTGATTTACTTTTACTTGCTGACAGGTTCATACAAATGAAGAAAAATGTGGAAAAATACGTTGGTCATCCAAAATTGTGCCAATGTAGAATTGAAATGGGTCCAATCTTGGGTTAGTTTGTTACATTCATCTCAGCTTCTTAATTAGTGCATTGGTTACGATTTATTTTTTAAATGGGATACTTCATACTTATAACTTATATTTCATCCACTTATTAAATGTTGCTTATATCTGTTTATTTTCTAAAGGTTCTAGTTTCAACTGGATGTGCGATGACGTTATGGGTGAGTCATCAGAAATAGAAACATACAGTACCATCTTTGCTCCAATATTTGTACAGTATGTACACACATTGTATATTTAGGTGTATTTATTTTTTCTTTTGTTTTTAAGGTGGAGGAAATGTAACTTTATTTGGCTCGCATTTAATTGATCTGATAACATATTTAACTGGCCAAAAAGCAAACAGAGTTCACGGTATTACGAAGACGTTAACTCAAAGCACACCTACTATCAATGGCACAAGACGAATTACTAGTCCAGACTTTGCTGTCATTCAAATGGAAATGGATGGAGGTAACATTCATAATTGCTGTTTGGTTCATAATAATAATTAAGAATCCAACTATTATTACGCTTATGTGATATTTAATTTTTATATGTATATTGTAAGCTCCTTATAACCTAAAAATATTTTTCCTCCAGGAATGCTTGTATCAATGACTCTCACAAATCATATGCAAAGAGGATTCTTCTGCCAAGATATTTTGCTATGTGGCTCAAAAGGTTATTTAAAGGCAGAAGGGGCCATAGTTAAAGGACTGATGTATAACAATAACAATAAAGAAACTGTGACAGATAACGAAACTGTCTTATACGAAGATTCTCAAGATGCTGATTTTCTGCTGGTAGATCGCAACATTAAAAATGAAGAGAACAGTGTAAATTCTTCACCTCTATTGCCACCAATATATATGACTGGTAAGTGAAAAGCAATGCGGTGAAACTTTTTCTATTTTAACAAAGACAACCATAATATGGAAGAGAAAGCTAATTTTCTGTATAGACACAAGCGACTGTTTGTTTATGCGACTGCAACATTACTTAATGATAACTATTAACTTATTAAGCTTTCAAATGATAATCTTTTAGGCTTACTTCAAAAATAATTTTTCTTATAACTTCAATAGGTCTACTTAAATTACTGGGATCTCTCCGTGAAGCTTTCAACATTCCCAATGGGAAGGAGTGGAAACAAGAAAGTACTGTTGGTTTACTTGGATCAGGCTTTGAAGATGGTCTATACATCCAAGCTGTTATTGAAGCGATAAGAAGGTCATCTAAAGAAAATCAATGGGCAAAGGTCACAATAATAACAGAAGAACCAGATCCAAACCCCGTACTTACTGCTGCTGTACGGACTTCTACGATCTCTATGTAATCAAATCTATAAGTTCGGACATAAGTGTCATCTTTACTAATTTGGACACTTAAACTAAATATATTACTTAAAGCATTCCAGTGCAAGAAAATTGTATTAGTATTCAAACCTACTTAAAACATTGTTAAGCATTTTGAAATTTTACTGTATTTTGTGTACATATGTAGAATCAAAAGTTTGGTTCTTCAAGGTGATAGCAAGAGTGTTTGATATGTAATAAGATATGTATTAACATTGTCAAAGGTCGCTGCTTATGAGTCAGAAGTATTTATCCATACTAATATTACTAATCGTAAATTATTTTCATATAACATGTAAATCTGTTTGCCATTTAAAATCATCTTACCGACAAGAGCTGAATATGCATTGTATGGCTAATCCTAATGTGTAGAAGTAAAAATGTTTTAGCTTAGTTTTTAGTTTAGTTATCACGCGAATGACTGACACATCTTACACTTACAAAAACATAATTTCGATTCATTCACAAATAAGCTTGTTATTTTTGTCACAATTGCCAAAATAACCACTGCAGTGTCTTAACATCTTCATTGTGTCTCAAATCATACCTACCTTATACCATATGACTACTTACTGCTTATTAATTTGCTAATAATAATGTTATTTTGTAAATTTTTGGTCTCCAAAGAGTAGAATTTATCTTTTGTGAAATTATTGTTAGTTAAATAAAAATGTAGATTCAGTATTCAAAAATCATTTAGGTTTAAGTTTCAGACTAAAATCATTAAATTAATATATATTAGGAACCTGAATAAAGATTGACTTTATTGACTAAAGTTTTAATTACTTTTATGATTACTAATTAATTTATTATACTGCTCATTTTAAAATTATTATACTGTTCATTGTTAGTTGAAACAAATAACATACTATAATATTCATTAGAAAGCATAACTACTAAATTTAAACGGATGAATCAGTGCTGTTTTACATTTAATAGAAGGATACTACAATAACACAACACAACATACTAATGAACCGGTCCATTTATTTTATTCCAAACTTTTCTGAAATTCCGTATTTAGTTTTATAATTGACATTGGCCAAAAATATATAGTTTGATATGCATTGTTGGCTTTGCTAGGGTGTCGTACTATTTACTAACGCCCATTATTTCGAAGTTAGGGGATTGTTTCAGTTTCTGGATATGAAGTTATTTGGAAAAATACTTTCTGTTTATTAGTGCAAATAAAATAAATTGTGTGAATTAAAAATTTTGTTGGTGGATATTACGATTCAGAAGTGTGTGAAACCAGTTTGTTAACAAAGTACCTATAGTACGATCACGTGATATAATATGCACATGGTTTTGCATTGTATTTCTTATTATGTTAGTATTACTGTTCTAAATGTCTTCATCTGTTGTATTAATTTATGGAAAACACTACGTAATAGAGAAATGAAAATAGAGATGAGTAAGCAAAGCCTTGCCTTGTCTGTAAAATGAAGGGTCATTTAGAGAGTGTGTGTTAGAAGGGACATCAAATTCGATTCTGTGTCTATAGTCTATGTTAGTAAGTATATCTTTATACCAGAGTGATAATTCCCTAAAGCAAACTGATAATGTGCTAAGAAGATATGGAAGAATTCTTAAAATCTGATCCACTACAGACAATATGCAACTTTATACAATCAAACCTTTTCAGAGGCATATTTTACCTTTCACGTTACACTTTACACCACCATTTCACATGCTATTAACAGTTGTTGTCTTCCCATTTGTCCCTACCCATTTGTGCAATCACAAGTGTCTCAAAACTACTCAAGTATGCTCTTCTACTTTCCTATACTGTTCACAGTGTGTGCAGCATAGGTCAGTTTTTGTACTTTAGTAAATTTTAAAGATTTTTAAAAACAAATGCAACTATTTGTGAAGAACAAAAATATATGGATGTTTAAGGCCTAAAAATGAGGTTTGACTGTACAATTGCCAGTAATTTTCATAGAGATTATGCTACATTAATACAAGTGACTTAGACGTACATATTTATTATGTGGCCAAGCTACACTGCACACATGGACATTTTTGTTGTTGCTGTTATCCATAAAGTAACCATAACCAGTATATACTAGGGATGTGTGACATAACAAAGTAATAAAGAAATAAGAATGTACAATAAGGCATACTACTATGCTAATACATATGAGCGAACCAAACTAGCTGGCAGTTAGAATAACTACGTGGGAGAGAAGAACAACAAGGGAGAGATCATTTTCATTTATAGACATTATCCGCCATGTGTTTCTACTTCGTATCTACTACCATCGTAAAAAGCTTGTAAAATATACCAATGATAAACAGGTATAGCTACGAATGAGTAAAAGTTTGAAAAAATCTAAAAGTATTCATGAATCTTTGTGTTACAGTGTGTAATTCCATGAAGCAGTTGCGGTAGATATCCATAATATCTAGGCCACTTTCTTATCGTCACATTATTTCGGACCTATCACTTTATGACATAAGAGCTAAAGCGTTTGACATCCTTATGAGTACCTGATGCTCCAAAAATCTAGTAATCTAATCTAGTAATGTAGAATTTTGTAGTGATGAGAGTAATAATATTACATCTGAACAAGAAGCATACATCCTTAATTAATTATTAATTAATTAAAAATACTATTTTAATAAAGCCTCTTTATTTGTATTTAAAATTATGCACTGCATAGTATTTCTGAAAGCAATTATGGCCATGCCCAAATATGCGTCCTCAAACTAAGGTGCAACCGTGCAGCTCTACAACGTCTACAAGTGCCATTAGGTAGCACCAAAAGAACTCGTGACCCTGTAATCCCGTAAAATATGGGTTTTGTGTCCTCCTTAAAAAGTAAAAGTAAAATCATACAGTATTGTTTCATAGTAAAGAGCATTTGCGAGTGAATGTATTAGCATATTGTGGATCGTATAATTACTTAAATATTTAGCGTATTTACTTCAGGAGTTTAGCAACTTTTCAAGAGCAATCTGCGAGCTGGATATTGTAGTGAGGCATATTATCATGGGAATGATCTTGTAGCATTACAGAAATCGTAAAGCAATGCGAAGAAACTTGATTTAAGCATAGGGTAGTGGGTTTTTTAGCACCAGCTCTACCATTTTGTGCCTTATGATGTTATACACATTAAACCCATGCAAGGAGCAAAAACGCTGTTGCATGAAATAAAAAACGTTCTGGTAATGGTAATGTTTACGTCTGAGGGAAAGAAAGAATGTGTTCCTGCCTTAGGACATCCACAGAAATAGACAAACCTTGATTAGGTCATCGACGACTCGTGGAAACACATCTGCAATCTTATTTTGTCAGCCGAAGAGAGGAGACTCATGATTTCATTTAGACGTTGTCTTCCCTAACCGTTCAAATTACTTTCCATTAAACTTAAATCCTTAAAAACATTGCAGTAGTGCATATAGTCAATTTTACGGCATCATTGGCATTTGTCTGAAGCTAAAGAAGTTGGCACTCCTCCGATACGTTGTTAGCGAACTCATAGTGGAAAATTGAAGACAGATCGTGTTGTTCCTTTAGATCGTTCTCAAATTTTCAGTCGCTCGATTGCCTTTTTGTTATTTTTGTCGATACTTTTGGCAACATTAGTTAAAACTGAAAAATGGCCATGTCTACTGAAGATATTTTAAAAGTTATCCTGGCAATTTTCTTGCCACCTATTGCTGTTCTGTGGCACAGAGGCTGCGGTGTTGACCTGCTCATCAATATCGTTTTTACATTAATCAGTAAGCTATACATTATTCACAAAAAATATTGCTTTAATATAGCTATCGTGTGTATGGCTTTAATAGACTTATAAAGCCAGTCGAATCTCATTTATACGTGGATGACATAATTAATTTTCTTGTGTAAGGCAGTAACACTATATGTTTTTGCTTGCTATAAATGTAGCATACCAACCGGCAGGAGTAATTAAGGGAAATTCATTTGATCAATGCAAAATGTAAAGATGAATTTATATTTATTTAGTGGTCTTCCCTGGCATCCTTCATGCTTTGTACGTGATTCTCAAGAAGTAAAATTATTTCGGTAAGATTTCCAAAATTCTAATTCGTAATTTTATTTACCTTAAATTATATATTTTGTTGCTTATTGTTGGGTTGAAATAAGGAATGCTATTTCTATCTAACGTACCGCTATCACTACATCACCTATTCGTAATGGATTGCCAAAGTAGCCCTCTGTATCCCTAATCTCCGTATATCCTCTTTAGTCTGTCGCCACCTTACTTATCCAAATGGATCTTTTTCGTCAGCTTTTACTAATTAAAAAATTAATTTTTATAATTCATAAATGTCAATTTTCCATGGTAATTCTTTTAGTCGTTTGCTGTTATGTTCGGGGCAAATGGTTGTTTCCCCGTATTTTTATTTAGTATTACAAATTATGCTGCATTGCAAGAAGCCTCTGTATTGGTATTCAACTTTTGTATAAGGCGACACGAAACCACTAAACCCATATAAGCATAAGTGTAGACAATTACAGTATAAGAAATATTTTATATAAACGAAAATTGCAACCGAAAATGTCTTTGACCGTTGAAAAACTGCTAAAAATCATATTGGCAATATTTTTGCCACCACTTGCAGTCTTATGGCAAGAAGGCTGCGGTGTAGACTTATGCATAAATATACTTTTATGCTTGTTAGGTAAAACATTTTGATGGATTACTAAAATATTCTCTAGTATACAAACATTAAAAGTCTACTTAAGGCTTCTATAACGAAACTATCAACTTTTTGAAACAATCACTCGAAACAATTTTATCGAAATTTGTGAAATCAATCAAAACTTTTGTACCTGTTTTATTTTAGCATTTCTTCCTGGCGTCCTTCATGCTTTATTCGTGGTTCTCTGATAAATTATATCGGTAAGTCCATGCAATAATCTATTAAGTATTATAAGAAGGATTTAAAGAAACACTTCCTAAAATCATTTTAGTTCTCATTAGTCCTCGAAAGGATCTTGGGTATTTCTTTCTGTACTGAGTCAACAATTTTTGTCGTTATTTACTAGTATCCGATTTTTAATTACAGTCAAGATTGCAGGTATTTATTATTTATTACTCGAATTAAGTAAACCAAAAATTGTTGTTTGGAACGGCAGGAGAAGGAAAAGTTAATGGAAAATTTAATAAAATGTATGAATAAGATTGCACTTTGCATACTCTTACGGGATTACCTACATTGAAATTAGTTTCGTTTCTTCCTGTAAACTTCGGATATGATTTCATGCTGATGGCTCATATCCTATTTACGTGGCGTATTTACTGGCGGTCCATGTATGTTAAGCCAGGGTTTTAGTACGCTGTCAGAACTAGAGTCTTGATGAATGTAATTGTACGAATCACACATTTGCATTCAATTATTATATTATTTAGTTATGAAAATTGAGTATAAGAATAGGTGGCTAATCTACCTTATGACTTTATGGCCATAACCTTCGTTATGTTTTGTTTGAAGACTGACTAATTGTATTCAGTGTACAACAATATTGTCATTACATAATGGAAATGAGTCATAACTGATAAATAGGACTGCAATTGTAGACTAAAATTGTCGCTTCGATGCTGGTGCAGATATATTCTTTGCGTAAGCATTTTACGCATGTATGATCTATGCTTCCAAGTAAACAATCGTTAGTTAGCAGACTAATAGTGAGACAATGAGTCACATCTGTTTAACTATATGATGTAAAATCCCCAATGAGACCCAAAGCAGAAAACATTTTCCTTTCAATAAGGTGTCCATAATAGTATACAGTTTGAAACCCCATTTAGTTAACCATTAGTAAGAGTACTAACTGATGGTTTATCTATTGGTTGATGTATGCGATATGGTAGCATTACGTGTCGATTCATAAAGTATTTATTAATTCCATTCTAGGCATGTAGTAACACTGACTCACTTAGTTTCGTATAACTATGTGTATTAGTTTGGAAAAGTACGTGGAAAATTAAGGGGAAGGAGAATATATTATGTGTACATCATAATGTACATTTTTAGCTACGTAACGTAAATCATCCACAGGATTTCCACGCTGTTATTTATCACTTTTATCGGAAACTGGCTTTATTATATAATAAAATATATTGTCCTTTTTGTTTGTCTTTTGTTGACTATAGATAAACTGATAGACAGCTTAAAGTGAACTTACTAGTCAGTAGTACTTACTCATAGTATATCAGACGACACGCAACTACGTAGGTATATTTGTTAGCTAATGCTTAATACAGGTATTAGAGTATTAAAGTATATCTATTAAAATGCCAGCATAAAAGTGTTTACTTTGACAAATGAAAGTTAGCCTGTTAGCCCGTTATCGACATTTTGTATATATATTTCATAGATTTCTCCTTGTAACACCCAATCGTATTTTAAACAGTTTCCGGAGCAGTGCAGCTTCAAGTGTTTTCTTCTCAAAGAATAATTCACCGAATCATTTATTCTCTTGAGCTATTTACATACACAGGCTATTTTTTGAAGCACAGAACGATTAGTAATACGAATCTACTTCACTACACAATACAAATTTCTCAATTGAAATTTTATAAGCCAATCTGAAATTATGGCTCTAACATGCACTGACATTTGTAAATTCGTCTTGGCATTATTTCTGCCTCCACTGGGAGTTTTAGCTGAGAAAGGTTGCGGTGTTGACCTTCTTATTAACATAGGGTTAACTTGCTTAGGTTTTATTCCAGGAATTATTCATGCTTGTTACATAATTGCCAAGTATTAGTCAAGCATACACTTTTCATCTGAATAAGGTGGGTAAGCAATTTTATTCGTATTATCTGAAATATATAACATATATGGCGAGATTTGTTAGTGCTTACTTCTGATATATTATGTAGTATCATTGTCTTATAGGTTATGGCTATTTCCATTATTTTGAAAATCCAGTCTTTTACGTAGGTATAATGTAAGACGGATTAGATAAACGTAAAATAGTGCACTCAATCAGTGCATTGATTGGGTGCGAGTGGGACACATACTATAATATATTGGAACATACATTATTACGTCCCAATTAATTTAATTGTAATTCCGTACACTAACACATTAAGGGTTGCTGCGTAGTACAATATGTGATACATGTATTTGTAACCAGTTTAAAAATCAGATAGTACTTTGATTAAAATACCCCTTGAATATTTGTAAAGGTTTAAGTGATAAGATATCTATTTCCAGTCGGTAATAACATTAATACCATGTACCGACCGATGTACCATACTTATGCAGTGAGCTAAATGTTAAATAATACCTCTTCTCAACAAGTGTAAAATAAATTAGCCTCATTTGTTATCGTGCATAGCTTAAATATACTATAGGGTTGGTAAAGTTTAAAATATTCAAAATGAAATGAGGTTGGAAATGCAAATAGTGATTGGTTCTACTTTATGTTAAAAAGTACAAACGATGAATACAAATTGGGCATTTGGAAGGTTAGACTATTGTAAAACACTTTACTTAATACACTTGCAGACACGCAAATATGTGAATATTTTTTCGATAGATAGCCGAACTAGAATAGTATATCTATCAATGCAATAGAAATGTTATCTATATTTAGTTTGAATCGAAGATCGATATCGAAGTTTATATCAGTAAAGGTACATCTAAATAAAATTGGAGTGGTTTTCTTTGAAGTCTGTTTTGAATAGTAGGTAAACAAATAAACCCTTGCTGCTAGTAACATTTTGTTTTAATACGACAAGTATTTCGTGT
This sequence comes from Yoshiicerus persimilis, assembly GCA_020352615.2. NCBI lineage: Eukaryota > Metazoa > Arthropoda > Collembola > Entomobryomorpha > Tomoceridae > Yoshiicerus > Yoshiicerus persimilis. The sequence continues at coordinate 28,969,295 of CM036940.2, read as the reverse complement.
AAAGCAGACATTGAAATTGAAAGGCAATTTGATAGTGGCACTTATTTCTGAGACATGAGTCTGTAATGTAGATTATTGTCACAAATGGTTGACGTCATATTATGTGGTGACAAAGTGGAAATAACCCTACAAAGCGTACAAGTATTAGTTTTTCACTCGTTTACTAGTAGAGGTTATTATTCATAATATACGTAGGTAAGCGTATGTGTTATGCTTATATGCTGCACCATAATCATAATTAATTCTTATTTCGTGAGGTATGTTTATATTCTATTCTGATGTGATGAGGAAATAATATCATAGATCATATTTAAATCAACGTTATTTTATTTTATAAAGATAATTTTTATTGCTCATTTTTTAAACTTAAAAATGCCTTTTTTAATTTTCAGATTAATATCTACAGACAACACAAAATTTCTGACGTTCTTCAGCACTAGTATCATTCTTAATGTTTCTCGCTATTCGTCGTTCTATATGTAGCACACCCTGCAGATAAATATTTGTACTGTATTTAACTTCACTCGTCTGTTAGTAATCATGAAAACAAACACAAACCATTTACTATTACTACACAAATTCTACAATATAGATCTATAATGTATAGTCTATTTAATATGATTATTTTACCTATTAATTATTATTGAGGAACCTGTTGAATGTCTAAAAAATTAAATTCTACTCTAACACATGGGTATTAATCTAATCACTGTATTTCGTAAAACATGGATCTGTAAATTTTATAAGAAAGATTATACAAAAAAACAAAAACACGCGTACAATATGCTTTATAATAAATGATTACGTATAATTGACTTTTGTAAATTTCTGATTTCTTACCTACATTGTTGTGAAAATTCAAAAACAATTGATATCGTGACTTAATCCAATAAGCAATAAATCAGGACGGCCACCTTTATGTAAACAAAAATTTGTTTAGCCATTTATAACTATCCATGATTTCCATATTTCTTTTTCGTTTGTTGAACTAACTGTATGTAATATTACTCCTGATGCAGAATCACATTCTATATTGTACAATGTGGGTATTGGGTATACATAGTTTCTTTTTTTCTTTGTAGCTTTTTCTAAATTCTTAATCCAAACAATCTATGATTAAATTTAGTCTTTTAATTGTTACCCGATAAATGGTGAAAAAGTGTGTTAGATATATACATTTGTAAAAGTAAGTTGTTTAGTGCCATCATTATGTTACCGTTTATTACAAATTACAATTTTGTCAACAAAAATTATAAAATGTACAAATGCATTTCTGCCTCCATCAAATAAATGGTAAATTCGAGCTTGAGATTTGCCTTTACACAAATAAGGATTTTAACTCTAAATCCCTAACCATTGTCTTTGACGTACGAATTAGAAATTTTAAATGTTTTAAATGCTTTATTTATCTGTAAACTATAATAACTATAAGATTTTCTATGATTTCATTTCATGAATGTTAATGAAAGTGATTTTATAAGAAGTCATTATTGGTGATATACGGTTGTCACTCCGGCTCATTACTATTTAAATCTTTTCATTAAAAAATTAACAAAGAAGAGTATTGTTTTTCCAATTTGTGTTAAATAAGCTATTTGCCAATTTAATTGCTTATTAATGCCTTAAGAAATGTATAAAAATTGGACTAAGCAGTAAATCTTGTAAGCAAAAATTGTCACTGTATAGTACGTACATACTTGACAAGTGATATTGTGTTCAATTGTTAATCGTTATCGTTTGGCTATATGAATTATATTGGAATTTTGGAAAAGCGTACAACTGACATTATTGGTGAATATTTGTAAAAGATACTTGTGTACTAAAACGTACAGCTTAATAAAATAAACGTGTACACTCTTAGCATATGCCCTTTGGGTTCATTTAGTATCACTGTACTTATTGTCATAAAAGTTGACTCAAATTATTTAACTATTTGGAAGCTCTCAAAAGACAAATATCAATAGTTAATATTTTTTGCCTGGGTCATGTACGTGAAATGAACTTATTTTTAATACCTACGTAGTAATTAATAATGCAATTTTCAGAATACAGGAAGTTAACAGACAATTCAACAATATTGAGTAGATTTTATTCATTTGGTTGAAATACAGCTAAAACGTCAAGCTACACATTAAAGAAGTCTTATAACAGTCACATTTCTTTGCTTACAAAAATGTGGTCATTCATTATCATCGTTTGCACCAGAGTATTTCTCTTCACTGTTAGTTTTAATGCACAGGAAATAATACTATTTTCAGTACTTTTCAAGACGACACTTCAATTGCTATTTACTCCACAAGGAATACCTATTTATATGTACAACAGTAGAACACAAAACTCAATTTTTTACTATTATTTATCAATTTATGAAATTATCATGAATAGCACAAAGCGAAAGTAACCCTTGACCGTGACATTAAAAATGCAAAAACCTAATGCAGTTAGATTTCATATTTTTTCACACAGGTACTAGATCAAAAATTAAATCATGTTAAGCAATGAATTGTCAATTACCATCATAGATAGGTTACCCTGTTGTCTTGTTGGCTCAAAGATTTTTGACATCATCACGTGATTTTCATCCATATAAAGCAATATTATCTTTACACATTTAGGTAACGTTACTTATAATATAATTCAACTGTTTCATTACATTTTCCTTAAACAACGTTACTTATTAACCTTATTTTAGTGTAGAGATGTTTCGGATAGCTACCAGATTTATTCTTAAGTTATTTTTAATAGAAAGAGCAAATTAGATTAGACCGATAGCTAATAAACATTTTTATGCATGAAAGCATCTTTCAACCACATGGAAATTTTAGACTCATAATAAAACTTTCTCGTAGGAATATTAGATGCAATACAAATGCTTGGCTAAATACATGGATTGAAGTAGGTCGAAAATTAATTAACATAAAACGTTATGGGAGCAGAAAGTACATCAAAAGATACTGAGAAAGGTGAGAAAAATCATTAGGGTGTAAATTAAAATTATATTTTTAGTAAACTGTGCTAATACAATTACAAATTTTACAAATACATTGGGTCGGGGTTCTCAAATGCTAAAAAGGTGGAGCAATTTTGTATAAGTTTTGTAACTAAACATATATGTTTACATTGGAATTCCTTTGTCACTTCACAATACAATCATCAACAGCATTTATTTAAGTTGTACTATTAAATTTTGGTCTTATTTGGTAGTAAGACTACAGTTGTATCTTATTTAGTTAATATAAATACTTATATATATTATACTAGAGGTGGTGAAAGTTGGGCCGTTTTACATTAGGATTACGGGGACACCGTTTGGGACAAATTTCCCCAGATCTCAGTCCCAAACTGGTAATCTTAATGGGTATCCATGGGTACTAAAAGCCATAACGGAGATAACGGTCCCAAACCCTATTCCTGAAGATGGTCAAAATTCACCACCTCTGTACTCGTCTTGATTATACTCTTATTCATACGAAGAGTTTGTTTTCTCATTTAATTTACTATAATTAATAATCAAATCGTTTACCCATATGAATACATATATAATTGCTACCGAGCACTAGTATATAAATATCTGCGTATCTGTCACACAGTCAATGTGTCTATTTTAATGAATCATGTATTCAAATATGTTTCTCCAGTTCAGACAAAATATTCTTCTACGTTAATAATTTAAAATACCTGTAACGAATAATCAAATATTTTATTTACTATATACACAATACAGTCGTACAATTATAGTATCATCGATATCTATTGAAAGGTATTTGAAGAATGCAGCATTTTTCATAGTAATCTAACTACTCATTGGCAAATCTTCGTTGACTGACTGAACATAGCATGAATTATGAATACTAGCAATACTAACTATTGACATATTTAATAGGAAGGTGTACTGGTGCTCTGCCACTTTGTCAATTCCTATCTTCGTTAATCTACTACGTGCTATTTATACATTATTCGGGCTTAGGAAAGTATAAAACAAACATGAACAATGGGCTACATGGAGCATTTATTTTAATTTCTTAAATTAGATGTAGCTCTTTACAGTAATATTTTAATATTAATGAGTTTTCTAAACTAAATTCACATTTAGCATTATAAGTAATTTAATAGTATACCACTTTAAAGGTTTCCCATAATTTTCGAAACGTTTACTTCTAGTTGGGTTCACTCACGTATTCAATCAGTTCAGTTCTGTTATTAGAACTTATTACGAACAGGAACTTATGGTTGAAATAATTCCTTAGAATGAGATAAGATGTACATTATATGAACATGATCTTAGTCACTAACTAATCACACTAATTATATTGCTACCAATCGATTTTATTGATTCAATAGTCAATTTAGATTATTTTTATACTTTTAAACAAAGTAATGGTATCGTCAACTTTATGTAGTTTCGACGCATTAACGACACATTAATAGACCATTTTGTCCATAGTAAAGTTTATTGTATTTTAATATGGGAATAAAATATTTTAATGACAATCACAAACACTAACACATCAATACTTTCTAGACTTTCGTACAGCACCGATATTCGTATGACAGGTAGGTAGTGCTTTCAAGCTCATTTTAGTTCATTTTTGTAGCTAACCTTTTGATATTATAAGTTACATAAACATTTTAACAATAATTACAATAATTAGTGAATCAGTGGCAGGTACTATGTCATTTGTTAATTATTTTCATGCAAATCTGAATTTCCCACACTAAGAATTTTGGGGGATCTCAGATAACAAAATGGGAATGATAAGCATCAATTTGCATTCTTCAGTTTATTACGTAAGACTTTGTGAAAATAAATACATTGCTTTTCAAATACATAATATAATAATTCAACATTTAAAAGAAAGGTCATTTCAACAACAAACCCAAAATAGTACGGAGATGTAACTTAAATAATTGCAAATTGGAATGTTTAGGTATTGCTGGGATCTAAAGACAATTTTTGTGAATTTTTAGTTGGTAACACTTATGATATTTTAATCACAAAAGTAGGACACAAGACAAAAGAAAATGAGCTTGAATTTTTGTTGAATTCATACATTTCTTAAAGTATAAAACGATACTTTACATCAGCCATTTTTGAAAATAATAAAAATGCATTGCTAGATGTGTGTTGACTAATTGCCTCATTAAATTAATGAGCTGCAATTTTCACTATTTTCCATTCCAATATCCATGTATACACCGAGGAACTCTGAAATGCATACGGGAGGAAAATTTCAACTTTATAAATAATAGAACCTGTTCTGCTTCTGCATTTGTATCCATACATAAATGTTCATTTTATGAGGTATTTAACATTACAGATATTACTTTTTGTAAAGTTAGATAGATTCAAATGCTTCTCCACATATGTGCTTAAAATGGGGGTATTTCCCCTCAGTGTATTCGGAAAAATTGATAATAAATAATAAGAGTTTAAAGCAGTATTAGAGAGCATTGAGACGCTTGTCTAATCACATACTATAAGAGCTTAAGTTGTGTGATAGAGTGAAATTCCCACGTTCGTGTTACCTATGATTCCGGTTACTAATGAGCAAGATTTTGATGGCCCGCACATTAAGCTCAAGAATTTGAATGACACTTTAGTTGGGGTGGAGTCGTGAGGACAGAGTACCCCTCTTGTGTCTCCAAATATGAACCCGAAAGCTTCCTTTGGATTTGAGTCCAATTCCGCAGTGCGGGCAAATGATTCTTTCCCCATGTAGAAGATGACATTCGTGAATGTGAGCTCTTAGTCGCTCTCTCTTGACAACTTTCTGGCAAAGGGCGCAAGGGACTAGATTTCCAGGCAAATGTTGAACTTGGTCAACCATTGCATCCACTTCAGTTGCAGTATACCGTGACGAAGGAGGAACTTGAGAACTTCGAATTTGTTTTGTTTTTGGATTTGGCAGTTCGGCTCTTCTGGGGACGGTAGCAATGGGTCCTGAAGTGGCAGTTGATAGTGAAAGGGATGTACCCGGGTAATAGCCTCTAAAAGCCCTGTGCGATGGATAGTGTCCTGATGATATTTTAGCTCTCAGTGCGCTTAGGGTCGAAGTCGGTTGGGAAGTAGACTGTGAGTGCGTTGAGTGACTCTGAGATGTAGAGGGAGCTGAAGGAGACAAAGAAGAAATTGCTGATGAACTTGACTGACCAGAGAGATTCAAAGAGACGGGTACCAATGGCAAACCATGAGATACTAGTGACAAAGATGGTCCTGTTGAAGATTTAGGACCAAGACCTAAAGAAAAATTGTCCGCTTCGCTTTGCTTCTGTGCTGACAGAGAGTAGCGTGGGGATGAATAGTGTGGGGGAATAGTAGTTGAAGTTGTTCTGTAAATGAACGGCTCATTTGGATTTGTAATACTGGGTGAGGTTGTGGGCACCTCAGGAGGCATTTCAGGTGTCTCCCATTCTGAATAAACAGTACAATCACATTAGTTTTTCCTTTCTTACAGATTTTCAATTAATGACTGATAAAAATTGTGTTGGGGTACTTACTGGGTTCGAAATCTGGGCGATTGGGTCTTGAAACAGAGGTTGACATGATGACTCCGGAAGATGATGTCGCCGATGAATTATCGGGCAGAGATAAAGCGTACTCCCTCTCAGCCGAATTTGATCTCGAATGTGTATTTTCGTACTGGTCTGAAAATTAAATAAAACCTTCGTTAAAGCCCCAAATCTAAAAGGTCTTGAATTCAAATATAAACGTTTCTCTGTTGACATAAGTTCGGGAAAGCGAGGGATTTCAGATGTACCTGGCAGACCCCTGCTATTCGGTTGATCATGGTAAGCATGATGATGAGTGTACGACTATGCCAGATGTCCTAATCGCTGTTCGACCACTAACCACGAAGATTTGCTCTCTCGGCATAATAAACCGAGAGAGCAAATTGTCGTGGTAGTATATAACAATCAGCTAACAATCAAAAATTAATCCATTGTATTAGAATGAAAAATCGTAGATACTTCAATGGTCATACCTACACAGTGCGGATTATACGGAGACAATACACGGCGATGATGCATCGACAAATCGACTTCATCATTGCGAATTTCTGAATGACAGGCATCCGACTGCATCACATCTGAACTGACCACAGTACAACTGGGATGATATCTTTTCGTGGCTTTACTCATTGGCATAGCTGATCCTCCTGCTCCTGGAGACACATCTTCTCTGATCGAAGAACCACCACTCTGCATATGAGAACCTGACCAGTGATGTATAGACGTAGATGGTTCGGGGTTTTCAGAAAACATCCTTTCAGGTGTGTCATGAACTCCCTCCGCTGAGTATGAGTTAGGAGGGGAATATTCATTTTCATAGCGACCGTGACCTGATCTTTGCCTATGATAAGATTTGCTTGAGTGGTGGCCGTAGCTATCCGTTTCCCGTCTTTCATAAATATTTTCATCATGCATCGTTTGTCCAGACTGTCCTGTCTTGAGATCCTGAATCAGTATGAAATGATTATTGTAATCATGGACATTAAGAGGAATTACTTATAAATAAAGGACTTACATATAAATTACATATATACATGTATAATGAGATTACGGCAGTAAAACTAGATTTCCAGAATATCATAGCAAAAACGTTCTAAAATGAAGCTTACATTATGAGATGGGTTTCCAACTTCTGGTTCACAATCCAGCCCATCAATTTTCAGAGAGTCAGCAGCCTCAAAAAACTCGTTGATTTCATGTTTGTGAACACGAACCTCCCCCAAGTAGATAAAATGTAGCACATTTTTTACTTCTCGAAATTTTATACCTTTGATTATCACTATAGGATGCTTGCATGGATTTTCCTGAAAATTGAAAAAAAAAGTTTCCAATTAATGATAATGTACATCAACATGATCAATTCACTATATTAAGTGATTTTATCAGTGTAAAGTACGGCAAATAGTCTTTTCTGGCGTCTTCCTTTTTACCGTCATAATCAAGCAAACTAAAGTATGGTACTTCATAGCACCAACATATTTATTACTAGTGTGCACCTATCTGCATACTTCATGTATTTTGCAGTCTGAAAAGTTAAATTGAAAGATTACGGTTTTGTAGCAATGTTTCAAGGGTAAAGTTTCACGTGCCACAATCAATGCACATTGCGTTGCAAAATACTCATTTTTATACAGAAAAGCAGTGGAGGATTTTTGAGCTTTCAAGACAACTATACTTATGATTTATTAATAGGTTCGTTCAGTAATATTGAACTCATCACCAATACCCGGAAGTCCATAGTTTAATTATCATTACAATTAATGCTGTGTTAAATTCTGTAAATAAAACGTAGTACTGTAGCCAGCGAAAGCAAACATTAGGTGCGTCATTAGACGTCATCAGTACTTAAAGTGGTATTAAACTGTTACTAACCTAGGCAAACAAATTTTACGTTTGCTATACATTGAGAAATCACAACTGTATTAGTCTGCCAGCTGAAGGTCGTAATAACTTAAAGTATAATATAAAATTCCATTAATATCCCTTTTTATATCAATTAAATATAACAATACATAAAGCCAACTTTAGTACCAGTGAGTCGTGTGAAGTGCATAATTTATATCTTTACTCCATGGAATGATTGGAGAGAGGAATAAGCAATTGATATTTGTTTTAAGTGAACGTGAACTAGAGAATAAGCCGTTTCGACCTTCATAAAGTCTCAAGTTCAGTGCGACGACTACAGAAACGACGCATGGAGTCCACAATCTCTGCGCTGTAAGCAGGAACTGCCCTACCTTAACAAACTCTGAGTTAACTTACATATCGACTTGTTTTTGCAGCCTTGCATGTTTGGAACTTGAACTTGTATAATGTACTGGTAGGCATGAATATTTTAGACTCTGGATGTTCAGCTGGCCAACAGAATAGCAAATTCAGCAAACCTCCTACGTAGTGATACTTAAAGTGTATTATGCCTAAAGAAAGAATAGATGGATAACATCAAAAATAATTATAGGAGAGTATATATAAGTCTGCCTGCACGCTGTATTTATATACAGATTATAATAAGCTACAATTTTGGGATGGAATTCTTAAAAACATTGTAAATTTACAGTCACATATTTTTGATGGTTACCCATACCCATTGCGCAATAATAGGCGTACTTTGAATTTTAATTTAAGAATTGCCTAAGAACTATAAAGAATTCCGCTCCTGACACTGTAAGATAAAAATCCCCATTTGAAATATGCCCTGCTATATATAAGAATACATGTACGTAGTAGAACATCCAGTTACAGACATCGTTGATGCCAATTTCGTAAGTATAAATTGGCAACAGCTCTGACTGTAGAAAAGTGAAGCGAGCTAGTTCTTGAGGAAGGTCAGGGTTCCATCATTCCATAACCTAATGTATTCACGAAGGAAAAGTACACGGAATGGAGACTGGGTTGCCCATGTACATACTACACTATTACTGTATTTTGTAACTCTTTAACTACAAAAACAAAGTAAATCGACAAAAAATTATTTTTATACAACTTGTACAAATATAACATCTATGCTACTTAACTATAAACATGTTTCCCTGCTATCTCTAAGTGATTATGTACTACGTGTATCAAATACAAGGTAGTCATAATTATTATTTATCCAACTGACTATACACATAAAGAAAGGAAAAGGAGGTGGATTTTATTATTTACACACCCGTCTATACAGTAGACATGTCAGTGAACAGATTTTGCCCCACACATGTCATTCGATTTTATATTTTAATATTGCCTTATCATTATGATCTCAGCGTTGTTTTGACTTAGTTTGTAGTACCTGGGAATCTTTAGCAAAAATATTTCATGCAATGGATACACATTAGCAGCTTTTATTTTTCACGCTTTAGCTAAGTCTATAAAAAACGCCTAAGAATAAAGTGGAGAGCAGAATCAAATAAAACCAACTCTGCGCTATGGGTAAAGTGTTGAACTGGTTAGTTACATAACTCGGCAATGTTCGGTCCTGGATTCGATTTCATTGTGGACCAGCTTCGGTTAGAGGTACCTACCTCACGTAACCTTGACGGGGCTATTGACTAGTGGGCTCCTTCCGCTGCATGTGTAGCAAATAAACGCAAATGGAATATGCCAGACCATGTATTAGGTACACTAAATTACACTACGGTTGCTTCAACAATATAAATACAATGGATATTTATGTAAATACTAAATAGTCAGCGTACTTGGCGAATTTATTTCCCACAGTAGTTTAATAAACCATTTGTCAGCCAACAGCCAATTAACAATACTCTTGTAAGTACTGACATAGAATCACCAGACAAACAAAGCCACACGAATTGAACATAATATTATTTATTTCATTAATTTCATATTTCAGTTGGCAAACATTTACGTTTACACTCATGCACGGTAATTCTATTCTTCATTTCAATCTCAATTTCACAACAAAATTAAATCTAAATTATCTAGGTAGGGGGAAGAGTGAGTATGTATCGCATTCTCAAAATCACACCTATTATAGCGAATGAAGCAGATGAGAAACGAAACTCTATCAATTCCTAAAATATTGCAGCGCACTATTACAGAAATGAAAGCTTTGTTATATAATATGTAATTAAAAGTTATATAACTACCAGCCGTCTTTTATTCTAATATTCATAACTTTGCTTACCAACATGTTATTCAGAATTTTACTTAGCGTTTGCCTAATATGCTTTTAGCAAGCTCAGGTTACAGAATATTAAGTCAATCATCAGAAAAAGCTCACCCAAGTAGTTCTATATACATAATACTTATTATATCTTTGAGAGTGACTGTTTTGACTTCTAAACTCTTAAGAAACATTGAATCTGTCATTTTGTCGGTGCGTTAAGAAATAGATCATACGAAATGTTATACAAAGCATAGGTAAATAAATATATGAAGTGACAGGTCAATGCACACGAGTTCTACGTCAACGGAAGCCTGATGTTTTTCAGAACCAAGAAGTCCAATATAATAGGTTCTTAGAATTTACTGCAAAACGAATTTGTGTGTGTGCAAATTATTGTGACGAAAGTGTTTATTAGCAACCAATGTGAATACAAGAATACATAAAAGAACCCCCGAATGAGTTTTGTTTTATTTGTTGTGTATTGGAAATGTTTTGCACTGAATCATGTAATATTGAATCTAGAGTAAGATTAAAGCTTAATATCTATTGAATTAGGTATACAAGAATTTTGTATTGTAAAACCAATATTGTTATTATTAATTATTAATGTAAAGAGTATTATTTTGCAGACAGTGTTGGCTGAAATTTGTTGCAAGGAAATGAGACTGCTAAACTGCAATCTGTGGCATAAGAAAGTTCAAAATCCTGATTTCCCAAATATTTTTATGTATTACATGTATTTATATGTTTTACATTATATGTTTTATATGTATATGATATTTTTATCCCAATCAGACAGTGGGATTCCATAATCCATTTCCATACCTCGGGTGGACAATTTGATGAGGTTTCGCCATTCAATTTTACTATAGGACATGAAAATCCCAAATGTATGCTGTTAACCTAACATTTCTGTTACACAAAGAAAGCAAGGAGTGGAGTATGATATTGGCTAGGTTTTTGGCTCTGAGTTTGTTAGATGGAAGTTGTATAGAAGTGGATTCGATTCTTAAAGGAGAGCCGAGAGATTTATTCCGTCGTACTCTACGATACGCAAGCACAGCATAGTACATAGTACATTGGAGCAGACGAGAAGGAGATAGAGGCTACGAGTACTAGTCGCTGCTTGAGTTCTCTGTTCAGAAAGCATAACAGCAGCCAATATTTGTAACTTAGGTACATCCAGTACATAACAAGGCATGCATAGACGTAGGTCAGGTATCAGTAGTGAAGACGCTTGTGCAAAAATTTTCAAGGACATTTCTACTGAATTACATTACGCACGACCATGAAAAGCTTGCCGGATTGCTCTATGTATCTTCCTTTAGATCTAACCATAACCTATGCTCCTGCTTTGAGCAGTACGCTTGGAATTGCCATACATTTGTAGTAGGTTGTGTAAGTTGAGTCTGTGATGTATATAAACCTATACTTAGACTATGCAACATAACGTGCAGACAACAACTAAAACTAACCTAACCCACCATCATCATAACAAGCTTGCATGTTTGGAGCGAATGTTCCATTGGATTCCATTTCATACTTTCCTTCACAACCAGCTACTAAGCAATGCAGACGTTACAGCACGTTCTCTGCCTGGATTTTGCATATCTATACTCTATACTCGGGATTTATATATCCATCCAAATAATATATGTACCCAACTAATATTCGTCCTCGTACAAAACACTTATTTATTGACTGCTACGTATATTTACTATAGTCGACCAAGTTCAAGTTTATGTGAAGCGTAGGTTATCTCCTATGCTATAGGTTACGTACGCGGTATATTTTTTGTAGTGCTAATAATTTATTTACCACAAGTAAAGTGTTACTTGCTACATATGTACCTATACACAATATTTTCCTTTTATTGCCAATATATATTAGTTCAGCACTCATTACGTTAAGGTAGTACCCACAAGCTAAATAGATAACTCACCTCGTATTATGTACTCTTGACTTTTCAGATAAATATATACATACTCTCAAACCATGTTGCAATTCTTACTGGTTTTATCATAGAATAAAATAGAATTTGTCGGGGTTGGATGCTTGTGAGCTTGTGGCCGTGGCTTCTAGCTGGAAAAAGTTACTTTTGATAAGCACAGAAGGAAAACTTTTGCCTGGATTCCCATTTTTAAGAACGTACACTACCAACAGTAATAATAAGATGAACTTTGAGCACAAATCATGGCCGTTAAGATGCATTAAATATGGATTAAATACCACAATCGAAATTCACAGTATTTTCACATGGGAAATCGGCATATCTAGTTTAACCTTGATAAAGGAATTAATATCAATGAAACTAAAAAATCACTTCAAAGTGTTTTTATTATTCTTTGTTATCATACCCTTCATCAAAACAATAGTCATAAAGTACTGAAGAATCTTGGTAAACAGGACTGTGAAGTCGGTATTCTAAAATGCACAGGAAACAGGTACTTCTGCTGGAACTTTTTCATATATACTCCGCTGATTGTCAGTACCCTTGTTGAATGATTCAATCATGAAACATAGAAGTTAAATTCATGTTTCTGATACTGATTGCCAACAGAATTCAATTGCTCAATTTCTAACCAAAAGTTATATTATTCTCACATCCAACGAGCTTTTAAGATACACGAAACCCTGTTACTACAACCAACAGTAAAAGTAGTTATTTTCAATTTCTCAGCCAATAATATTCTGATGAAATATGTCCAACAGTTACTTGTTTGCGGAACATCGTTTTATTGTATTATGTTACACCCCCAATGTATATAATATGTGGTTGTGGTAGGGCATTAGAAGCTAGACCGATTAGCTAGACAAAATCCAACGGAAATTAATAAAGTAACATTCATTTAATATAAGTACTGTACATGGCCATTACTGCTGAAAGCTGCAAATACATGATTATAAGTACATTTGCTAGTACAAAATTAACAAATCCATACTGCTATTAATCCTACAATTGCACTTTTCAATATATTTGGCACTGTCTATCAATTATATATTCTTCACCGGAATTCTTGCAGTAATTGCACAATAATAGTAAATTGTAGTAAATTATAGAAGTTGCAAACATTAGCACTTTCAATTTCGGTTCGGCCTTCCTTTTAAGATGCATTGGCCTACAAGGCGCAAACTTCAGTATACAAACAGGAAAACTGATCTATTATTTTGCCTTGAATTCTAAATTGGTTTAGGACTTCTTTTGAATTTTTAAACCCAAATTTTGTAACATTTAGTACCATCCATGTTTATTTCTGGAATAACTTAAGGAAATTAGCAGCAAAGAAATTGGAATCCAGGAAAAATTGAATTCTAAGAACAATTAAAGGTTGTGCTTATACTTTCTTACTGGAATAGCTGTTTAAATATCGTAACATAGATGCAAGATACAATCAATGCTTTCCTAATGATCCCTTACATACCTTGCCACAGATTTTGAAAAATCTCACTGGTGATAAGTGATACGAATCAATAGCGAGATAATGCATACTTGAAATCTGTGAATCTTGAAATTGATATGCAAAGAGAAGCCCTTGACCATCTATCATTTAAGCTCAAATATTCTGTCAAGAACAGTCTACACCATTTGTATTTAATCATCCAAATAAATTGATATTTGAAACCTGTGTAGCTTTGTCATTTGATTTAACGATTTGAATTTACATTCTGCTGGGTCAGCAATAATTTAGTTTACCAAAGACAGACACATACTTATGTAAATAAGATAGCGTTCAGACATTCCTGTAGACAGTAGGATGGAAAATACAATTAGAGGATTATCTGGAAATGGAACTTGCCGTTTGAACACTACGATTGAACACCACCACAAAGCCCTTTTAGGGAAGGTCAGTTGTGTGATTATCATTACTAATGTTATTGTACCAACAGGAATATCTAAGCTTGAATCAGTACAACTTTTACTAAATATAGACGTAGAGGCGGCATTACATTTTACTACAGGAGGACTACAGCAGTAGTATATGGAATTTACTAAGGATGCTCCGTCAGACTTCAGTAAATTCCTATGGATTTATATGCCCATACATACTTTACCGGCATGGGTACATTTGCAACATATTCACTTCATTCGTTTGATAACGATTAAAGGCATTCATTGCCTATCCCTAAACATTGTACGTAGTATTCTTGGTCACAGTATCTCTCAAACATAAGGTTAAGGATTTCGTTAGCTTGAGAATAACTTTGGTGCAGTATTGCATAAATGAAAATTCTAATTTCCTGATGGTTTTATATGTATGGTTTTATAGCTTATAATAATTACATGTATGCAGTTCATATCGGTACCCATCTCTCCCTGTGTTGATTTCCTGTATTAAGTGCGATTCAGAAAAATATTGCTTCAGAGACAGACTCGAGACCTTGAAGTCTATCTCCCATCTTATTTTTATTAGTACTTTAAACGTATGGAACGTAACCTACAAGTAAGCTTGAGCGTGGTTCGGGTTTTGGAGTCAGGCCAATTATGCAGAGAAGCCAAAAGACTGACTCTGACTGAGAGTCTAAACTAACCTTTCTCAATGTGAACAGTAAGTGCCAAATGTTGTGTAGACTTTGACCGATGCATAGCACACACCAAATTGCATATCCGGCAATTTCAGTACTGCTCTTGAAACAAATGTTACTTGTAACCATCTCAGTTTATAAATATAATGCAACTCGCTGCTACAGTATAATAAACGAAGAAGAAAGAAATGAAACGTATAATTCGCGTACACAAGTGCGTATTCTCTTGGGCACTTGCATCGTTGCATCTGTATAAATGAATGATGCCTAAATCCAGAGCATTTTACATAGGCAGGACACATTGCGTAGTATTGATTTTCTAGTGCAGGAGTGCAAGGTAACCATTAATATTTTGCTTGGACTTTCTCTGTACGTAAGTAAATCGCTCTTCCTAAGTAAAAGATAATTTTTTGGCCTTGCATATTTAACTTTCCTAATTAATTTTAACTAACTGTTTTAACAATTCCTGTTAATTTATTTTAGTTTGGCAGTTAACCAGCAGAGATGGATGCTTGAATTGCTGAGTTTAGTTAATTTGGAAGATAGTAAATGATACTTCTTATCTAATAACCTGTGTGTGTATCTGTCTGAAAAACCTGTAATAAATCAGGAAAACGTATGGCATTACATTTTCTATTGCACTTACCAAGTCCTACTGTTGTACTAAATTTTAGGAATACATGATTAGCTATCGGTATATAGGTAAATGTTCTAACAAAATGACATGCTAGTACAAAGAATTGGGATAAGCCGTACTACTGTACACTTTTCCTATTATCGAGTAACATGTACCTTTTCACTCTCTTAATGCCCTAAATGTAAATTGTAAACTAGCCTTACAAACACGAGAAGGTCGTGATGAGAAGCACGTTACGTTTGCAATTTGACAACATTCAACGGCGGTTTTGATGGGATTTTAGGGCCATTTTTCAAAAGGTCACAATATTACTTTTCATTCGAAAGCACATGTAATAGTAAACCACGCTGAAGAATAAAAACATGGTAAATCTGAAATAATAGTACTTTTCTATAGTGAATGAAAGCTTAAACATGCCTACTTAACTATTATTACTACAGGCTCCTAAGACCAAATTTTAGTCAATGTATAATACATGTTCAGTACTCACTATACGATATAATGCGTACAGCGTACACATGCGTTTATAGAAAAGTAAATGCGTTTTGTATAGTTATTCATACATACGCTCTGTTTAATATGGAATGGATTATTAGCTCTTATGATGTAGCGTTCTTGTGCTACACATCATTTCGCTTGCATAGAGAGAATGCCTCTTACAGATTACAATTTTGAGCAAGTTTCGAGTTACTAGTGTAGTGCATCATGTACTGTATGCACATAATAACTAACAAGTGTCATTTGTACATATTATGCATACTTAACAAGGCCACAGCTCATTTCTCTTTGCATGTGCTTCGCTTTACTTATGTAAAATTATTCTACAGATAAGTAGTGTCATGAGAAAGGTCTAATGATAAATGACCACCAATATGGGAATAGGAAACAACGATGTGAAACATGCCAATGAATGTAAAGAGAACTGCACTTTGCATTAATGAAGACCCTAGGTAAACCTAAACTCAATTATAAATTATAAGTAACCTTTGTAAATGCACCCAGAAAAGAGACATTTGTAATAAATACGATTTACTATGATATGAAAGAAAGAAATAGTAATAATATTAGAACTGCTGAGTGTAGAACAATGTTTACTAGCTCAAATATCAATGAATATTATCAGCTTTATCTCTAACTCATTACGTCGTACGTGAGCATTGCAAAAGGATAACTTCATTGATCTCCCACTTTAGAATTTTTAGTAATTATTTCCAAATACGTATGCATATAAGTATAATATATAATTTACAGCTAGGTAGATTAGCTTAGTGTATCAGTGTATGCAATATCTAGACTATAGTGACTACACTCTTGATACCTATGGACATAAACATCTAAAAAATGGCACAGAAGCTATTATCAACATATATAACACTGATGAACTATGGGAAATATAAGGTTATACCTATATATGTTTATTGTTTGTTGTGTACACACGTGTGTTGTACTGCACAATACGAACGATTTAAACGTTATGTTGCGATAATAAAGTTAAACTTTTTCATCATATTACAGTTGTTAATGGAATGCTATCTACTAGCTATAATGCAACCTAAATTGAAATATCTTCATACTTCATTCATACATATTATAGTTTTAGCAGTTGAACTATGAAATGACTTGTACAGATACTATCTGCATCTCTGTGTGCAATTATAATTAGAACATACATATGTTAGTATGAGGAACGATTGTTGCCTATGTATTATTAGTAGTAGTATTAGGTTTACTAAGTTGCAGTTAATGATGTATCTACAGCAGAGTATATATGTAATCCAGTCATCATTTTTGTACTAAAATAAATCTATAGGGATGTGTGCCATGTTCTATCCCAATTTTTCTGCCTTTGTGGCAATTAGACTCACGGTTAGATAAAATTTTCTTTACTGCTTTATGCAGTGCTTTGTGTGAGTGCATAGAGATTATCACTTAAGTTATCACACTTTCAACTTGTAATATTTATGAACTAACTTCTCAATTTTCCCTGGGTGTATATATAAACATAAAGTGCAACGTGGAACCTATAGTAGTCAGATAGGTCGTATGTACAAATTCTTTTGTCGTTTTTAATGAAGGATACCTGTTATTTGAAAGTCATCATTGATAAAAGATTTACGTCAGCAAAAGCAAAAGTTTGGCCAATTGGAGAGCAATGAACATGCATTTTTACTTCCACTTGCTATATGTTACATTGAACAACAATGCAAACCGTACAACTGCATTTGCAACAATACAATACAATCTACAACTCGATAATCAATAGCTACACCTATACTAATAAACAATGGGAATCACTCCAGGCGAGGCGCTCTTAATTTGCTGCCATAATAGGCATGCAAATATTTTTACTTATGCTAAAAATGTAGCTAAGAACTGAAAATCCATGTATAAACTTTGAATAAGGAATAACTAGACAAATAGTCGTACTATATGCAAAGAGACCCTAATTTTGCGCGCAATAATCAGTAAAGTAAAGGTATATCTTATAAAGCAGTATCATGCATATGAATATGCCATTGTAATATGAATTAGGTATGTCAGTGCTCACATTTAAGTCTCTGAGATATTAGCGTAATGCTACGGTTTGCCTACATACCCATCACACATGTGTCAGTAA
The DNA here is from genome assembly GCA_020352615.2 of Yoshiicerus persimilis. NCBI lineage: Eukaryota > Metazoa > Arthropoda > Collembola > Entomobryomorpha > Tomoceridae > Yoshiicerus > Yoshiicerus persimilis. Next base: position 28,950,899 of record CM036940.2, on the reverse strand, counting down.
AATAAATATTAGATGTTTTGAATGAGTAACACATTCCATTTTCTATTGAAACAGAAGTACCATTGCAATATTACAGCAGAAGTTTTTGTATTTCGACCTTGAATGGGTAACAGAGAATAAAAACGCATGTGTGAGACAAGTTATACCAAAGCATGTTACTACGAACCGTAGTAACAAGTACAAGTGCAGACTACGCTACGCTTAAGAAAAGTAATAAGCTTCACAATACTGTAATACAGATATAATACATCGTAATCGTAAGTAATACACTAATACTAATGCTGTAAACCAAAACCTACGAAGGTGCTCTTTCCAGTTGTAACATTACCTACATTCCAATTTAGCGTTTGTCCAATAACAATTCCTTTGGACAGATATCAGAAATATGCATACTTTGCGAAGCACAGTGGGGAAACTAAAGTAAATAGTATGAAGGAATGACAAATGAAACACATAGTATTTGCCGAACATTAGGCATCGTTTCTGTGTTATGTCCTTAACTTTTCAATAACATTGGAAGTAACATTAAATATTTAGCATATGCTTCAATGCTTCATAATGGCTTTCTTGCCCTCTATTCAACTATTTCGTTGAGAAGAATTAGTAAGAAAGCTACATAAACAAAGATCAAACCTCAAAAATCTTATAATGCATTAAGGGGCTCATTCCGCCCAATTCAAAGTATGATTTAAAAATTCGTTTGCTTTGTTTCCGATTTTTTATACTTCTTGATCACCCAAATCACCCTCCCTAGTACTAAAAGTGTGTAAGCAAACATAGGAAATTGATTTAGGATTTTAGATTCTTGGGACAAAACGTTTCATTTAATAGGGATGCTTCATCAATGCTTCCTTATTAACCAACTTACGGAGAGATAAGAAATGACGCAAAATCAAGAAAATAGGTTTACATACATTTTCTCGTTAATATTTTTTATGACTAAATATTTATAATATATCTAATACAATTAAGCCCACTGTTACACAGGTACTAGCTATACAAATTTCACTTGAAATGTTGAACCAAGTACCTACTTTCCTTTCCTAAGCACCAATAAGCACCAATAAATCCATCCTTGAAAACTGCTGCAAATTGTTAATTAGAAGATTGAAAAATTAGTGCGTGGTCTAACGTTAATTAGTATATCCTTTAAGGAGAAGTACAATAAATACTGCAATTAAAACCAGAAAAATCTGAATTAGATATCTATTGAATAGAGCTAAGGTAAAGGTGCTAGCCCACGGAACTATAGCCCAATATCTCAAATAGGTACCCTTCATTTTGTGTTTTCACTTTCGCATACTTGCAAACTCATTGTTTCTCAGTGGCCGCAGAACACACTTGAAGATGAAAAAACTGCAAGTAAAATATTTGATCCGTGTATAGCGTAGTGCTCAAGATAAAACTTAAACTAAGGGGCAAATTGAACTGTGTATAAAACACACTGATGTAATTATTAAACCTTGCAACATGTAATAATTGATGCATAACTGCATAACACGAAGAAAGTACTCACAACTTTTGAATTTTTCCTTCACAATACTGTAATACAGATATAATACATCGTAATCGTAAGTAATACACTAATACTAATGCTGTAAACCAAAACCTACGAAGGTGCTCTTTCCAGTTGTAACATTACCTACATTCCAATTTAGCGTTTGTCCAATAACAATTCCTTTGGACAGATATCAGAAATATGCATACTTTGCGAAGCACAGTGGGGAAACTAAAGTAAATAGTATGAAGGAATGACAAATGAAACACATAGTATTTGCCGAACATTAGGCATCGTTTCTGTGTTATGTCCTTAACTTTTCAATAACATTGGAAGTAACATTAAATATTTAGCATATGCTTCAATGCTTCATAATGGCTTTCTTGCCCTCTATTCAACTATTTCGTTGAGAAGAATTAGTAAGAAAGCTACATAAACAAAGATCAAACCTCAAAAATCTTATAATGCATTAAGGGGCTCATTCCGCCCAATTCAAAGTATGATTTAAAAATTCGTTTGCTTTGTTTCCGATTTTTTATACTTCTTGATCACCCAAATCACCCTCCCTAGTACTAAAAGTGTGTAAGCAAACATAGGAAATTGATTTAGGATTTTAGATTCTTGGGACAAAACGTTTCATTTAATAGGGATGCTTCATCAATGCTTCCTTATTAACCAACTTACGGAGAGATAAGAAATGACGCAAAATCAAGAAAATAGGTTTACATACATTTTCTCGTTAATATTTTTTATGACTAAATATTTATAATATATCTAATACAATTAAGCCCACTGTTACACAGGTACTAGCTATACAAATTTCACTTGAAATGTTGAACCAAGTACCTACTTTCCTTTCCTAAGCACCAATAAGCACCAATAAATCCATCCTTGAAAACTGCTGCAAATTGTTAATTAGAAGATTGAAAAATTAGTGCGTGGTCTAACGTTAATTAGTATATCCTTTAAGGAGAAGTACAATAAATACTGCAATTAAAACCAGAAAAATCTGAATTAGATATCTATTGAATAGAGCTAAGGTAAAGGTGCTAGCCCACGGAACTATAGCCCAATATCTCAAATAGGTACCCTTCATTTTGTGTTTTCACTTTCGCATACTTGCAAACTCATTGTTTCTCAGTGGCCGCAGAACACACTTGAAGATGAAAAAACTGCAAGTAAAATATTTGATCCGTGTATAGCGTAGTGCTCAAGATAAAACTTAAACTAAGGGGCAAATTGAACTGTGTATAAAACACACTGATGTAATTATTAAACCTTGCAACATGTAATAATTGATGCATAACTGCATAACACGAAGAAAGTACTCACAACTTTTGAATTTTTCGATTTTCAGAATTATTGCGATTCAGGTCTGCTAAACAAAATGTTGTAGGATTTGCAAAAGGTGATTGCCTTTTTGAAAGCAAGAGTATTCATAATTCAACATATTTGCTAGTGGTATAGTTGGCATTGGGACTTAGTGTTATGGTCATGATCCATTAGCGATGAATCTGAAGAGCGCTGTTTGTTTCCTTACATGATAGTAAACTATAATTAAAACTTACAGACGATTCCTTTAATGACACTGCCTTCAGCGAATTAATACCTTGTATTGTATAACCATTACTTACGAAAGTTATACAATGCGATCCTTTATATTAAAGTTATGTATACCTTATGTAACTTATCAGCAATCTAACATTACATAACGTAAAAACACGCGAGTTTCTCAAAGTGGTATAATGCATGCAAAACTACTGAATAACTAGAACTGGAAACTCCTATTTAGAAATGATATCTACTTAGGTACATGTTATATAACAAAATTGAGAACTTACATGGTGAATGTTATTTACCTACCCGTATATTAAAGTATTCTTCAAGCACACAATTTACAGACCCCAATTGTAAAAAGTACTCATTTATAAAAGAACATTGTAATGTATTCATATATTCAAAATTATTTGTTTACTAAGTTCTATTGGTATACAAATACCCAGATAATAATAAAGGGCAGGAAGAGTAATAGCCATATAGGACATAGGAGTGTGGTTAACGTAGAGAAGACTATGTGGAGTTAGAATTGAAAGAGACGACGCAACGCTGTGAAACGCATCGTCATGCCAAGCAAGCATAAGGATGGCAAAAGCGAGGTACGTGAAGTGTATACTCAAGTCAGTAGGTTTGTGTATCTTTATATGTGATACATGAAGATATTCAACGGAACGTGTTACACAACGTTTTCAATGGCTAGCAATAGTACTAGCAATAAAAATGTTATAGGTACAATGTACATGTTACACGATACACTGCTGTACAGCATCTTCCGTTGTTGGGTACCATGAAAGGTAAAAGTACGTAGACACTACATGTACACAACTGCTTTACATGAAACCATGATAAAGAAACGCAGTACTCAAAAGCTTGCCAGTTCGTCTAAATTTCAACTCTGTTACTTTACTATCTATGTGTATCCATACCATTATGAAGTTAATTCCCAAACATATGCGCTGTGTACCAAAGCTTTTTTAGTATTACCATCAAAAGTGCCATTATCATGCACTACCAGAGCAGAGAGCTCTTATGAGCATTTTGCTCTCACTTAAGACAGCTAAATTCCAGTCTTTTAAAAATGATATTTACGTGAATACAAATGATAATGCATAAATACATATCTAATCATTGTACTTTTCTGTGCATGCTGCTGCTGCAAAAACGTTAAACAAAAGAAATGTGTAAAATTCTGTCCTACTGAACTCAGCATTGTATAATCCAACTTCAATAAAACGTGATGTTAAAATTCTATACCATTTTAAGTTGCTTTGAACAATAGAGAAGGTTCATTTTCATAAAGAACAGTATTTTCATATTTTAAAGACTCGTATAAAGAAACGTTGATTTTTAAAAAAAGTTTTTTTCCCAGTAAGCAATAACAATAAAAATTTGATTTCACCAATTTGTATGTCATCATCATCATGCGTGTACTATTTTAAATTTCAATCTTTTTAGCAAATTTTGTATACTATGCACTTATTTTTATATATGCCATGTCATAAGTAAGATAGAAATAGAAAAGATTATTACGCTAAATATCTTTCTGAAGAAGGGGCTGCACATTGCCAAAACTACTTTGTGAGCTTTGATGAGTTGGCCATCGCAAGCGAGAGTAACATCAGCCAAATCTCCAGAATAAAGTAAACTTGCGAATCCGTTGCATACTTGTTCTTCAAAGCCATTCCACTTCAAGGAGAATAGATTTGCTGAAGATGTTGAGGACTCATCTTCATCTGTGACTATTTCTACACTTTCACTTTGGGATTGCTCTGAAATTTCTTTCATCATGATTGTTAATGTATACTTCTTTAGTTTGATAAATTCAGATTTTGGTTAAGTTTTCAAGAGTTTATCTAGGCAATTTAATCATTATTGAATTAATTAGTGTCAGTGTCAATAATATCACAGATTGTTTCTCTATATTTTTGGTGGAGAGCAAATATTTTTTATGATATAAGGTCTCTAGGTCATAATTTATATCAAGATAAATTCGCTAATATTTCATAAATAAATGATGTCTTGAAGACTATCATTTTCATTATTAATATAGTTTAATTTTAATTTGCTTCAGCAAAATCGCCTAAATAATTCTCAGAACAATGACTTATAAAGGTCACAGCAGCAATAAGCCATATTATATGACTCTCAGATCAGAGTGCATGTGGCGAGAAATGACAAATACTTTGAATTCACGACTATCTAAAATGTACAAAACTTGATAAGTGACTTCCCCAAAGTTCTTCCTTATCCTTACAATTGCGAATGAACACTACAAAACTACAATGAATGAAACACTATGACTTTCTTTTTTTGCCTCAGAAATTTCCATGAAATCTTGTTTGAACAAAGTAATAGGAGTAAGTAAATTGCATGCAGCACTGTCACCGAGAGTTCTGAGGAGACAAATACCACCGTTGAGAAACTCCTGTTCTTTCGATCAGGAAAATGTTGACACTGAGACACATTATTTCTTGTGCTTACTGTTGGTATACAAAGACTCTAATACAAGCCGTAGCTGAAACTGGAATGCAAATGTATCTTGTATCGTGTTATATTCATTTTACATTTGTACTGGAGAAAGGAGCACAAAAGCCAGAGAAAAAACATGACAAGTGAATACCACTGAAGACTGTAGAGTTGACTGCTGGATGGATTTGATAGAATCAAGAAACAAACTCTAACTGAAAGCAACTCAGCATTTACGTTTATTATGTGTGTTATGTTACTTTACTTTCGTACACTGCAATAGTATTACGAATAGCAATAATGGCAAGGCGAATGCAACAGCTCCGGCTTCATCCAACACTCGGTTTCGACTTGAACGTGCACAACACTGACATTGTATTTCTTGTGTGGAAACGTACATGGCAAACCGAGTGAGCTACTCCAACTACGTAGAACGAAGCACGCCTGTTCTGCTCTGCTCTTCCTCTTCTGCTTCATAAAATATAGTAAAAAGTGTGTAGTCAAGTGGCTGGCTCTGCTCTTGTCTAATATCATAACATTCTCTCCGATCTTCTCCTGCATTGGATAAAACAGTTCTGCATACACATACACATCCAGTCCAGAACTGTAAGCATTGTACTGCTTCTTTGGTTATGGCTGATGTTCCACTGGTATACTTCTGCACACGTTTGTGTGTATTGCATACACACAAAATCCAATTCCAACCATGTAAACCACATCCACATGCATAAATAATTTTCTGCAATTAGTTTCCTCCATGAAAACAGCATGTGCATAAAGTTGCATGCAATTTACTACGAGCATTAAACTGAAAAAACAAGGTAATAAGTTTAGCCACTGAATGAAATTAAGTCGCAACTACTGTGATCAAAACGTAGCATACAAACTTCGTACATAATATAGGGCATATACCCCTAACATTCTGCAAAAAATATTTGTATTAAATAACAAATAATTACTATTAATAGAAAACTTAGTTCACCTTTCGCTACTTCCAAGCTTCCAATACTATAGGACATACATCACCATCATAGATCATAATTATAATTGTTTGCATAGCATTTCGTTACGCAATTCTTGTAAACGCCTGTTTTGTGTGCAAACAAAGCGATGTATGAATGTAGACAAAGTATAATGCAATATCCAGAATCCAGATTGTAGATTATGAGAAGGATCGTATGAGAATATCTGTATCAGTATTAAACAACAAGTTCTATAACGAAGATTTATATAATAGCATCTAGATATTTTATGTTTTCTTTCTAATCCAAACAATGGATTTCTCGTCATTCTTATAATATGCTACAAAATGTCTACTTTTGATTATTACCCATTACCCACCTTATGTCAGAAATGTTTTACAGATCAAACAGTTGTGATCAAGTATTCGTTTATTACGAAACGTTGTAAATCAGATTTTAGTTTGGCACTCTGTGCTTTAGGATTATGTTTCAAATTGATAGTGGATTATATAATCTTTAACAGTTTTGAATTTTAAGGCTAACTGAACCTTAGTGTCAACTCTTGAAAGTAATTGAAGGTGAATCGTATAAAACTTACTTTAAACTGGTTTCAACTTGGAATAATCTTGAAGGTGACTCAATCTGTATAAAATTTCTATTATCTATACACTCGTTTCCTTGCTAGTGTTTATTAAATTCGTAAACATCTTCTACCCCTTACCTAACTGACTCCTCTTGTTCCCCACCTCTATAACAATTCGAATCATCTAGATCTGCATGGTTCATAATCCTTAGGAATACTAGAGATTGGTTTAAGTTTAAAGCGTATTGACAATTTATACCTATTTCGTTATACATAAATATGCGAAAACTAAACTTAATTTTGAGAGAATTGGAGTTCAGGGCAATGAGCCACGCATTCGAAAAAGAACACATCTTATTTCATTATTGGTTATTGCCATTATTGTCTCTTGAACAAATTGTTATCAAAACTGCAACAAGGGCTGTCAGCGCTCCTTTGTATTGCACTACTAACTATCATAATTTGTCATCGTCATAATTAAACCAATTTGAGCTCTACCCTAGACCCCAACTGATTCTTAAGTGTTATTTAATAATAAGTACCTTTTGCTACGTGTCTTCTACAATTTATATTTTACGAAATGACATTATGAACAAATGAACATACACCCCGAAAGATTATGATTGTCATTGGCGAAAACATTTTCAACAAAAAGCGCAAACACCGAGAAGGGAAGAAATGAAGGATTACTTTACGTTAACAACTTGACAAACAGAAATGGAAATGCGAAATGGCGAAATGGTCATTGTCTTCAAAGAGCGTCCTAACTTCCGAAGTGAATTACCTACAAAACGACATGAGTAGTATATAGCGGTATCTTTCGGTAAACAGCTAAATGAAATACGAAATTCTGTGATTTCCCGCCGTAGAATCCTAGCAAGAATTTGGTAGTGAAACGCGGTTGAAATCAAATGTAGAGATCATGCAGCATTATTGAAAGTATAATGCATTTACCAAGTCTAAAAGTTGTTTCTGCTGCAGTACGTTGTATGGGAGATGTACATACATAATACATTGCCACTTTATTACTTCACTCTAGGAGTTTCATTAGGAGTTTGAATGTACAGATTGAGGATATCTCATTGTTAACGTGATCGTGGTCGTCTGTCATTTACATTCAACTTTGCAGACACCATATTGACGATTTGTTGAAAACTAATTGAAATTAAACAACTCGAAGTAAACATGGCTAAAAAGAAAGATAGTATTGATCATGGTTCTGGAGAAGGGAAAAACGGAATTGATTTGGAAACGGATTTTTCGGATCCTGAAGGTTTTGAAGATGTCATTCCTGATGAAGGTAAATCTGTCGGCTTTGCCGGCTTTCAGCTCATTAAACGTGATATGTTACTTAGATCAACTAAGTGTAAATATTCATTTGCTTTATCATAATGTGTCACCAAACTGAATTTAAGAAGTAGAAAAGTAAAATATTTTAGTCCATTAACTATTAATGTTCGCGTTTTTCAGAATTGTGTGGGGATATTCTTCGGACGAAACCTAGAGAAACAGATGGTGTTGAGAGTGTAATTGTTGTTGATGGACTTCCTCAGGTTGCAGGGGAAAGAGTTGAAAAATTGAAAGTTGTCCTTCGCAAAATTTTTGGAAAATTTGGACATATTGTAAATGAACATTTTGCCAAAGATGACGAATCAGCAAAAACAACGTATGTTATGATATGAGTTAAGGGTTTCGTAACATCTTTCGTAACGTTTCGTATATTGTATTGGAGTGTAGAACGCTCTGAAAACATTGTGTGGGATATGTTATATGTAAATGCATATTTATGTACTTTTTTAATTTTTAGCTACATGTTCATTGAGTACGGTAATCCTACTAGTGCACTTGAAGCAGTGAAATCCATTGATGGATATAAGTTTGACAAACAGCACACGCTTATAGTCAACTTGTTTACGGATTTTGAAAAGTAAGATTGTATAGCAATAGTTATATAATATAAAATGTAAAGAATTATTGAATCATAAATGATGACAAGAACTCACCTGACATACAATGATTGTAATATTGGCTTAATCTTTTCTGAACCAAACAGCAAACCCTTTAAACTATTTCTTCCATTCATTGAGCAGAAGTAACCTATAAATAAAACTAAGTATTTTTATTTTAGATATGAAAATATACCAGATGAGTGGAATACACCTGAGCCTCAACCTTATAAAGACCCAGGAAACATATGGTATTACATTCAGGAACCGGACGCCTTTGACCAATATTGTATTGTTAAGCTAGGCATATCCAAAGGGGGTCACCAACCTGTTCAAGCGAATGATATTCAAATTTGGTTAAACTCTATCCCAGAACCACAAGAAGTTATGAACCGTCAGGGTGGAACCGAAACAATTGCGAAGTGGTCACCACTTGGGACTTATTTGGCAACTTTCCATGGCAAAGGAGTTGCCGTGTGGGGAGGAGAAAAGTTTGAAAAAGTCAATCGCTTTGCCCATCCCAATGCTGAATTCATTGACTTTAGTCCTTGTGAAAGGTTGCAAAAATATAGCCAAACAACCAGAAATTGTGTTGCATACCTGCTGTACCAATAAGAGCCATCAAAAATTAAATATTAAAGGGACCTTTTGCTCATTTTTAAATCCTGTCCAGAAATGCAGAACTATAAAAATATTTTCAAAGGGTGATTTTTGATACTCCTACAAGTACAGCATGCTATGCTAAGCAAAATCATTTTTAAAATTATTTACGTAGAATTGTCTGTCTATGTATGTAAACATTAAGCAATAAGCATACACATCTAATTAAGAAATAAGTCATGGGCTGCTGAAGAGTTCTCGAAGCTTAACTAATGGATTGTAGGTCACACAGTAAAATTTTTAATGTATATTTTTTTTACAGATATCTTGTAACCTTTTCTCCTAAAACTGAACGTTACTACGATAATCCGGAAGTCTTAATTATATGGGAAATAAGAACTGGAGCGAAAAAAAGAACATTTAGCGAAATATATAAATCACCTTGGCCAATTCTGAAGTGGTCTCAAGACGACAAATTTTTTGCTAAAATGGGGCCCGATACACTTTCTATTTATGAAACACCAGTAAGACCGAATATTAATAATATTCATTGATTATAGTATTCGCGTAAGTATTCCCTATTCATTAAGCTCGTTTCAGAGAAGTATAATAATTTGTCTTTATTACTTTATTTTATTTCAGTCTTTCAGATTACAAGAAAACAAAAGCTTGAAAATTACTGGCATTAGAGATTTCAGTTGGTCACCAAGCGATAACATAATTGCATATTGGGTAGCCGAGGACAAAGATGTGCCTGCACGTGTTGGTCTTTTAGAAATACCAAGGTACATTAGTCCACAAAATATTTGTCTCACATTCATACTCATACGTACGTAAGTAATGAAGAAGTATTATTTTGTTGTCCTTTTCAGTCGTAACGAAATACGGGCGAAGAATTTGTTCAGTGTTGCCGATTGTCGTATGCATTGGCAAAAATCTGGGGATTTCCTCTGTGTCAAAGTTGATCGTTATGCAAAAGTCAAAAAAGAGAAGAATGATACAAAATACAGTGTAAGTAACTACATTGAAATAAGTATTAGGATTTGTGGCATTACAGTCTGAGTCCTAAAGGTGAAACATAATGTGAGATATTGGCATAATGTCGTTTTGCTGAGAGAAGAATGCAATTATTTTTCACAATCGCATAAATGATGTTAATGTTCAATTGTTCATTAAATGTATTAATTCAACAACACAGGGAATGTACTACAATTTCGAAATATTTCACATGAGAGAGAAAGAAGTACCGGTGGACAGTGTTGAAATTAAAGAACCTATAAGTGCATTTTCTTGGGAACCTGTAGGCAACAAATTTGCTATCATACATGGCGAGCAGAACAGTATTTGTACAAGTTTTTACGGCGTGAAAAAGGGAGATGCTCCAACATTGCTAAGTACGTTTATAACATGATTGAACTCTTTTATTATTTAAATCAAATCGGCACTGTAAAAGTAAAAGAAAAGCAATACGGTTTTTGAAGTACAGTTCAGTTTGTAAATCATTATTATTATTACATACACTACAATGACAATAATTAACACACCGTGTTTATCTCTGACAGAAAAATTCGAGAAAAAGCGATTCAACACTTTATTTTGGGCTCCACAAGGTCAATTTATTATATTGGCTTTATTAAAAAGTGCGGAGGGTCCTCTAGAATTTGTGGACACGTCCGACTTTTCTATAATGAATACTTTGATGCCTGAAATGACAACTGATATTGAATGGGATCCAACTGGAAGATATGTTGTTGCTGGCGTTTCAGCATGGACAGGCAAAGTGGTAAGTTTGGCAGCTTAGCTTGCTAGCTGCACAAAATTAAAATTCCAAAATAAAAGGCCGTCAACGTCAATTGACTGTAGTACTCAATTTATATTGTTTTCCTGTAAATACCAGTACAGTAAGTGGATGCTATATATTTCAGAAGCTTTTTTACTGATAATTATAATTAATAAGGGTTCCTACCCTAATTCAACAAGGAGCACTAATAATGAAAAATGGATATTGGGATAATAATACTAATTTATTACGTGTTGTGATTTGTGATGTTCCATATTGTGTTAAATATAAGAATTAAATTGTTTCAGTCCGACACCGGTTATTCGTTGCTCAGCTTCCAAGGAAAAGTTGTTCGCAAAGAAAGAGTTGATCGTTTCGGTAATTTATTTTGGAGACCAAGACCGCCTTGTCTTTTGTCTCATGCACAGATCAAAGAAATAAAGAAAAACTTAAAGAAATACAGTCCACAATTTGAGGCTAAAGACAGAATGAGACTCAGCAAAGCTTCAAAGGTACGAGCGTCTATATATACACATTTCAATCATAGCTTCATAGCCATCCATAAAAGGACAAGTACCAACCATACTATATATACAACATAACTAGTCTAGTCAGTGGTCAAGATTATCGTTAAATAACTGGTGTTCTGTTCACCGTAAGACCGTAATTGTTGCTGTAGAAAGTTTTTAATTTCTGTATATTGACTAAACCTGGACAGTTAGTTGTAGTTTTTAAACCAATTTTACCAGGGATTGGGAGAAGTACCTCTGTTTCACCACAAAGATTGTTTTTTCTGTTCAACATTATGCTTGGCAGTTATTATTTATTTGTTTTAATGAAATATTTGTCAAATACAGGAAATGTTGACTAAACGTCAAGGCATTGTTGACGCTTGGAAGGAGTACCGTACGAAGAAAGAAGAACAGTACGTTGCCCAAAAGAAGCAACGAATGCTGCTCAGAAACAGTATGATCTTACAATTTTACACTAAATGTTTTATAAACTACTTTTATGGTGTTAGTGTTATGCTACGAAAACGAAACGAATTAAATGTGGTTATTATATTACTACAGATGTGGACACTGATGAATTGGAGGCCGACAAAAATTCAATGCACGAAGAAGTTATTGAAGTCCTTGTTAAGGAAGATTCCACAATTGTCGAGGAGTAGTCCACTTTGTAATTGCAGTCAAACAATTTTCTTTATTTACCCGTATGATAACAGGTTGTAGTAACGCTGTTGTCATTATTGCTAATACAAAATTGTTTAAGTGTTTTTATTCAATTTTAGAACGTGTTTATTATCAATAAAATCTTAATCTCAATCCCAAATGCAGTTGCAACTTTGATACACATAGAGGTTTTGAGATTACATACTATATTACTATTTATAGATAGCTCAGTTAAACGGTGGATTGATGTATCACAAAAGATTTAAAAACAATTTTCAGAATAAATATTTGATTTGGATAACTATTCCAGAACTTACAACAACTGAATCTATTCTCTTTAATTATCCATATCCACATCTTGATCTGATAGGTCGTCCTCTGCATTTCTTTTAATTCCTCGATTCAAAGTGGACTGTTCAGTGATATCCAGCGGAACTGTATGCTGAGCTTTCATAATTGGCTCATATTCTCGTAATTGGGCCATAAAGCCATCATTAGGACAAATACAAAATCGTTTGGTTTGAACATATCTGTAAGCCTCTTTGCTAGTTGCACCGTATCTCCACATCAGATATGCAATAACAAATGCTGGTGATCTGGAAGAACCAGTATTTCCGTGAACGAGGGCTTTCCCTCCACTTAATAGGCATTCGTCCAGAAATGCATTCACGGTTTTCAAATGAGATAAAATATTCTCCTCTTCGTTGTCAGCAACTTCCACTATCAGGTATTTAAAATGCCCCAAGTGGTTAGGACGAATGAACTTTTGTTCCAATGTTTGTCTTACGCAAACGATGTGAGTTAATCCAACAGCTTTCATTGCATCCAAGTTTAGTGTACTGGCCGCAGCATATGGCCCTAAGAACAGACCCGGAATGATCTCTTGCATGGATCGTCGCATGGTATATTTCCAATCGTCTTCGTATTGTAAAGCAGGCAAAACCGGATAATTGGGTTCCTCGTAGTAATTGTCAGAAGACAGAAGCAGGTTACTAGACTTTAGAGGGTCTTCCTCCATATGCTCATTGTTGACTGTGAAAGACATTGTACCTTATACTGTACTATCGCAGATTTAGCAAGCAAGGGGTGGTCGATTAGTTTCAAAAGGACGACAAATCTGAAATTAAATACAATTAATTAAAACAATTTTATTATTTCTTGAAGTTACTCCCTCATGACAACGCTTAGGTGCGTATTCTTCAACATGGGGAAGTTTAGAGGTTAAATCTTCCCACTGTGGGCAGATTGCCCACAGTGGGCAATCTTCCCACTTCCCAGGGTCATACATCAAAACTTTCCGACTTTCCGAGCTTTCCTTTTTTTATGTAGCCAAGATATGAGGATGGTCTGTGCTAGGTCTCCACACTGCTTTGCTTTTTATTCATTTTTTACTGGTAAAAATTGCAGTTGTATTTACAAAATTGCTCTTATAAATTGTGTGAATTAACAGAATTTTTTTCAGGAATAAGGCAGCAGTGTGGAGGGGAGAAAGACCTAGCTAGCAGATCGACGCTTTCCAGATACATCTTGGGTACACACACAGGGTACACATTACAAAAAGATTGAGTTGAAAGAGTTGATAGATGGCCCTGGGAAGATTACCGTGTGAAAGAGCTTTAACCACCAAAATTGCCCATGTCGGGGAATACGTAAGCGTATACGTAACCAAGCGTTAAGCGTTGTCATGCAGGAGGAACTTCAAAAAGTGTGAGACAACAAAACTCAAAATGATTAATATTGTTACTACGGTAATAATTGAAGGGTTGGTCAGAGAAAGGGCATTAGAAATTTGCAAACAAATAATTTATTTAAAAATCGTTTAGTGAATTTTAGCGAGCGCACTACTGGAATAAGGTTGCCTGTCCGTTTGTATGCATGTACGTATGTATGTCACCCTATATCTCGCGAACGAATTGTCCGATTTGGGCTAACCCTTTCGTTATGATGTGAACCGTCGGATAGACTCATCTCAATCTCAACCTAGTTTAGAAATGTATTGAAAATGGGCGAAATAAATTCGCATTCCGAATAATTCTCTTTTATATTAAGTAATTTTTAAGTGTTGGACTTACCCCTATATTTACCCCTCAGTATTTGAATTGCCACCCCAGTATTTGAATTTACCCTTCAGGATGTGAATTTACCACTCAGTATTCAAATTTATTTCGCAGTATTATTCCTTATGTAACACTTAAAATTCGGTGACTTAGAAGTAATCTTAATTAATCCGTTTTTCCACTGTGGAGACAATTTACCCGTACTGTGTCTCCAGTTACAATGACCAGTAAAAGGGAAATTGATCAGAATTATCTCCGGTTACAATTATCAGTGGAAGAGTTTCATCAGTTGTCTCCACCGTGAGAACCCCGAAGTCGTATTTCAAGAACCCTGGGACGAGCTTACCTTATGGATACCCTACTACCTAATAACCCTAACATCGATCTACGTGCCTTGGGTTAACTGAGTACAGACCAAGGAGTATAAACTTGGGGTTTCCCTGGCTCCCGTTTGTTGCTGGTTAATCAGGAGGCCTCAGTAGCCAAATTCACACGGGGGATTAGGAATATTTATAAGGGACGTTTTCCCGAATTTACCACGAGTAGTCAATGACGACAAGAAGCATAGGGGACGATTTTGTCCCTTATAAATATTCCTGCAAAACATGCTACTGGAGGCTCCTTATTAAAGACAAAGAAAGTTTATACTCCTTGGTACAGACTGAAATTTGCTTATTGGGTAAAATTAATGTGCTCGAGCGACCTCGGCGTTGCCTTTAATGGGCTGAAAATGAATAAAATGACGTAATTTATTCAAAAGTGGGGCCCCTCATTGACTGAATAAAAGTTCTCTATAGTAACGTGCCAAATTGCGTCATTTTAATCATTTTCAGTCCATTTTTATTCATTTCAGGCAAGACGCCGCTCGAGTTGTAAAATATTGACTTAGTCAGGCTTTTTTGCAAATTGATTTTAACAGCGAATATGATTGTCAGGTCGTCAGGCGGTTGTCATGAAATTTCCGACCCTTAAAAATCCTCTTCTTTCCGCTACTTTTTACATCTGTTTGCCATGGTGTATTACATATCGTATAATAAGGACGCCTTTCATACATAGCTTTAAAGCTAGTTTCTTTAGTGGTGTGGGGTACGTTCGGTAGAGGCTCTTGAATCTTTTGTTCACTTCACTACTCAGCTCACTACTTACACGGCACAACTACACAACATGAACGTGACTATGACTATAAGTCTACTTCTGGCTTAAAAAGTGTAGAACATCTATAGAATAGTTATAAAAGACGTCTCCTCCCTCACCCTCACCTCATCATCAGTAAATCAGTAGTAGTGACTTTGGACTTGTGTGGTGATTCTGACGTAGTTCACTTGATGGTTGTTGGCATTTCGGTGAACGTTGTCAATCGTGTCGTCTGGTGTAAAGTGAACTTCATGAATTGATAATGGTAAGTTGAAGTTGAAACTTGCAAAAAATTGTTTTACTTACAGTCGAATATTGATTTGTTGTTTTAGATACTTTACAAGGCTTATGTCTTGTAAAACTGTAAGACTGTAACGTAAATGTATAATGTGATGCACATCAATTCTTTGGTGTGCTAAAAAATAATGTACTAGGCTAGCGCGAGTGTCTTTACTAAATTCGTACGATATGACTATACTATGACTGAGTAATAAATATTAAGGAAGGTTAGTTTGGCTCACAATAAAAACTATTATTCTGTAAATAGTGAGATATTTTAAAAGTTTATTGCCCCATGCAAACAAATTGTCCAATTTTTCACTCTATACGGTTTGCAGAACAGTAAGTTTAGGTTTCTCTCGCATTTTATTCTATATTTATATTACTTTCTTTGAACCTAAAAACGTCCCAGGGAGGATAATTATTTTTTGGTGGGGAGTCTTAGTACAGTTTACTGACGGATTGAAAATATTTATGTCTTTTTCATTAAGAGTCTGATCACTCTGATCCTGGATGCTGAAAAGTAAAATGCCAGCACTGTGCTAAGTATCTCATTGTAGATCATTATCATTATAAAAGCCTTATGCGTTTTTATCAATATATTTTATAAGTTTATGATTAGCATCAATCACGTAAGATAAATATAATTGCTTTCCACAAGTTCCCTTTGTCGGGTTGTTAATAAAAAAACACAAAGTGGGTATACTTTTCGCGGTACGCAAGAATTTGTTGTGTTTTAAAATAAATACCTAAAAATAAATAAATACCTCTATTTACCAAACAGCCGCGAGGAAAACCAATAAAACTCCTTGAACTTAAAACGTGAAATTGCTAAATTAGATCGACGGCCGTTCGAACGCAATGCCTCGAAGTGGACTGTCCAGTGAATTTTACTGTTGATAAAAAACTTGTGAAATTGTGACTATCGTCGCCAGGTGCCATAACAACAAAGAAGTGCTTATGTGCTTCCATTATTGCCAACTTTTACAGTGAAAATAGCCTACCAAGTACCAAACAAATATTAATTGTCCAAAAGAGTTCAAGCAAGGTACTCGGTTTATACGGTGGATTGCAATAATTATTAGCCCTTCTTGACTATAGTTAATGGTATTGACGACTGCAATTTTGGTGGACACTAGACACCCATCCAGACACCATTAAGTAGGCTCACACAGTAAACCACGACAAAATGTCATCCCGTCAACCCACACAAGTAACTCAAGTGAAGTATTATCAGTATTAGTATCAGTATATTTATTAACCTACCTGTGTGTGCCTTTGACTTGATTTTTGATGGTAATGATATTGCCATTTTGCCAAAAGTGATGGTAAATACGAAATAGATAGTGAATGATGCTTCCTGGGGGTACTGGGACAACTTGGACTGGGTTGGGTACTTCCAAAGTACACATTGTTACTTTACATTTGCAAATGCACACCCAATAAATTCTAAATTAATGATCCAACCTAGCCAGATGCTTTCAGGCTCCTCTCGGGTTTTCATGAAAGAAATTGTAATTCATTGCTTAATGGAAGTGTCTCAATAATGCAAAGCCCAATTGATGTGCATCTGCATCTAAACCATATCTGAAGTCTTTGGTGTAAAATGTGAAATATCAAAAGAATTCATAAATGTTTTATGTTTTATACATACCTATTTACCTATACAATTTCTCATTATTTACATATTGTAATTTATTAATTTCAGACACCGGAAAATCGCTTTCTGCAAACGTCTATTCAATTTCTATAAGCGTGAGAGTTCAAGAAGGGAGTCATCAGTCATCCGGTGTGCCCCACACCAAGTCAAGTACCTTTGCAATTGCCAATTCTGATACAACGACTGTCCAAAACATTTGAAATGGAATGCCCACACGTTAAACAGTGCAGTCAACGGGTGCCTGTACCTGTACATTTAGAACCCTTTATGTGTGCAGGTATGACGTTGTATTGGTTGTATTTATAGCTTTATAAGTTGTACCATGTTGTACTCTTTTGTACTATCACTATATATTACGTATATGTACAGTTCATTTGGATTGGATACTCCGGTCCTGATATTATTGTGTCCATTATTGTCTAATTTAAATGTGTCTATGTTAAGTATGTAGTATGTAAAAGGAAATACTCTAGTCTAGTTCTCGTTCGTAATTTCGTAAACGGAGACTTCGCATAAAAGCTATTCAGCTACATATGTATTGTACATCTACATCGACCTGATAGCTTGAGCATTCGCAGTTTGAAATACTTCATAGTACCATTATAATAATGGTACTATGAAGTATTTCAAACAAGCAAGGTATTTAAGCAAGTGCAAGTGGTAATGGTAATGCATTACCTTACCATTACCACTTGCTTACCACTTCAATACAAGGACATTATTATAGTAGTTACAGCTCAGTTTTGGCAGTATTTAGATTTAGAATTTAGATAACGCTAAAAAATTATAAATTAATAAAATTTTCCCCATATCCCTCAACTTGCAAGTAAAAACAAAATCTAACTAAATTGCAGTATTAAAGTTGCATGGAAAGCTTATGGTTAACCTAAAGTTTAAAGTTTTGGAACGGTTTGGAAATTGATCCTGATCTCAATAGTTGTTGAATATTGACTATGGCAGTGTTAGAATGGGGACGGAGAACGGGGTAAATTAACTTAATCTGGAAATCGGGAATGCAATCGAACAAATAATACAAAATGCAAACTGAATGTTGAATACGCAAACTGCTCATCTAAAGGATACTCACACATGATTGTATTTGTCATTTCAGTATGCAAATCTACAGAGAGTCCATGGCTTTGTGTTGACTGTGGAGCAGTTCATTGTGGCCGTTACGTTCAAGGACATGCCAAGGAACACTACGAACAAGCGAAGCATTGCGTCAGCGTTGATTGTTACAACCTAGGAGTGTTTTGCTATATATGTGACGAATATATTGGAAATAAAAATGTCATTCCACGACGACTTTTTGAAAGATTGTCGCATCACACTTTTGAAAATTCTGACTGCGGTAATCTGTCAAAGTCTTCCTCCTCTTCGTCTTCTGGGACTTTGGAAACGACTAATGAAGATGATGATTTTCCCCCAATATCGTCCAATTCAACAGAAAATACTTCATCAAATCATCGGGCAGTAGGTTCAAATGTTGGATTGGAAAATAAAAAACCAAATGGGCGTCGTAAAAGACGGAGAGTTGGACCTAATCAAATAAAAGTCAACACAAATGATAAAACTTTCTCAGAAACTATGAGGAAAAGGTCTCGCGATATTAGTTCCGGTAAATTTAGTTCAAGTCACAGTGATCTCAAAAACGGTAGCAGCAGTGAGAAGAAACCAAAGTTAATTGATGAAAGAGTGGGTGTGCGTGAAAACAAAAGTCAAGGTCAAGACTCTAATAAATCTAAAGTTAAAAATTTTGATAGTCTGAGTGGGAATATCATTGAAACACGGGGTGCTAAGGCGAAAGAAAATAATGAAAGCATCAATAACCTTTCCAACAATACTATGGTCAGACTTAGCGCTTCTATTAATTGTACAAAAAACTTGAAACACGGTGTAGTTGGACTGAGAAACTTAGGAAATTCGTGTTTTATGAACAGTGTACTTCAATCTTTAAGGTAACTTAAAACTTAGTACATATTATATTTATTTTATTTTTCGCATTTAAATAACGCAAACTAATAACCGCAACGAAGCTTCTTTCCTTTTGAGTAGTATTGAGTATATATAAATATATAGGTACAATCCTCAGTTCTATTCTATAATTCAATCAGAATTTGAACACTCATGATAGTGGTGATAGACCGTAGTACAAAATTATTACTGGGGATTGGGGATGTTCCCTTTTGTTGGGAAATAGAATCACGGGGACGATCATTTACACGATCATTTACAAGATTATGGTTTACTCTTGATATCAACGTCCAAAATACTTACTCGATTACAAATTATGACTACATATTTTGAATCGTCACAAGGGATGTTTATCTTCTATTGTTCTATTCGCACAATTAAAATCAATGATACAAAGTACTAAATATTTTTTGAAAAAGTCGCCAATCTTTTATTTACTTAATTTTTATTTTGCAGCAATGTATTCCAATATATATTTGACCCCTAGGGTCCTAACCCATTAAAGTATTTAAAATTGCGTTTAACTAAGTTAACTTGGGTCTCTATCTCTGTAGTAAAATTCGAGGATTTACCTTCTACATGGCGCACATCCCACCTCCTGAACAACTGACCGATTCTGAAGGAGCCAGTGGAATACTGCCAAAACCCTTTACGTACTCAACACGTTCCAGAAAAAATGGTTTCCTCTCCTCGCAAAATTCAAAACTAAATCACCTAAGCACTACCGCCACTTCTTTTGCAAGTAACAGCAACATCGGGAAAACCAACAATAGCATCAATGTAACTAAAAATCAAGAAATAGAGTGTCCTGAAATCAAAAGGGATTTTCGAACTGAAGAATTCTTAACCGATGAATTACGAAAAATCTTAATATCGTTAAATACGACTGGTTCCTCTGCTGTGTCGCCTGATGGCCTTTTTGCCATTATTTGGGAGGTCATGCCGCGGTTCAGAGGCTACCAACAGCAAGATGCTCATGAATTCTTAAGATATATGTTAGATCGTTTACATACTGAATTACTTCTTCTCGTTCCTCGATTTTCTTGTAACGGCAATGGAATGCTAAGTCAGAAAAGTAGATTTGCTAATATTATTAGAAGTGGTAAGTCTGAGGGTATTGTTTCCACTGGATTTTCTTGCAAAGGAAGGAACTCCATTGTTACATCAGTGTTTGGAGGAACGCTTCAAAATGAAGTAAGTAATCTTTAATTATTATTTTTTATTTTATTTTCGAATGGAATATCCGACCATTCCGATCAATATTGCCCTTTTGTGGATCAAGTAGATTAACAGATAAGCAAAAATGCAACACAATGCAAATATCAAAGTGCGGGTGAAAACAACCATTGACAAACTTGCCGATAGTCTACAGTTTAAATAGCAATAATAGAATTTGCATTACCCAACGTAATGTTAATAACTATAATAATTAGAAGCGAGACTTGGGAACCGGACCGGGGAACGTTCCTAATTATTGTAGTTTTTTATTATGACGCCGATCTATTCCGGAAACGGTACGAAGATTGTGAATTTCTCATCTTAATAGCAACCTTAAAGAAGATGTTTTAAATTATTTGAGATTAAATTTGCCTTCTTTTTTCCTAACAAATCGTCGTTGCCCAAACAAATTGCAATAAATTACAAAGTAACGCTTACCAACAGAACAGGGCTAATCAGTCATCGGAAAACAAAGTAAACCAAAAAATCCGATTAATCATTAGTGTCAATCGTCAGTGTATTAATGAATACCCAATCCCAAAGCTCTTTAGTATGAGTGCCATTAGGCATTATAGCCATTCATTCAAGCTGAATCACTAATAAAAAGGAAATATAGAATATCTGCAATCCTATATTAAGGAAAAATATAGGATTGCAGACCGGAAATCTTGATACTTTTGTATAATAATGGTCAATGTTGGCATTGTCGGAATCGGAAAATTGTATTACTTCTGTAGAAGGCCATAGTCGTAATACTAGAAACCATTTCGAGATACTAATAGCTAATAAAAAAACTTTATTTATTGCACGTAGGTTCGGTGTTCGTTTTGTGGGATGGAATCTAAGAAGCACGATCCCTTTTTAGACCTCTCTCTCGACATTCCATGCTACTCTGGGGACTCCAAGTTAGAAGATTGTCTTTCCAGATTCGTGGATGTAGAGGAACTTGTAGACAGTGATATGTATTTTTGTTCAAATTGTAAAGTCCGACAAAAGTCAACAAAACGGTTTTGGATTCGTCGACTTCCAAATGTAATAATTGTCAATTGCACATTGCACAAATACAAATGCTGTAAAATAACTTTTTGTTATACTAAGTTTAAGTAAATCTGTCAATGTACTTAATTGTAAATGTCTTTAAATCGTAGGTATTATGTTTGCATCTAAAACGTTTCCGCTGGTCAAACTATTTGAGGACAAAGCTAGATCAGTATGTTCAGTTTCCATTAACCTCGTTAGATATGTCTGGATACCTGTTAAAAAATCTACATGGTACCCGTGGATCCTCAGGATCAAATCTTTACGACTTAGCTGCAGTGATTGTTCATCACGGTACTGGGTAAGGAAGCTAAATGACAATACAATGTAAACTTTTTTGAAACAAGTGAATTGGATGAATGAATTATGAATTAAATGAATTTTAGGGTCGGATCAGGGCATTATACTGCCTTTGCCAAGAAAGATAGTCAGTGGTATCACTTTAATGATTCAATTGTGAAACCAATTGAAGAATCAATGGTGGCTAAATGTAAGGCGTACATTCTCTTCTACACTCGTCAAGAATTTAAACACTAAGAGCAATTAAATTGTTGGTCGCAGTCGCAGTCACAAAAATACTAGCAGAACGGTATTCGTTATTTGCTGAAGTAGTATTCAAAAATAATCTTTACCGTTCAATTACAGATATTAGATATCAGTATCAGTTTTTTCGCAATGCATATAAAGCCATTCGTGAAATTGTTTGTCTGCTTTTAAGGCAAATTTTTTAGGTAAATGTATAAATACGTAAAAACCTTTTGTATTGTACATCATGTATTATGGTTACAAATCTTGTGTTGTGAAATTTTGTTATATTAAATCCGTATTAAGTTTTAAAATTAAAATTTACAATCGACTCAAATTATGGAAGCATACTACAATTTAGCCATTGTAGTGGTGTGCTTCGGTACATGTAATTAGTATTTATTTCTGCACTCTTTTCCATTTTTATTTTTGAAAGTTATTTATTTAGTAATCTGTTTTTCGCAGGATAAATATTCATATTCGTTGGCCTATTGGGCTTCAATGAAAATCATATTCACTGAGAATCTTTCAGTAAGGGTAGATTTATAATTGAAGATACTAAAGTGGAAGAAATACAACTGAATCTTCCCAGGGAGAAAAATTTTACCCGTCGGTTTCCACATTTTTTCACCTCGGATGGGGAACGTTTAATAGTACCATCACTTAATGGTAATGCTGATACGAATAGTTTCTCTCTGTTTTACTACACTATCCCTTTCCTCAATTAATCAGAAGAATGAAATTTTCTTTTGGTCATGGTTTTTCCCATTTTTAAAATAACGCTGCTGCCATCGATGCCATTTGGAGACATTGCACCCCATCCGCAGTGTTAGATTGAATTCGTTTATTGTACATTCGGTCTTAACATTGACACATATAATCACGCAATACTATAAGACAATAATAAAAGTAAAGCTCCGATCCGATGTTCATGTGTAACATGAACAATGATTATTTAACAGATTTGTTCTCAAACGGTTATTGCCATGCGCCCTTATTTCGGGTATGTGCCAGTTTGGGTTTCGGATACACACAGGATCAGATGAAGCGATATTGTGTTGGTGTTGTATTCAGATTTAGGCTAGTGCTTTTAAGTACTTGATCTTGATATCACGTAACATATAATCCATCAAGCACAGTTGTGAGAGTTGTGTGGCGGTGTCGTACAAAATATCAAACAAATGGTAAACATTGGCTTAAGAATGGGTATAGGTATTACACTTAAACTAGTGTAACAATTATTACACAATCAGTAATTTACTTGCATAAATAATGGATGTAATCGTCAATAAAAATTGTGGTCAACATTAGTGAAATTTTGAGTTAATAATTACAATAGCCCAGTTTTCATTTGTTGGCTGCGCGAACGACATCTAATATTGTTAACGGGCTGATCGTGACCACCCCCTGACCCTGACACCTTGCTTGACCCAATGTAAATTATATAAGCAAAAAATAAAAGTAAGTACCATTAATTCGATTGTTTTCCTGTTCACCTGCTTAGTTTAAAACTTTTGATTTCTTTCATTTACAGTGACTTCGCTGTTGTTAATAGTTGTTATACTGTAGGTGTAGAATTAAAATACAGGCGTTCGTTTTAAATTAAGGGTTGCACAAAGTACCTCACATATATCCCACACGTGTAACAAACACTATATATGAGAAGGATATAACGTGAGGTACTTTGTGCAAATCGTAAATTGTCCTGGACAAGGAAGATTTTCCTATATGTATACATGTAGTTTCCTATTTTATTTAGGACATTAGATCTTGTGCTAGCATGCATCAGTTAATTAAGTTATTTATATATAGGTGTGGTTTATTATTATTACCATTATCCATTGCATACAATGTATATAAGTGTATGTGTATGCGTACATAAAGTCTCTCAAATACCTGGTTAATTGGAACAGTTAAAGTGTGACTTTTGTGCTTTACTAAATGGTTGCCTCATTGTTCTCCAATATAGAAGCTGTTGACTTCCTAATCGTAAAGATGGATAGAACTAATCAGCAAAACGGAAGCAAGATGCAACCGTCGTCGAAAATTTATGAATTACTTGCGAATTCGGGAAATCCTGGACAAGGTCTTGAAATGATGATGCGAACTCTTGAGAATGAAGCGAATATCGTAAACTCTGCAAACGAAAACGTCCGCAATAATCAGAATAATCACACACATCAACAAAATAACGCCACTAGTTCGGATGTTTTAAACGATAGCGTGAATAATTCTACCCTGGAGTTGCATCCAAGTATTGTTCTACAAAATTTAGGGTTAAGTGATGAAATAACCGAAGATAGGCCACATATGTGCCAAATCTGTAATGCTACTTACAAAACAAGGACTCATTTACGGAGGCACATGTTTGTGCACCTCTCAAACAGACCTTACCCTTGCTCTGAATGTGGAAAAGGTTTTAATAGAAAAGAGCACCTGAATAAACACATAGAAGCGGTCCATAGCGGAACCAAGTATAAATGTGAGTTTTGTGGAAAAGAGATCTCAAGAAAGGATCATTTATCCCGTCACATAAAAAATATGCACACTTCCATGGTTGGAATTTCAGTTAAGGTAAATAAAGAAAGACAAATCACATATTTATAGTTATGATTAACATTACTAAAAATCGTACATCATAATGTGAAGATTTCCCTCAAGGAAATTCAAATTGGTTTATTATTCATTGCTTATACCTATATAAATATTTCAAATGTAAGATAAGCTGTCAAAACTTAAAAATATCTCTGAAATAGGTTCATTCATCATTGCGTAATAGGTACAATACTTAATTTGATAATGGGATATTATTAAACTAGTATATATGTTTTATGTCATAATTTTACAGAGTGAGTCTTGCGCTGATGACCAAACAATTCTTAAAGTTCAGCTTCCTTGTGGACAGAAACAGAAGGCTCAACTGTCCTTTATTCCTCCGAACTATTCTCCACCTGGAAGTCCTTGTAGCGACGGAAGTGTGATGGGAGACACCTCCATCACCCCCATTCAGAACACATACACTCCAAAGCCAGCAAGATTTAAAAATATATCGCAACAGCAACATATACCTTCGGGGCAGTCAATGATGTTGCCTGGGGACATGATGGTGACACCAACTATGATAACATCTACACCTAAATCCTCTGCCCAAAAGAATCAATCCAATAACGGGTTGTCAGGATCAATAACACCAATTAGTGTATTCAACCATAATCGAAATTCGTTAACAACTTCTGGACAAATTGGTGAAAAGAAAATCGTACTTCAACTGTTCACCTGCACCGAATGTTCAGCAACATTTACAAATGAAAAGGATTTAACGGCACATTCTCGAATGCACAAACCGCAGCCTTACAAATGTGCAGAATGTCCGAGAGCCTATACCAGAAGAGAGAAACTCACAGAACACATTCGTTGCTTTCATCAGGGTCAAAAATTTACTTGTGACTACTGTGGTAAAGAACTTTCAAGAAAAGATCATGTCCTTCGACATGTTCGGAGTGTTCACCCCGAAGTACTTGCAAATCGATTTGTTAGTGTGAGTAACTTTCTATTTATCTTCTTTCATGCTTAGTATAATATATATCTGTGGTGACGATTGAAAAAGCGCATAAATAAACTGTGTTCAACAATTTTACAGATGGGTGACAGCGATTTGGATGGAAATGGCAATGGGCTACAAATGCGAACGATTTCTAATCCCCTACAAGGAAATAATGGAAACAACATACCCTCCATAGGGGAAATGGGTGTCTTGCTAAGGAGTGTTTGTCATATTTGTCTCAAAGTTTTCGGTACTAGCTATCACCTAAGTAGGCATATTGAATCCTGTCACAATGGAGACATTCGCCCTTACGCTTGCTCGGCATGTTCGAAGCAATTTAAAAGAAAAGATCATCTGACTAAACACATGAAATCTCATTGCCCCAGCATGAGAGAGTCTTCCAACGCAGCAAGATTGTCATCCGGGGTAAAAAACTCTTTCAATAGTATGGAAATCAGAAGTGGTAATGCCAGTAACATCGGTGCTGACAATTCAAATCTCAACAACTTAGGCGTTGATGATCTAGCAGGAATGCATCAAGATGCAATAGATTCCCTTCAAATTGAAATGATGAGCGCTGGTGAAGGTGAGGATGAAGAAAATGATGCTAAACGCTCTCGACAGTCAAGTTCGAAGAAAAATATCCAAGAAGAAAGTAACAATGACTTAGAAGGTACCAGTGTAAATGAAATAGCAAGCAGTGTAGAAGGAAAGCTGAAATACAGTGACGGTATTCCAGTTATCGTCGAAAGAACAGACAACATGGATGGCAAACCTCCCGAAAATTCTAATATTGTTGATAATGACTTTAGTTTGGCCGTAATGAATTCCTTTTTAAGTAACGATTCACAAACATCGGCAAATCATAATAATGGAAATAGTATGAAAGCTGAGATTGCCCAATTAATTCAAGTCTCAAATGCTGTTAATGAGGGAAACAGTTCTCAAAGACAGTTAAGGTATCCCTGCGGTCACTGTCAAAAGGAATTTACTAGTAGAAGTAAATTAGGAGAACACCTCCAAGAACACTGTAACGATAAACTAATGAGGCCTTTAAATATACTCCATAATACTAACGAAGTTACGCAAAGTCACTCACAGCAACATATTCAACAAACTGTACATCAAAATACAAATGTCAGCACTACAAGCAATTTATGGGGACAATGATATAATTTACTAATGTGCTACAAATGAGAGCTTTCAAAAAGGTTATGGAGGATATGTGTATTGCCGATTCCTTAGCAGTACTGGTTTTGTGTACATCGATGACCTTCTTAAAGTAATTTCGACTGAAGCATTTTGTTTGCGCAGTTGATTTTGCTCTGAATAATACGATACTAAACATCAACTCAATGTGTTCATAATTTAGCATTATCATGCATTATTTTTAGTGTAGTTCCTTGAATTCGTTGTTGGAATAGTTTAGTTTCAATTTATTATATAATGTGTGGTAGGCTGTGAAAGTAGTACTAGTGTGCAGTAAGTATGGCATTTCTTCATTACTTTTTCCTATTGCGCTGTTGTGCACTGATTTTAGGTGTGTTGTGCGTATTGCAGTTTTATCTAATAAAAGTAAAGGGGCCTAAAGGGCCTGGGCTGAAATTTTACTCCTCCAAAGCAGTCTAGGAAACAACGCTAGCACGATTGAAATTCAAGATAACCTCACAGGTGCACATTTGTACGAAAACCTTCTGCTTTGCTTCGCACTAGTACATCTAAACTCTTGTGAAAGTCAGCCCTTCTCATAAAACTAAAATGCATCGTTGTAAGATTTGTAAACACATTTTTTATTTGTGTAGTCAATGTTTTCCAGCTCTATGTAAACTGTGCCTGGGTATAAGGAATAGTTTTGTGCAAAGGTTTTGTACTAGATTTACCTTAAAATACATCAGATGCAACACTTTACTCTTGTATTATTTACAAAGAAAAGAGCTGAGTAAACGACAAAGGTATACTAGGAAAACATCGCTAATTGGATATTATATTTGTTTAGCTAATGAGTTCTATGTGGCTATGACCAAATAATAATCAGGTTAAAGATTAAACATCCTTGTAGATTGTATTTACATCATAAATCATAAGAAGACTTGTGAATAAGACTTTATAGTATAATAATATGCATTTGTATCTGTTTAGTACACACTCAAAAATAAAAATACCGATCTTATTGTTAGTTAGTGATTTATAGCATTATTATTATTACATTACCTTTTTTCGAGGTATGTGCAGACTTTAGGGCTACGGAATGGATAGGAAGCATTATGAATTTTTAAAAACTTTTAATTACTAGATTTCTTATTGAATTGAAAGGTTTGGAATGGATTATTTAATTGTATTTTGCTTACTGTTGGCAGAAAATTATTATGTGAAACTTAAAAGTACACTTCCATGTGCATGACAATGCAATGTTGTAAACGTTTACAATTTCATTTGCCATTTTTTCGGTCGGTATTCGCGGTATTAAAAACTAACGTAAAAGTGTTTAGTGCACCTCTCTGAAATATCTGATAAATTGAGTTTTAGTGGTTCATTAGTCATTTACGTTCTGCCGATCGGTGTACATTGTGATACTAATGAAGCCTCAATGTTGTGCAGCAACTCTTCAATTAACTGTCACATATTGTAGATTTATGTATAGATACAAATGGCAAATATTGGTTTTCGGAACCTGCGAATGAAATATCTATAACTAAAAATGTAAGTTATGTCATAATTATTTGTGTATTTTTATTTTACTTCGTTCTTGCGACCATCAATTTGGCGAGGACTGCCGAGTAACTTTTAAAATAATATTTTATGTGAGTGTGGGTAAGAGTGCACTGGCAATTGACAGCTACATTTTCATGTGAAGGGCATATATTACATAACCCCGTAAATACTACATAAAATCAATCAATATTTAAAACTTTTAGCCGATGAATTTGAATTGATTAGCGTATGAACTTATGAACTGTAATGAATAATGACCTAGGGACAAATCACCTAGGGAGGTGTTTTCCATAAAAGTCTCCAGTAAACCGATATTTACTCTATTAAAACCATTGGCACATGGTTTATTAATAAAATTAAAGTCTAACCAATGATATCCAAGAATAATGATGAAGGAATTGTAATTATTGTAATCCCGTCAGTTGCCGTTATATTATTAAAATATGTAAGATGACTATTATGTCAAAGATAACTATTAGTGTTTAAATCAAGGACACTTAAAAGGAAACTTGGTTTAAACGTGTGTTATACTAAACAAAGGTTATTTTGTTTAAAGCGTTTCAGGGGTTGGTCACTTAATTATTGCCGTACCTCCGCAGTGTACTAAGATAGGTACTATGTGACAAATTAAAAATATGTACTTATATGGACACATTAAAAATATGTAAAAATATTTAATTTGCGTATAAAATACTTTACTACCTTTTCCCTCTTGAAACTACTTAAAGGCTTTCTTATACAAATTCTTATCTTAAAGAAACTTATAATTTAACGTAGTAAAACTTGTGAAAATGTCTACGCTTACCTCTCGCTTCCCCCAGTGTGCCGTAAATAATGAATTAGCTCTCCAGTTTGTCTCATTTCATGCATTCTATCTAAACCACAACCACAAAGTCTACACTACTGCTAGTACACCCGTACAGATCCCGTGACGCCGCGACATCTCTTAAAATGCAATTACTAATGCCAGCTTGTATTTTTCGGTTAATTGCATCGTCAAATGGCAGCTATCATGTAAAATATTGTTGCAAATTGTTTTTCATTTTAATTATGTGACATAAATGTAGCTATACAAATATTTGTGCACACTTCACCGAATTCTTGAAGCTTTTGTATTTTTTAATTCTGTCAATTTTAACACATATGAATTTAAGTAATCATGCTTCGGAAATCCCAATCGCAAGAAACTAATCTAATAAAGTTTTTTAATTATTATTATTTATTATTAGCATTCAATTATTTTGCATTTACAAAGAAGAGAACAATCGTGTAACATCAGGGCCAAATAAATTGGGCTAAGTTGCCCTTTACAGTAACTTGCATTAAAACACCGATGCGGACCCTACCATGATTTTCGGCCAGCTTCCGGAAGCATTTTTCTCTCTAATGCATTCAATACCATTTTTACGGTCATATTTATAAATATACATGAATACGTGTAAATGTAAACCAGGAATTTGCTACTTTCTCTCCCCTTAGCAAAGATGACTAGTTGACTAGTAAATCTTAAGTAAATTTAGTAAATGCTGTTAAAAAATAATCTTAATTGAATTTTAAATGGTATGGTTTTGGTTTAACAATTTTTATTTAAAAGCAAAATGCGATTTTACCTACTAGTAACATTTATCTACTGTTTCATATAAATATAAACTACCTAATCGTACGTGATTTGGAGTCTATAACTCTGCAGTATGTACCACGATATTGCTATTAAAACATAGTAGTGGATATCGTTGTCTATACACAAGGACAGATTATTGGTCGGTGCTTTTGACATTTTGAATATATGAATCGCTGTCTAGTGAAGCCCAGAGACTGTAAGAAGAGATCATTTTTTCTTGAAAATTTCAGCAATTTTAGGGTTCAATTTCAGAGTACGAGTTCCGTCTGCTTTATCTCTTGTTGCCTTCAAGAGCTGTTAAAATTTGGTTATCATTACTCACAGTTTTTTACATGCACTAATTAGGTCTATTTGGACAAAAAGTCGTCATTTTGTCATTATATATGATTAATTGCAATTTTGTTACTTACTTCTCCCAAAAACGCTTCTAACTTCCCTTGTTTTCTCTCGCGCTTGTCCTAAAATAGTTTCATTTTGTAGTAAATATTTCGGTGTAAAAATTAAAACAGTGTTACAATATACATGGACATCATTAACCTTAATGGGCTTCAAAGAGGAAACGCATTGCATCATTTTATCAAAGGGCTCATTTAATCCAGTCAACTGATCTACGGTTACATCTTCTTGCACAACTACAAATAGTCTGTTAACTGTTTTTGGATTTTCTTTCTGCATGTAATCAAAAGTGCAAAAAAGTTTTGATGTCAAGTAGGTATTGTCTCTTTTTAACAAATTGCAAAAAGGATTCAAGAATGAAATCGAAATGATCTGTGCAATAAGATCTATGCATTATATCATACGTCATACTTACAATTGTCAGCTTACTACAATTTCCTGGAACTAAGCAGGGTGCAGTGTACACTTCCCCCGTTATAAAGTTCTTGTATGTTCCTTCTATTACAAATATTTCTGAAACGTAGTTTGGAATCGGAAAAGTATCGAAACTGGGCCCGATTGGAACCGCTGAACGATCTATATGGATTTGAATTTTTTCAGTACTCCAACTCTGTCAAAAAAAGTGTCATTAAGTTTTGTAACTCTTGAAAATATAACTATTTTATAGAAAACTATTTAGACAATCTTCAAAACACTATTTAGACAAAATCAAGACAAAACGTTTGGACAATAATACTTTCACAGTTCAGTTCAGATTCTGAAATGTGTACCGTTTAACTTAGGGGTTTATGCATAGTCGCAGCCCGTATAGCCGCTAAAATATTAAACGCAGCATTATCCAAATACCTCCCTATAAGTGCTGCGAATAAATGACAGAACTTTTACTCGTATGGGGTACAAAATTCCAAAACTTTGCAATTCGTCTATTAGAACAATATTTTTTAAAAAAATTTCTAGTGTTTTTAAAATTTTATGAGAAAAAATGTCCGGGACGTGTCCGTACTTGAAAATACTGTGCTGTAATATACACAGTTCACACATTGTATACCTGCGTATCGCAAATTATTTTAGACGGAAATGACAATTGCTAATTGTTACACACCTGGAAATGAGAGTCATGTTTTAGAATAGCAAGAGATCGACGTAAACCGCATGAACGCCAGAGTCTCATCTCAAGGGAATCATAAGGATCATTGAACAGAGTAAAAGCTTCGTTTACACAGTCCATAGAAATTCTGTACGCAACTACACTTGTGTCAGCTTGAGCTGAAATCGCTCGAGGGTGTCCAGTTAGGCAACCTGACTCTCCGAGAACAGTGCCAACCGAACATATCTCCTCTTCCTTTTCTCTGAAGGACAAATCCTCAATCGTATCCTTATTGGGAATCTTTCCGAATTCTTGACGTTCCTAATTGAAAGCAGAATTTTTAAGAGGCTCACTACTTATAGCTACAGTATTAATTCCACTTTTAAGCTAAGAAGAAATATAGTCTAGTATTCATGAACATATTTGTTATCGTAATTGGCCCAGAATCCCTAGTTTTCGTTTGAAACCGACAAATTTCTTTAGCACAAGTAACTATCTATGCTAAAAAGCATTCTTACTAAGACAACAGTTCCGGTCGGAATGTATTGTATTTTCACCATTCCGGCAACAATAATAAAGATTCCATCAGGAGGATCACCGACTTCACACATAGATTCTCCATATGGAAAAGTTACAAGAATGGCGTGGTTCTAAAATAGAATAGACATGCTATCTAAAATGGCTATTATAGGTCATATAAAAGGAGTCAGTATCTTTACAAATGTTCTGGTGAACGAACCTTTACAAACTCAAATATCTCGTCATTTCCTGCTACCCAAGTTAAGGTTTTTAAAAGATGTTCAGGAGGTGCCGGAGGAATGTAAAGTGGAGACGACCACAAACGCTTAACTTTTTCTTCGATCATAAGTGTGAGGACTTGATTTTCCTTTTCGTCCACCAAGCCTTAGAGAAACATTGCTTTTTACTTCCCATTTTTACACGGGTAGACCTGTTGGGATCCGGGCGTTTCCAAAAACACCTTGGATCCACATAACCGGTCTACAACCGGTTGTTTGAATTATCTATCTAAAATAGTATATGCTGTACTAAAATCTTTTACCATCTTCTTTAAGTTCGTTAAGGGATACTGTCATTTGATTTAATACAGATCGTCCAGCGTGTCGAGTTTTTACTCCGATGGCAATCCCCGGATGATCCCTTTGAAGTATTCCTTAAAAGCGAATATTATTAGATGCTCATCATTATTCAAATGGTCAGTATAAAATTTAACAAATTGTATTCACCAAGCAATCTGATTACAGCTAATCTTTGTTTCTCTAAGCTGACTTTCATCTTGTTCATCACAGTTTGATTCTCAATCAGTTGAGGCAAGAATTTCAACACATCTTCAAAAGCCATGAGTAACCCTTTTCCAGTTTCGTAGCCCAAAAATAATTTAATATTTATTCTTCGATTCACAAGGGCCAGAGTAAGAGGTATTAGAGGCTGGAGAAAAATGCATAAAATTGTTAATGGCAATTTTTGATAATTCATGTTGTGTATTTATAGCATTAATTTAATGTACCCTGAGTAATCGCAAAGAGCGAACTAAACGAACTAAGCGAATAACTCTTAGCACTCCCAAGTACTTATTTAGTGTCAGTGGAATTCCGGGGTTTTCTTCATTGCCATTTGAATATGAATTAATCGATATATCCAAAATGGAAATAATTAACACAAAAAAATCAATATAATTCCATTTATTTGTAAAATAGTCGCGCCAGCCTCTACCGGCTACCTGAAATATAAATACGTTAAGTCAAAACTTGGAAAAAATTAACTTTAATTCGGATACATGAGGGTATAGTGCAGGAAATCGAACACTTATATGTACCTTGACAAAGAACTCTCCAATATAGACTGTAGTGAAGAATATATTGACAACTGAAAAAATAAAATCGAGAGCTTCGTCGCGTTCATTTGTGTCCCCTTTGGAATCGGACAGAACTTCCCACAATACAGGAATCAAGTTGATCATTACAAAAATCATCATTAAACCGTCGAACCATTCCTGGGTTGCTAAATATCAATATTTACCAATTTGTCATAATTTTCTAACTACAATATTCTTTCTTTTCCACTTATACTGCGGATTAATTTTCTTTTATACCCAGCCAATGAAACCGTAAACGCCACTTTTCCTTAGGAGGATCTGGAATAGGCTCATCTTGGTCAAGTCCGAACCTCCGAACAATCATTTTCCGAAATTTTGGCAACATTCCACGAATAACCGTATACTTATCCAATTCATGGGCATGTATCAAATACAAATTTTTGTCTTCAGCAGCCTCAACAGCAGTAGCTAGAATTTGCACTGACGTCTCAGATAATATTCCGTGCTCAAATTGACGCCAAATTGAAACCTGCTCCAGTGCAAAATAAAGTTTGTAACTAGTAAAACATGAAAGCACGAATGGAAAAACTTCAAATGCTTATTCATACTTTTAAAGCTTTGAGAACTCTCAAACGAGCTTCCTCTGTCATCTCCTTATATTCTGCGTCAGAAGGTTCATTTAGCACTATGTTATTACACTGTGGACATGTTGTTGTATGATCGTCATATTCGCGTAATGAAATAAGACTTGAATACTCCTCTACTTTTTGTAATTTTTCAGCATGCTATAGGTCAAATATTTTTAAATCGAAATCATTGGGACCCATGTTCGAAACAGCAAGAAATACGATAATACTATTTGAAAGTACCTTTGTATATGGGTCCGTTACTGTTGTAAACTTTTCAACGTGCTTCCAACTGGCATCAACCAGAAACCGATCGTGCTTCAGCATAGATAACGCTCTCAATTGAGTATTTTTAATCTGCTTGGTCGCATTAGCCATTTCCTCAAGTCGACCTGGAGAGATCTCAGTCAATTTTAATACTTCTAGCAACTTTTTTGTTGTCGTTCCATTTACAACCAAAGTTAGAAATACAGTTCCAGCGGTTTGAAAAAGAAACTATGAAATATAGAAACATAAACATCACAAAATTGTTATGCATCAGTAAGTTTTTCACTTTTTCACTCATCTTACCTTGGGTCCGATTTCATCGTGGGAACAAAACTTTACGTTTTCGTAAACTTCTAGAGAAAGACAAATGCCAACAGCCCCTCTTAATCCACCTAAGAAATGAATTGGCTTTACCTTTTAGAACTGAGTAATAAAATTGTAAGCATAAAAAATGGCTACATATAATATGACATTCTAGACTTACCCCACATCATCACAACCATATTCTGCCATGGAAGACCGTAGCCAATTCGACTCAGAAGGGGTGTAAATATCATTAACATTGCAAGTCTGGTAAAATGGACGTAATAAAAGTGAAATAATGTGGGACTGTATGTTTTGCACATTAATTTCACAAAATGAAAAGGTTTTAAGGTATAGTAAAGCAGAATCTTACAGACCTGATCATATTCAGTGCAAACCACAAGAAGAGAGCATAAATATAATCGTTCCCCGCAATAGACACTAAAGCTGTTTCAACTATAACAATACCAGTTAAAACGAATAATACTGTGTTGGCCAGATAACCTAGCATTTCCCAAAAATGGTGAACGGCTGCCTCGGAATCTGGACTAATTGTTGTCCTCTCAGCGCTCATAGTTATCCCTAAGATTACGACGGCCATCACCCCTGACACACCTATTATCACAATGAAGCTCAACTTTTACAAATGCTGTGAAAGAGTAATATATATAGCATAATATGTCGGTGTTAAAATGTTCCATTCCAGTTTTGTTTTACCAAACATATCTTCTCCTATGAAGTAAGTTAAATATGCTGCAACCAGTGTTACTGTAATTTCTACAGTTGCATCGTTGAACACCTAATTTTTAGAAGTTTCACCAATATATTTTAATAATCCATTATTATCAATTTTGAAACCATACATTTTATTATTGAATTCATTTTTCGTAAAGCCTTCGTAAAAATGGCAAAACTCACCATGGACAAAGAAAGAATAGCTAACTTTCCCATTACATAACCAAAAGCAGGACCGCCAACAGCAACTATTTGCATTTAGGGTATTATAAAGCATTTTGTTCATCAGGTACATAATATATATATATATGCAATTGCTAACAGAACTTGTAATTACTCTGCAGAAATTTTTTGAAAACTCTCAAAGCAAGCTCTTCTATCGTTGAACTGTGATGGTGATCCATTGAGGCGGCCTCATCGGCCGTGTGTTCATGTTCAGATTCAGATTCGAGTTGTTCTTCCAATATTTCAACAAATATTTCGTACAAGAGAATTGCAACACCGTCATTAAGTAGGGATTCGCCTTCAATCATTACACTTAGCGATTCTGAAACCCCTGAAATTTCAAATGTTTACCAAAATATACATTAGCATTCTAAACTAAAAACTTTAAAGCTGATTCTATTCTGCACATGTTTTTCCAGAGTAGTGAGTAGAGTAATATCTACGCTTAATAATTTACTCACTCACCCAATTCTCTAAGGATTGAAACAACAGCAACAGGGTCCGTTGCACTGATGATGGAGCCGAACAAAAGAGCCCTCGTCATATCCCATCCGTATTCTGTGAAAAACTGCTGGCATACTAAAGCTGTAATGCATGTTGAAAATACCATTCCTGGAAGGGCAACTATTAGAATCTATATTTAAAATAATTTCATTACCTTTCATTAAATGACATGTCCAATTCAAAAGACTAAAATAACTTTACCAGAAAAAATGATTTCTGCTGTAATAGTGTAGTGTATGGTGTACCTGATTTATGCTTTTCATGAAAGTATGCGCAGATATCTAAATTTAAATTAATTGAGATTATCACATTAAGGAAACAAAATAGGAATAAGTCAGTAAAATTAACTTATAATAATATAAGTTAACTTTTTCATTCCCACATTGTATTATCACGTTTATGATATTTATTTATTTCAAATCAATATAACTTATATAAATGGTTTTGAAAATTTCTATACTACGCTTTAGAAAAGTGTACCGAGAATGCAGATTCAAAGACAAGTACAGGTAAGAACGTAAAGAGGATTAATTTTGGGTTGATACGAGCTAGTAGACATCATCAGTGCAAAAAGCAAAAATTGTTAATTTAGTTGGGGTACTTTCATTTTTTGTTTATTAATGATCACTTCTAAATATTATTCCGATTACCTATAGCCGTAAAAGGGTA
The DNA here is from genome assembly GCA_020352615.2 of Yoshiicerus persimilis. NCBI lineage: Eukaryota > Metazoa > Arthropoda > Collembola > Entomobryomorpha > Tomoceridae > Yoshiicerus > Yoshiicerus persimilis. Next base: position 28,913,927 of record CM036940.2, on the reverse strand, counting down.
AGATATCTCACAAGTTTTTGATGAAAAATATCCAATAATCAGACCAGATATCATCAAAATCTGAAATACCAAATTTAAAGATGAATGACAGTCGAACAAAATGTTCTCGTGCGTTTGACTTGACTGCTTTATACAACGAATCAATATCAATATTAGCCGTAATAACCCACCACTGTATATGGAATAGAAGATCGGAAATACCGAAGAATTGTCCGAACTATAGCACCCCAGAGTATCATGACGACAAGGCTGAATAGCATTACCATGTCAATTTCGGAATCAAAGTCATCTGAGTTGACAACTTTACATTTGTCTGCAAAAAGCACAGAAGTTATCTAAGTGAACTGTTCAAAATTAACACGATCTTAAATAACGCATTTAGTCCGAATAGTTCACTGTGAACAAGAATTAAGATTTCTCTGTGTTAATTATATTTGTGTATCGAACCCCAATCAAACAGGGCACCGCTACGCTGCTGGTTTAATAGCTTAACAGCAAAATAGTGGACTTTTCTCTAAAAGGATTCTGGGAATTGTCCAAGCCCAAACACCTTACAAAGACCCCTAATGTTATATGAAGTCAATATATAGGTAATACCTTTTTGGAAATTGCTATACAATTTCCGATTAAGTTTAACAGTTCCAGAGTCAGGTTTTGGTTTTATTTCTAATTCGGTTTATTGACGTTATTTGTTGGATTGAATCTAACAATCCATTCCATATTGGAGGAAAGAGCTACATGACGGAAAAGTCTTATGACAACTCTCAATCTAGTTAATATATTGCCTATTTAACATTCAAAATCTGTTAACCTCTTTTACCCCTTTTTTATTGGCTTATTAATTTTAATAAGTTATTAAGAGTCAACATTCTAAGTTGATTCTTGATTCCATTATTGTAATCAAAACTTTTCTTCATAAATAGTTACCAGTGAGCTAACCGCATTAAAACCAATTCTTAGGAAAATTCTATGCTGTGCTAACGAAACTTAAATATATCAGTTTCAAAAAGCATTCAGTTCGTAAGCAATCAAAGTTAAATGAATACTGAATGCTGGAGAAATTATTTTTTTCCTTTTCCGGAGCCTAGTGGTATAATATTCTATAACTTTCAACGATTTTTACGGAATGAGGAAAAATTAAATATCTAGAGGAAGTGTAAATACAGTTTCTCTTCTCGTAGCTTATAATTTAGAGTATTTTCTCATTATTATTGGAATGAGGTTAACATTACCAGGGGCTTCACTTGTTTGGATTTGTTCCTTTGTCTGCAGAGTCTGCTCTTGCTGCCTTTTGCAAAAATCTTTAAATTCGATGGCATCTTCTTCAGCTGGAGAAAGTACATCTTTCATTTGACCAGGTCTCTGCTGCTGCTGGCTATTTATCACTACAATGGCAGTGGTAAATATGAAGAAAAAGGTTTTCCAAAGGTTGGGCAACATATTAATAAAATTATTCCCTTTCAGTTTATCTTGCGTTAACCAGTGTAAGTATAATGGTAATACTAAGATAAACTTCCTAGGTATCAGCCTGTGATGCTTCTTCAGTTCAATTCAATACACACTTTCTTCTGCAACTCCTAGATGATAATAAAAATCTATAGTCAAGAAGCCTGTATGTAGTGTAGGCTATTTTAACACTCTTTCTTCATTTCAGCCTGTATGGGCTTTTGGGCTTCTTGAGTGTAATACTTTTGCCAAAGTTGTTTGCATGCTCATTCTTTTCAATGCCGGTTTTGGAAATGCTATAGCAATAATGTTTTTGCCCTAGTCCTTTTAGATAATATATTTTTTATTTTTTTTTGCAATCTACACTATGTTTTGGATATTTCTAACAGAAGGTTCCATAGAAAATATGCTTGTGGTGTGGGTTCTTTGGTCTTTGAATATACAGGGTGACTCCCCAATTGTGATCCACGCTTAGGACCAATTATCAGACGAACCAGGTGACCTACGATGTTGAAATTAGTTTCATTCGATTCCTGACAAAATTTCTCGTCTAATACCAATCGGCAAATTATTATTATTTTGTCACATGAGAGCTTTATTTCAGAAAAATTATTTTCAATGAATTTTTGAATGCAGAAAATATGAATTAACTACCACTAGTTACAAAATGGCTTTTACATACGAACTGAAAATATTCATATTAAAGCAGCATTGGAGTAGTTACCCAAATCGCGATGTCGTGAGACAGTTCAATCAAAGATTTAAATTTAAGCCATCTCCAGTAACTGTTTCCAGAACTGTAAAGACTTGTACCAAAAGAGGAAGCGTTTTCAGAAAAAAATACTCTAGAAAACCAACCGTCTGTACTCCGGCCACCACAGCAGTTGTGCTAAACACTTTCAAAGCTAGCCCCAAAAGGTCATTAAGAAAAGCACAAGCTGAACTAGGAATTCATAAAGAAAGTGTGAGTAGAATACTAGAGACAACGAAAATGGCTCCCTACGCATCGTACGGTTCAAGGACTTTTGGAAGGTGATACTGAAAAGAGGTATTCTTTTTCAGAAGAAATAAAGGAAAACAAAAACATTGATATCGTGAACAAAGTTTTATGGACCGATGAGTGTAGCACCTGATTGGGTGAACAAATTAGCTCCTAGAATAACTGCTATTGGGCTTTGAAAAATCCTGATTACGTCAGTGAAGTTACAATAAAATCAAAGTCCTTAAGTGTGTGAGCTGGAGTTTCCGCAAAGGGTATAATTGGTCAATTCTTCTGCTACATCACAAGCCTACCTTAAAATGTTGGAGGAAGACATTTGGTCAGCAATTAAGACTTAACAATTGAAGAACTAAAAGCCGCTGCGATACAAGTCATTCAAGATATTCCAATAGAACACTGTGTAAACGCATGCAAGTCAGCTACCAAAAGATTGGATGATGAAAGAAGAAAAACAGATGACAAACACTATAAATTAAAGTTTATCGTCGTCTATTGTCGTTTATAATGCAGCATTTTCATTGGCTTTAGTAAAGAAATAAAGTTAGAACTGATTTTATAAATTCTTTAGTATGCAAAAATTAATGTTTTTCGGAGACCTGCTCTGATTACCAAAACACGTAACGTAAATGTATTATGGGCATATAACAGAAGCGAAATTTTGTAAGGAATCGAATGAAACTAATTTCAACATTGTAGGTCAACTGGTTCGTCTGATAATTGGTCCTAAGCGTGGATCACAATTGGTAAGTCACCCTACATACAGTGAGGTTTTTTAACTTGGAACGATAGGGTTTTACATTATGAAAATATTAGCAGTACTTTTACATGTAAAATTGGCTTTTATTTAACTACACAACAGTCGCCAAGGATATAGTTGTTCATATAGTTCACATAGTTGTTCATTCGGCGTCGGAATTCTCGAATTTATGACATAGAACCTCGAGATCTGGAGGAACTGGAGGAGCGAATAGTGGAATAGTCAACTGCTATAATATATGGTCGAAGATCTCCAATGACTCTAGCAAACATTCGCCGTATGGTAATTGGGAAAATCGTTTAGAATGGACCCCATTTGTAGCATTTAAAAGGTACAAATCGAGCCCTCGAAAAAACATCCCTGTAGTATCCACCTTTTCATTTTCACTGTCATATGCCAGATAGATATAATACGGATCGCAACACTTCAACCTTGATTTTGCACTTTACTTCCCATATCCCATACAAACTTGAATTCAATCCTCAATCAAGACCATACTACAATTTTATTATTAAAATCTAACCAATCTACTTAACTTCATGTAAACCAGACTAACGCAATGCTAAACAAAGGTCAAAGTAAAGATGCTGTATACTGTACTGCACTGTGTGCTCAGTTGACGAAATTGTTTCGCGGGCATATTATACGATTTAGCTCGTGAGAAACAGAAATTGAATTTTGCGGTTACCCACAAAGAAGTTATCCGAAGCATTCCGGTTGTGTCAAGTCACCTTGGACAGGCAGTGGCATTTAATAGGATAACTTCGAGCAAATCTTTGCCAAATGGTCGTATTTTATGATTGTAAAATAAGAAATAAGTTTTTTAAAACATTTTCTTGTGTGTCAATAAGCATACATGTTTTTTCGGGGGTAAAGTTATTACTTTGAGAACCATTGGCCAATTGGCCACATTAATACTGTTCGTAGTCTAAGTATAATATTGAGATTAGATGCCCCCTTACTGTGATCTGGAGATTGGAGAGATTGGTGAACTTTCTTAACCGGCAATTAGTAATTAGAAGTTCCGAGTTCGACTCTCGGTCTCCTAAATGTTTTCTTAATATTTATCACTGGAGTCTTAAAATTTTTCTAACATAAATTCAATCATTGTTTTTTATATATTTGCTAGAAAGTCGGATCTGCTCAGTTTCATTCTGATTTTTAACGAGCTTGGGGTACAAAAAACATTGAATATTATTTCTTAGTTTTTGAAGCGACAAGCTCTTTTAACTACGAAAATAATTGGTACTTATGCTGAGTTTGTTAAACTATTTCGTCGACTACAATGATGATTTTTTAGGAAAGCACTATAATGTGATATGAACAGCTAAATTTTGAAATGTTATCTGCTAAATCTTCTTCGGATTCGGGCACCTTTAATTATATGTTTCCTAAACGTCCGTAGTTCGCAATGTTATTTCGGTATTTTGCGGAATTGTCTTGTCACTCATACTCATGTGTTTTCATTTGTTTTGCTGTTAGTTAGGCGGTGCTCTGCTGGTGCTATAAGCTAAGATAAACTAAAGTTGCAAAAGTGTAGTAGTGAAGGTGAAGTATATATAGGTAATTTGCACTATTCTATGCTATATTGACGGATTAATATTAAAAGGTAGGCCGCATAGCGTAAGTTAACTTAAAGTAGTAAGATTTATATATATTAAGTGCGATATGTAAAATGTATTAAAGTGCTATATATTACAATGAACAAGGAATATATACAATCTAAAATCTTTACTTTTAATGTACATTACTGAAATCTGAAAAGTTATCAGTGTACTTACTGCATTGATCTTTCATCTTTCCATAAGCGTTTTGTGATATCCAAATCATAGCCGCCATAAATCGTAATTGCTAATTGCTATTCATCTTTTTGTTGCATGTTAATTATTTAAATATATGTAACTCTTAAAGCTTGCTCTTAAAGTTAATACATTGAAGGAAAAAGCAACGCATTACATGACATTCAGTTTATAAAGCACCCCAACAGTCAACCCAAACCGAACTGAATTGTGCATATAATAGATCTATCCTAGCTTGAATTTGCAAAACTTTTGAATAAGCATTAAGCACATTAGATTAGGTTTGGGAACCAGATATTTTATATTTTCCTATATCAACTGAACTGCCCAAATTGTAATTATATTCGTTTTATTGTTCTAATAGAAGTTCACTGCCATCGCAGATAGGCAGCTATCTAACTTGATTAACTTGATTGGCAAGTATACCATACTTACCCGATATTCGGCATGACTTATATTCTCTTTCACTTACCGACTTACCTAAACTAAACCTATCTTATTTGGGAACAATTATTAACCTTCAGGGTTTCAGCCAGGGCTTGCAATTGGCAATTTGTTATATAATTATCTTTCCAGTTTTCTCGGTTGTATATGTGTATATATATCCGTTTGCCTTGCAAGTTGCACTAAAATGTTGAATGTTGATTACTTTATATAGTTCCAAAATTCAACCAATCATTTACTTATGTTGTGACTTGTCCCGTCTCTGTTGTCACCAATATTAATTTTAACTTACCTTAACTCTACAGAATCGACAATCAGCATTACTAATCGGTCAGAAAGTGCTGTACAACTGTATATACCTAGTGGTCCCTCTCCTGTCGGGCGTGTCTGTTGTCTAGTGGTCATGTCCGAGACTGTAAAGGCATTGTCTGCGACTAGGCAGCGTTTGAGTGTTGGGGAAATCAGTCGTCGCGAAAAGAATGTAACTTCAACACCCAGAAAAACTGTCAGATCTACTGTTGTAAATCCCAGAGAAATAGATTGGTGAGTTCGGCTGGGAATTACATTATACTCTTACCCTTCCATAATATGATTTATAATGCGATACAAATATTCAAGAAGACTTATTTTTTCCTAATTTTTGACTGTGTCACAGATTAGAAAATTGCTTCTATTTCTATTGTAAATATAATATGAGTTCTTAAGTAAGTCTTAAGACTATAGACAAGAGAAAAAGGATATCCGAGGGTATAAAATGGGTGCACATAAGATTACCGTGACTATGACCTATTTATCCATTTATCTAAAATAAAAAATTATGATTAAATGAAAAATATTCTTTGTATACTTTCATAGGCCTGAAGTTGATGCGAAAGGAACAGCCGAAATTTTAGGATTAATACAAAGGTAAGCTTGAAAATTCTCTCCATTATGTAAAGTCAAAGTTGTATACATGCTAAAAAGACCTAAGAAAGTACGTATCGTATTCGTATCAGTAACTTTTTATTTGATTTTTCTATAGATTGGGGAAATATTTGATGATCCCACACAGGAAAGTACCCTTAAATGAAATTAGGTCAGTTGAAAAGGTAGAGAGGAAGGAGTTCCGGCAAAAGTGGATTGCAAAACATTCTGTTCAAGTGGGTTATGACATTGGAAATTATCTTACCCTAAGGTAAGTAATAAGAGAAACATAATTATAAAGCTACACTCTACACTACACTACACCTCGCTTTGAAATTACACTAACACGAACGGTTTTATGGCTAGTAGTCTCGGGTTTGATTTGGCTTGCGTAGTCTCGGGAATAGAGAACCTTGTTATGCGAAATAGAAACTTTTATATTGAATGATTTCAATTTCTTAATATTTTGGCTTTTTAATGCACATGTTTGTATTCTTTGTTACAAATATATAGGTATAGACATTTCACTTTAGTGGTTTATTTTAATGTTATTTTAAAGATCAATGCAAAACTAAAACCATTCTAACAAACATGGATTTAATAATTTTGATGTAGGTCGTGTCTCATAATTGGAGTTAATTGCGTCTCTAAAGCACTGGAAACAGATGTACTTGCTGCTGCAATTATTGAGAAAAATGTTAACCCTCCAATAATTACGAAGTTATTGATACCTTTGGCTGCATCTCGAAATGTTCCAATGGTGGCAGTTGACGGGCTCAACTCGGCTTTTCAGCAACACGCTGGTATGAGATGCATTGCTGTTGGACTAAAGGTGGGTTAATAATGTCTTCTTAATCACTATAATCAAAATAAATGATTATCTTTAATTCATAATTAGTATTAGTCATCTTATGATTTCTGAAGTATTATAAAAAACTAAATCGTTGTCACTATGAAAATGCAGAAAAGTTGTGAGGATGAAGCGAATACGTTCTATCCCCTTCTGGCAGCTGTTAAAGATCATTTAAAGAAGTTAGAAAACTCTAAATTGGCAACTATGAACTTCATGAAGCGCGAGACTATCCCGTATGAGTTTAATCTGCTGACTCCTGGTTCTTCTGAGTCGTCGTCGGAAAAACGACCACCTTCTAAGACTGATTCGACCTTACAACCGACAAAAATTCGTAAAGTTACGCCCAAGTAACTATTTTAAATCGTGAAAATTTTAATCGCATTGCGTTACTTTCTTTCTTAAATATCTAACCATTTGCTGTATTGATACGGCAAGTCATATGCAATGATACTAATTATGCTTTCAAATTACCCATTAATCGAGATTTATAAAACAGGTATATATTACCTGCGTCTTGACCTTAATATAGAGCAAGGTTGATATAGATTATCACAATATAATATAGTAGTGTCTACGCTTTTAGGTACCTCTATACTCAAAATTCGGATAATCAAATTTACGTAAGAACATATATATATTATATTATGTGGATTTACTATTATTTTGAAATGATGACATCGTGAATAGAGTAGTATATAGTATACGCGAAATGCTGATTGCCACATAGGGTCGATATTAATGAAAATTTATATTTATTTATTTCTAAACTCGAAGCGAAATTATGTAAAAGCGTTGAATAAAACGTTATTTTGTGATGATACAAGTGCAAAATGGTTATATATTATTTTTCATGTGCATGAAGTACACATTTCATATTCCGCCGTTGGTAAATATTTTCATTCCTTTCATTCAGTGTTGCTAGTTTAAGGTTCATAAACATTGTATTTAATTAATTTTGCAGTACATATTATTAGCCTGCCTATTGGTATTGCGATATTGGACAGCAAATGGAAATTGAAAAGACGACATGAAGACAGCGGTAATTAAATTACAGACTTCAACCTGTAAGGAAAGAGCTCAAGCCCTTTGAAATCCGAAATTATTATGAGTTATGGTTTTAATATATTTTCAAATCATAATCATTTCCTTTTCATCTTTCGTCATATTGCAATTGCAGTTATATGTAACCCTTGAAAACGGATGGTATTATGCACTATCTAATCTAGGAGGGCGCCGACTTTTTCAACCGAATGCCTGTTTTGAAAAGAACCCTTTTGATAACAAATTGAGGCAAGTGTGAACATTGTTGTCATATTATATCTATCTTAAGCAGAGGGTAGCTACCCTATATAGCTGCAGTGGTAATTCTATTAAAATGCGTAGGTACTAGGTAGTACATAAGCGCAAAAACCAGTACACTTATTACCTGCAGTGTACATCAATTCCTTTTGTTTAAGTACTAAGTACACCTTAATTTCAAAGTTTAAGGTAATACTGAACTATATTTGGAAGTTCAAGTAGGTAGTATGGATTAGCGATTTAATTGTAAAGTATATATTTATGCATAAACGAATTTATGATTCATGAATGAGTTCATGAGATAGAAGAATAGAATATTATCCTACTCGAATTCCAAAGGAATTTGGAAATAAAAACGTTTATTTCTTGCCTAGGCTTATAATTTGTTTAGATGTGATACATACACAAAGATAAAGAGCTCTGCTAAGCATCCTTCTATACTTGTTGTTACCACTACGAACTAATCTTCATGTTATAATTTTTGTGGGTAATATATTGTAAACACATTACAACTTACAACTGATAGTATAATAGAACTATCTGCAGCATATCTCTATCTCTACAAGCTATACGTATAATATAACTCTTCCCATTTACATCACCTAATACGTGATACGGATACACATGCATAGCACATTTACACTACTACTGGTTTCTGGTTTGGTTATAGAGAAATGGTATTTGACTGCGTTGGGCTGAACATGCTGTTTGCTGAATGGTGACTGTTTTTGTGAGCCTATTCCTATTCCCCTGTTCTGCTATGTAATTGTATAGGTGTTGTATAGTTCAAAAGATATATATAACACACCCAGACCAGGAGAGAGAATGAAATCATGGACGTGTAGTGGGGGGTTGGGGTTACCTGGTTTGGTTTGGGTTGATGCATGAGGATGAGGAGAGGATTCTATTCTATGGCACGGACTCCTTCAGAGTTTGCCTCGGAAGGAAACTCGTTCATAGGAAAAAAGGAGGAATGAAACTGAATTGATGTGAGTGAGCAGCAGAGAGACGCAAGGAAGAAGGGGAACCCAGCATGGGATGCCATGCCAAACAAACGAAGCTATAGGCCAGAGGCAACTGCTACTTTCAACACTCTCCAAGTAGCGCAAGGAATGGAGAATTGGAGAAGACTCCCCCAATACTCCGTTCCCTCTTCCACTGATGGACAGATCCGTCTTTCCTCTCCAAATGTTCATGCAACGACTATACTCGACTCACTCCTAACTACGCGCAATATACGCTACAGCTACAGAGCTTATAAATGAATCGAATGCACCAAGACTAGACCCCAGACAGAGAGACCTCCTTCCCTCCCTGGCCTGCCTTGCCTCGCTCATTCCACTCCACTATGTCCTTTACATTTTACCTTGCGTACGTATTATTAAAGGATGTGACTACCCTGCCCTGCCTGCTGCTCACAATTCCCTTGCCACAAACGGAAAATCTACTCCATTTTTGATTTTCCATCTCATTTTCCTCCCTGACGTGGACACAAAAGCTAGCTTTACCTTCTTCCCTCTTCATAGGTAAATATAGGTACTTAAGGACTTTCCACTGTGCTGCCTGTTAATAGAACATTTTATAATTCCTAGCACTTACTCCTGTTGCAATACTTTGTAATATTTTCAAGTTTATATTGTAGGTCATTTTATTTGTGTTTCCATTAGGTGAGGTGTAAAACACGAATGAAATTTGGAACAATCGAATCGAAGGAAAATTGTCGGCATGGCTGATATGAACATTAAGCGAGAACTCCCAGTTCATCCTCTGAGTAAAGTTTTGGAAAAGCGAGCGAGACCTAGTGTTGCTGTTGTTGAGGAGGATGAAGAGCCTTATGACTTCTCGGATGAACCAACTACTTTTGCATGCAAAATCTGCGATGCATCCTTTGTGACTCGAGCAAGCTTGAACCGACATATGATTTTACATGAAGACGAAGAACCACAACTACCTTGTTGTTTTTGCAATATCACTTTTGCAAAGAAGGAGGATCTTGCCATTCATATTTCGGCAGAACATGGAGGAGCTAAATTTGCCTGCCAATATTGCCATCGAAATTTGTCCAGAAGGGATCACTTGAAACGCCATATCCGTAATGTTCACTTGAAACACCTGACGGATCCAGAAGAGATCAAGCAAATTATGAGATCGCAACCAATGCCTAAAGTTGTAAGCTTAATCATTCTTATTACTTTACTTATTATTAGTCTTTTTTAAATCGTTAGCAAAGGGAAAATGACTTTTGGACGGGTAAAACCCAAGCATGGCAGAAGTCATTTATCAATGGTCTATCGTCTATCTAATTGCTTTTAAACTGTAATACAAGGACGAAGTTAAGGTCACAGATTAGCATTTTTATATATATTTATTTGATTCCATTAATAATCTAATCACTTTTAATAATTACTAATTAGACAAGTCTTGCATTGCATATTATTGAACTTCATTTAAATATTTGACGTGATACCGGAAACCTTTTCAGGTCAGTTTTTGACCGATTTTAATGTTTCGACTTTGGTTGTCAGTATTTTATATTATCTAAAATCTCAATTGCTACCTACTGCCTAATAAACCCTAGACCCTATATACATGGGTGTAAAACGTTCTTGCCACTTAACCACCGTAGTACAATCATCATCATTGAGCTAGCATAGTATGGACAGTGTGATATTATGTGGCAAAGACTTGTAGACCATATATATTGTGATAAAAGCATACATATGTGTAAAATAATATGGGATATATACATAGATATAACGATAGAAGTCACGTTCAGGTTGTTCAGTTCTCATTTTCTCACTTGCTTTTGCTGGATACTGGGTGGGGAAGCTCATAAAAGATAGTTTTCTGTACGGTGGGGAGAATTGAGATCGTGCTTTGCTCATATGATCGGATGCGACGTGTACAATACAATGTATTCGTATTCGTATCGTATGTAGTAGGCGTAATACATACGGAATACGATTTATACGGTGCGTGTTTAAATGTATGAAATGCATGTATTGCACTTACTTAAGTACTTACTATAATATAATAGTTTGTGACAATTAGTTATGTAAAACTTAAGTAACACTAAGGACACTAAAAAACAAGGCGTGCACTAAAAATTAAGTCTGCAGTAATTGTAATTGTAAGGATATGATAAAAATGCGTTCGGGAAATATGAGTACTGTATTATAATACACTTTATTTGGATAAAAGCACGTAAAATGCTTAGTTAAAACGAATATTTGGTTAAAATGTACCATAAAAGATATGGCAAACCTAACAAGTATACGACATTAAATTTCTTGATTTAGTTGATTCTTGTTAAAAAGGGTCTAAAGAGTTTACAATTGTTGAATTGTACAACAATTGTCTTCTCGAAGTTTATAATCTCACAAGGGTAGAGCATACCTATATAGATTACGCATTCATAAAAACTAGGGTTCGTGTCTATTTGACCATTCTTTTTTTATTCGTTAATAATTAGTAAGTTTATTTTACATGTCATATAGTCATATTATCCTTCTCGTAACCTAGTATAGGGCGCAAGCAAATACAAAATTAACAATTTATTATTTTCATCTGTAATGGAAAATGTTGGTTGATGAAATTATGGAATTATTTTCCAGATACCTGGACTGCCGCAATCTCAGTCGCAATTTTCATATCCCAACGTTACGATGTCGCCGAATCCTTCACAAGAAAGTGAAGACGATTATATTGATGATGAGCAATTTGAAGAAGAGTTTCACATTAAAACTGAAGATGTCGATTCAGATTCAATGCTACAGCTTACAGTCGATGTTGAGCCTGAATATCCCAGTGGCCAAGAAGATTATCCTGGAATGGAAGCTGACCACGATATGTCATATCAAGATAACCTGGAAGCTCCTCCAAGTCCTGAAGACTATGATCCTATTACTAAAATCAATGCAAGCCTTAATGGCATTCGAGTTGATAGAAAATATCAATGTGATATATGTGGAGCTTCGTTTATGACAAGAGTCAATCTTCAAAGGTTTGTTTCTAGTTTTTGTTTCGTTTCGCAATTAAGATTTATTAAACTTGAATTTTAAACATATAACGGCTTGCTTTGAAAGGCCAAAGGTCTGCCCGTGCAAAAGTATGGGAATTATTTGTCCACCTGCAACCTGTTCCTTATTAACTGTACTCAATCTGTACTATTAATGACAATATATATGGTAAAAATCCATAATTTACTTACCCGAGTTGCCCGATTCGGTTCTCCAAGTCCTCCTTTGGTGACCTTTTGGTAACAGCTCGTTTAGTGCCAATGCCAACATAATCTGATAATAAAACAGATACTTTTTTGTATGTCTTTCTTCCTTAAGTGCAAGCAATCGAATCGTTTTGTTTATTCAACAGAATATTGGCTTCCAAATGTAATATTTTGCTGTAGACTTTTTATTTCTAACCTCTAATTTACATTTCATTTGTATAAATAACAACTCAACTCATACTATTGCTCAATACATGGAAATACTATATCTTATTTGTACATCTTATTTTCTTTGCAGACACCAAACATCACATAGTTTAAATCGACCTCACAAATGTGTGATATGTGGCAAAGGTACGGTATTTCATAAAAATTGAGCATTATATTTATAACAATTAATTCTTGCATTTTTAACTTCACTGATATTTTATTTGCTTTAGGATTTGTTCGAAAGGAGCATTTGACTAAGCATCTTTCATCTGTACATAGTGGAATGAAATTCACTTGTGAATTTTGTGGAAAGGACATCTCCAGGAAAGACCATTTAATTCGTCACATTCGCAATGTTCATCCAGCTGAATATTTAGGGGTATTTATTTAAAAAAAACATAATTAGCAATTTAAAAAGTTATGATGTGTTTGCTATATGTGTTAAACTAAATGGAAACAGATTCCACCAGAACTGGCTCAATCTCAGTTGGACTTACCGATTTCAGCTCTACAAGCATCTGGATTCGCTATTTCTGATAAAGCACTGCTAAGCATGCAACCTAAGCCGAAGAAGCCATACTTAACATGTGATATGTGTGACCAAACTTTTACCCATATTAATACACTTCATGAACATCAAAGTACTTGGCACAGTGATGTTCGTCGGTTTAAATGCAACTTTTGCCCAAAGGCATTTAAGGTATGACTACCAAAGAATGCAAAATTAAACAGATTAATAATATATGATTTAGTATTAACAATTACTATTTGTTAACTACAGCGCAAGGAACATTTAACAAAGCATGAAGTGTTACACACTGGAGAAAAGAACTTTGGCTGTGACCATTGTGGAAAAGAATTTCCTAGAAAAGATGCTTTGCAAGATCATATTAGAAGAATACATGGGAGTGATCATCTTACTGGAATAGAGTATCCATGTAACTTCTGTGAGAAAGTTTTCCTTCAACGTCCTAATCTCTTGCGACACATGAAGAATATGCACGGTCTCATCGTCAACCTTCCTCAAACCGAAAGTGTTTCAAGATTTGATAGCAGCTCATTCTCACAAGAAAATTTTTCGGGTTCTCAAGATGACAGTGGAGAGTACGCGGATTCCAATGAAGATGTTTTGCAAAATTCTAACTCTTCTTTCAGTAATGAGTTAGCGTTAAGTTTAGTTGGTCTTTCAAGAAACCCAGCAATTCAAATTGATCGCGTTAACTTTTAGCTGTTGCGATTAAGTGTAATTTTCCATGCGTTTTTCAAATGAATTAGAGTTTCTTTTGTACTCTAGTAGTCTCTCTTCCTCTATTACCATTATAAATTGATATATAATTGTTAAACTAGGTTTCATAGATTCGAAGGAAGTCCATAGTATATCATATCATATATTACATTGTTATGTGGATTAATACACATTAAAAGTTCGCCATTAAGAATACCGTAGATGTAGGTATAAAGTGAATCGTAGTTTTCTGTTCTGTTCTGTTATAAGAGGCGAACAACCTTCTATAGAGAAGGGGTCCAGGGCTCAGGCCACATAATCGGGCTCATTGCCAACTCCTCTGAGACAGGCATTGTTGTTAGTTAATGCCGAGAGGTCAAAGGCTGTCATTAGATGGATTCATAGCCTCACTACACACACGAGGAGTGCCTGATGGGGTTCTGCCCTACTGTACCCGGAATCCCACTCGACTTGGGCCTCTCAGGTACTATAGTTCCATTACCCCATAGTTAGTTTATCTATCTTTCCATTCGTGCGTCGCACAAACAACCTCTGGCCTTATACCCCAGGCGGGATTTGAACCCACTACCCGACAGCAGACATAGAGATTGATTATTCACGTAAGCCGCCTAGCCAGGTATGCTTGGGTATCGTAGTTTTAGTCAGAAGCAGAACCGACAGATAGTTCTTAAATAATTTTAACCAACATAACGAAGAACCTTTAACGAATTTGGTTAATACAGTGTAAATTATATATCATACTCTAATTTAAAAAATATTTTGGAAGTGAATACAGAATCAAATATTTATAGTTACTGGCAAATATTGATGTATTATATTAACCTATGGAGGTAAGCTATAAACCATAATACCTTTTCGTTTTCCGAAAAATTAGTTATAACGTTTGCAAAAAATGTTATTCATATCACAATTAATTTTTAATTCTAATTCTGTTTAATAATGGATTACAAATTACAATAAATCAATTTCCTATGAATCCAAAACGCTCGGGCACGCATACTCGTAATTAACTGTAAAATAAGTCTTTCATTTATTTTCCTTGCAAATTCTTCTACTTCTGCAAGTCTTCTGTACGATCTTCTGAGAAAGTAACCTCTGCTATTTTCTGGACTACATTTATACGCTGTAGGTATCTGTCTATTATTATAAACCATTTCAAGTTTAGCTTGTCTTTTTTGCGGGTTCTGCATGAATAATTAATTTTGTAGCATTCATTTGATATGATATATGTATTCCTATAATATAGCTTTCACGCAGCATTACCACTATAGTAGCGTTAGCACAGCTACATAGTTTTCTAAAGTGGTAATACTGGACTGGAGCATACGTACGTTTTAACACATCATCATAAAATGTCAGAGCTAATGAAAATACTGTGACACATACATAATGTACGTGTAAAGTTGGCATTATCGATTTGACCTTGACATCATACAGATAGTTCTATCAACTTTCTTTTTCGTGAACAATTAGATGGAGAAAGTTGGGCAAAGATTATCCACGAAATGCCGAACCGAGTTGTGCATTCCAATTTTTACAATACACAAGGTACTTTCTCTTTTCTCCCGGCTTAGTATGGAAGTCGATTCTACCTCTGTACAACTTTCACTTCAGAATTTATTTACCTGGGGAGAGAATTACAGCCTTTGACTGGATTTTTGCTACTACATAAAATTGACGGTATAAAATATTAAGTATTTCTCAGAAAAGTTGCTGTATCTTTTGACTTTGGAATGGATTATTTTATTGGGCAGATCTAACAAAATTTTTACTTATTCTATACGTACAATACAACATAATGCAATGGTCATCTGAATGAATGGAAGAGAAGAAAGTGAGACTATGGGACTGCCGGCTCACTTTACTTGCACTTCCACGTCGGCGCCGAGAGCGGCGACAATTTGCTCACATATGATGATAAGTCAAGTATTTTTCATGTGCCTTTTGATGTGAAGTCCTACACGTGTGCACTTAAACCACTTAAGTGCTGATTTTCTGTGAAAAAGTAAATCCCTAGTTATCCTTTGCTACTGCAGGAGTCAAAGACCAAAAGGTAACCAATGTAAATTAACCCGCTGATAATATTTTTGACTGTCACGATTACTTACAGAAGAATTTTGTTATAGGTCACTTATTTTATCCATTTAGTGTGTGAAGTACCTCGCAAATACTTTTCATTTTTAAAGACGAAGAACGTTTTAACAGCAGAATGGGTGAAAGGATATTTTCTGAATCATATGGAGCATTTTCACCAGTAAGGTTGTACCGGGTAGATAATTCTGCAAATAGCAAATTAAGATTGGAAATAAAATCTAGCTACGATTACGATGAATTTGATCATGAAAGCTCGAAAAGTAAACCAAAAGACTTACAATACAATATAAGAAACCTTTCTTGGGTTCAAAGTATTCAAGTTACATTACGACAAGTATTTCTTCCCAGTGGTTATCCAAAATCTGTATCTAAAGATTACATCCAATACCAAATTTGGGATACTGTTCAGGTAATTGTGATTGACAACAGGATTCAATTTAATTGGAATACCTAGTTCTTTGTTTTCTTAATTCTGGTTTTTGTTAACACACGTCAATGCATTTTCATATATTTTCAGGCATTTGCGAGCTCAATTACAGGTGCATTGGCTACTGAGGCTGTTTTGAAAGGGGTAGGAGTCGGGAATGACAAGGCGACCACTTTAGCTGCGGCAATCACTTGGCTCCTAAAGAATGGAAGTGGAATGATCGGAAATATTATTTTTACATGGGCCAAAGGGTAATTTTTTTCAATTTATCCCGATTTCTCTTAAAGCTACTCAGCTACTTTATAATTCTCTGAAAATCATGTAGATCTAATTCATTTCCAATTTTAAAGAACATCATTGGATCACAATTGCAAGAAATGGAGATTATTTGCAGATGTTTTGAATGATGTCGCTATATTCATTGACTTAATCAACCCTTTATTTCCATCACAAGTAGTTGTTATTGTTTTGAGCTGTTCCAGCATTTTTCGTTCGATTGTTGGAGTTGCAGGAGGAGGTAAACAGTTTTTAAACCAACGAATTAGATCCACTTGTTTTGGAAAAAAGGAAAGGTATATTGAAGTTTTGTAAAAGTCCTTGATTTGTAAACGCAATTTTTGTCCCTGCAGCTACAAGAGCAGCTATTACGCAACATCAAGCTAGAAATAACAACATGGCTGGTAATGTAATTGATTTCTCTATAAAAATTACGTTTTATGTACCGATGTAAAAACATGAAAACTGAGGGAATTGCTTTACTAACTCTAATTTCTAGATGTTTCTGCCAAGGATGGAAGTCAAGAAACATTAGTCAATCTGACTGCGCTTATTTCTAGTTTAATAATACTTCCACTAGTGAGTGGAAATCAACTGTAAGTGATTAAAGCGTTTTTAATTTTAAGGTACAATAATGGACCAGTCTAATATTATCTTCATTTTATCTTAGAGCTGTTTGGACATTATTTGTTCTGTTTACTTGTATTCATCTCTTTGGAAATTACCGTGCTGTCAAGTCATTACAAATGGAAACATTAAACTTGCCTCGCCTACTGATATGCTCTAGCCATTATTTGCGACACAAAGCAATCCCATCAGTGAAAAGCGCAAATCTTGAAGAAAGTGTTATTATAGGAAAAGGCATCAGAGGTAAAATTTGGAAAATCAATTTTCGGTAGAAGTTTTTTTAATTGTTACAAATTACAAGATATCTCTAATAATTGTTTCAGATGTGGATGTATGTGGTTTTGAAATAAAATTGGGAATCTCTATTGCTAATGCGTTTGGTGAAAATGAACTGACCAGAGATGCTATGACTGATGTAATACATAAAACTTATGGCAAATCTTTTATTATCATTCCTAAAATACATCAAAAACACATTAATGTGATACTACAAGAGAACATTAGTCCTGAAGAAATTGTTGAAGCATACTTTAGATCTGTCGCGATTGCGGCTACAGATTCGGAAAACTTTCTTCGTCATGGAACGGTTTATGCATATAATTATTAATAATGTAATTGTATTTTCTGCCTGCATAGCATGATTTTCAAATGTGTAATCTTTTTAGTTAAAGGACAGTATGGACCCTGTAATAACACACATGTGGATGGAGTTTCATAGAATGTTAATAACCAAAGGTATGCATTTTTTGTTGCTAATAATTGAATTCTTGTACATGTATATAATTTTCTTAATCTTCCTGCTTTATAGGTTTCCTGATTGATCGTGCCTTGATTGCAACTGGTGATTGGCGTGCGAAATGGAAATTAGGATAGTTTATAATCATTACAATGAAATAAAAAAGTATTTTTGAGTTTCATATTATTATTTAATGTTAGCTATTCCACAACATGTCTTTGTCTTATAAATATTGCTTTATCAATAAATGCAATGAACTATTTAAAGCAGTTTGGCAGTTCCAAAGTTCCAATTGACTTATTTAAGTTTTGTTAGCATTGAATACTTGGTAATTTAGATATGTCTAGGTACATGTGTTTTAAAGTTTCATTATTATTACCTTAATGTTGGATGAACAATGAGCGAAGTTAATTAATTAATTTTGTTACATACATTTATATATTAATTTTTATTGTAATTGACTCAAAAGATTAATGTAAATTGATAATTTTACTTTTCTACATACTGATATATACAACAAAACTAAAGTATATTAATATGGGTTCATATTATTATCACATGACGAAGGAAGAAATAATACTTGGATAAT
The DNA here is from genome assembly GCA_020352615.2 of Yoshiicerus persimilis. NCBI lineage: Eukaryota > Metazoa > Arthropoda > Collembola > Entomobryomorpha > Tomoceridae > Yoshiicerus > Yoshiicerus persimilis. The sequence goes on along the minus strand of CM036940.2, from coordinate 28,894,996 downwards.
GTAACTTACGTAATTATTTAAAAAATCGAAGTTATTTTGGTGTGATAGACAATAAAGACATCAACATTCACACGAACTACTAATACAAACTAATTGTTTACTAGCGTCCCTTAGTACCAACACTACCCTTCTGCACCTCCTGAACTAGTATAGTGCACAGACTGTAGGGAAGGCTTGAAGGTAATGACTGTAACACATAATTTTATGATTAAAATAACTGCACTACTTACTTTCATTACTAATCCTACCATTAAACTGTTTCACATGTATGTAGCAACACACATTCGAAATCGTACATAGTGGCCTTTCCTATTTAAATGCAGATGGATAAACAAAACAGATCGACAAGTCTCACTCTGGAATTCATAACAAAGTAATTTAGCACTTACGCTTACAACAATAATTTTTACATATACGTCACTAAGCCTGCATCAAAGTTTTCTCATGTACACTAGGCAAGGCAGTAATCCTACGAATTATGGATTAATTACTTATAAGAATTAACATAATCGGTGATGTAAAATATAGAAAAATGTAGGAGTAGGTTTTCTAATTTTTAACTACGTGCTCTTGGGTAAGTTCATTACATGCAATTTTTTACCGAACTACAACTGTAGCTAAGCTAAGTCTAATTGATTTCTGTCTGTTTAAATTATAACACATTTACTTCTTAAAAATTACCTTTTATCAACTACTAACTACACACATTTTTCACATTTATTAAAAGCGTGAACGAACACTGACTGTGTGTTACTGCTGCGTCGTACCCGTACGTAACCATTTACTTAAGTGTCAATACAACAGAAACGTTTGAATACAGGCACCTGTTATATCATCTAAGATTAACAGCCACAAGCCACAGTCGTAAGTTGTAATACACTCATTGCTAACTGCATGCTTAATATTATGTTATGCAAAGTGAAAAGGTACAGTATATTGAGGATATACTAATGCTTTTGAATAAGTCATTCTACGCTCAATTGATCACCATATTGAAAATTCAATGGAACCTTGTACACTGAAAAGTTGTGTTAAGAGACCAAATTCAATAATTATGTGAGTGAATCAAAGAAAACATTAAAATTCCCAGTTCTCTTTTAAAAAGTTTTCAAGACATTTTTGAAATCTCAAAGATTTAATTCTTTGCAATTACACCAGACGTAGTTGACAATACGGGTAAACATGTAATAATAATGGCGCTTGTGGAAATAGGAAGTACATGAATTTGTGTCATTGTCAAGTTGACCACGTTGTAGGGAAGCATGAGGCAGCGTGATTAGATCTAGGTTAAAAATGAAGCAAAATGAATACAATTTTGCATACAAATTCTACATACACAATAATTCACAACCAATCATTTAAAATAACTTTACACTCCCTTCCTAACTTTTGAAAGTTAAAGTAATACAAAATGCGAGAAGTTCATAAAAAGACCAATACTGATGTTCACATTAACATCTATAAATTAAGTTGCCAAAATTAATAATTTCGTGGCAATCTTAGTAGACTTACTACAGCTTATGCTTAAAATATTAGGACACTTACAATCATTGGTGTACGCTGGTTTTCTATATAGTTAGCAATATTTAGTTACAGTAATTATTATAGTTCACGACATGCATCTTTTCATACACTACACTACTGTGAAAAAGTACTATTACCAGTTAGTTGGCTAATTAGAAGGTTATATTATACGGATTACAAATTATAAGAAACAATTAAATAGTGCACGTTTCTAAATGACTCCTTTTTATGAGACATTTATTCAGAGAAAACTAGGAATGAATTTGTCTGTGTATTTGTATTAACTGCGTTGTTGTCATTACATATGGTTCGATTCATTAGTGATATCATTTCCTTCAGAATCCATTCTTCCCCTACATGCATTTTCAAGTTTTAAAGGAATCTATTTATTACAACTACCTATACTTGTTAATTAGTCGAATTAAATATTACTTTCGTTTAGATTAGAATAAGTTATACTATATTAACAATAACTACTACGTTATATTCTAGCGCAGGAGAAGTAAACTTCGTAAAAGATACACGAGTATGTTGACTTCGTAAGTCAAGATATTTCAATAATTATTTCTATTAACAGTACTGAAACTCATAACGCAAACATTTTATCAGTTTTATCAGTGTCGACTTTTCCTGACGGTCTAGGTCTTCCTCCTCCAGAATCTCCTGACGCAGCTGCCGCTCGCTCTGCTAGAAATTTATCGAATTCGGAACTTGTTAACGACGCTTCTCCTCCTCCTCCTCCTCCTCCTCCTGCTCCAGGCTGAAAATAACGTAACAAAGCTCAAATAATAATATATTCAAGATATGTGAATAAGAAATGTGAAAACTAGTGTTTGTGCTACTCAAAAATAATTGATAAGAACAGATACTCCTTTGGTGTCAAGTACGACTGTTCAGATCGTGTACACTAATAACAATAAGCAGTGAGAAAGTAATTGAATTAGAATAGGTAGTTGGTGTAAGGCGGTGGTGGGTCATCATTTCCTGCAAGTCGTTGTAAAATAAGTTCTTTCATAAAACATAGATAAGATACAGTGACAAATTAACTATTGTAGGCATTGTTTCACTCTCCTGAATCACATTTTACATATCAATAGACTTTTTCTTCCATATGATGTTTCAAAACTATTCATGACAGCTCATCCTTAATAGGGATTTAAATACTATTAAAACATACCATCAAATCTGCTATTTATTACATCCTTATTTAATTTCCCATTTTAATGCGGAGAATTTCTATCCATCGGATTATAATCTTTAAAGGTATATGTTATAGGATGTATAACATCAAGCCATATGTATCTGGCCTAGGACAAATGCATTTTTTAATTTTGCTTTTAGTCATAACGTACCATAAGAATACCTATATGTTTCATCTATAATGTGAGTTAACATTAGAAACTATAATAAATTTTCAAGAAATGTATTCACTAAAAATAAGAAGGTAATATTTAAAGTTAGTGTTCCTAAAGCTTTAGCTAATAATCCAATTTAAGAGAAATTCTGATTATTTTATGAAAACAGAATTACAATCTCTGTAAATGATAAAACTAAAATAAATATGACAACGAACATCAATGCGCAAATTAAAAGTGAAGTGACAATTAAAGCTGCAGTATTTAAAACGCGCTGTGGTTTGTTAGTAACAAAATAGGAAGTATAAAGTAGATAGACAGCACAAAATAACTAAAGATAAGAATACGATTTAACTTATTTACATTTACATACAGTCCAAATCCAAACTACCACCAACACAAACCCATTTAATCCCATCTACTCATTAATGGTGGCTGAATACCTTTGTCGCTAAAGTCGTAGACTAGAAAAGTAGTGATTGCATTTCGAAACGTCTAGTTATTCTGGGCCTTGACATCCATTAATCAAAACAAATATTAGTTTAAGCGATTATTGTTCGTTATCAAACTATTTTTACGTAATAAAATAAATAGTATATGTTACTATTACCCGATTATTAGAAAAAAATTAGTAAAATTGATCAATCTTAATGAAAAAATGAAATACATGCTACTATAACATACATTTGCCTTTAGCCATGCCTCCATCTCATCGAAGTCTGACTGCTTGTGAGTCTAAAAACAAAACAAAAATATAAATTATAAGTTTTCCTGTCCTAATAAATTTCAGGTTTGATTCTATCATCAGGAAAAAATGAAGTCAACTAAATCCAAAACTAAAGTTGTCATCTTCAGCATATTGCATGAAGGATTGATATAAACTGTAATAAATATTAAAATGCCCTTATATAAATGTCAAAAGTAATGTTGCAAACCATTAGTATCTCCTCCTGGGATTTCTCAAAAGGAATAGCAGGTGGATAGAGCAAAATAATGAAACATCGAGCCAGGTACATAGCAAGTCAAATGTGAGGTGTCACGCAAACAAAAACGAAAACAAGACAATACATCATGTGTTAGTAAAATGGACAATTTAATATAAAATAAAATATTCCACCTTATATTGTGCTGCCGCTTACCTCAACGTCCTTGTTCAACGCTGCAGCTCCTAAGCTGCTTACTTGGTCCACATTCGTGTTGTCTGCATACGAACTCCCACTGTATCCACAAAAATAATGCAACCATGTTACATTTTGTGTAAATAGGACATTATGACAGTCAATGTTCATTTTGATAACACGTATACTACATTGTGCACGTATTGGCATTTTATATGACTTCTTTGTATTCATTTTTATGAATATTATGAAAACTTTACTTCTTTTGAGCTTTTAGATTTCGATATGTTAAATTACAATGAGGCTCACCACAAGAATTTAGATTTCCCAAGCGTTAAGAAAAAGAAATATTACGTCTGAGCAATAATGAGTCAATAATACCCAACGCATTTTACAAATAGCCAACTAATCATAATTTATGTGTAATCCTAATTTACATATAACGGTAATGGTAATGCAAACTGCACAGTGAAGTGTAGTTTATTTCACTTACGATGCCTTAGTTTTTTCATAGGAAGCAGTTCTAGACTGAGCAAACATATCAAAATCAGCATCTTCTTGTTTTGCAGGCTGTGTTTTTGGAATGGCACCAGTTGCAGGACCGTCTCTTACACTAAGTCCACCCATCTTCGATGATATTTTGTTGGCTCCTCCACTTCCGTCTGGTTGAGGTTCGTTTCCGAAATCGATCAATGAAGGTTCTTGACTTTGACTTATTGGAGATTTTGCCGATCCAGGAGGACCTCCAGTTTTCTCAACATTCTTTTTATATCGCCCATATCTACAGTGTGAATAGAAGTCTTAGATTCACTTTTGTATTACGTCACCCCATTATTAATCTTTCTTTAACCAAAATTTGACTAAACCCTTAAATCGCAAGTTAATTTATCTTTGAATTAAAACTTTGTAAAGGAGCAATTTATAATTTATACCGGAGAAAGAGATTATTTAATTCATCATTGATGTGGAGCATTTCCGCAGTGAGTTCGTCAGAAGATATTGTACAGAGCAACTCGGCGATTCTTCTTTGCATAGCACTACAAGTTGTGTAAAGTTCCTGCCGAAAAATATAGTATTTAAAATACTGTACTGCTACAATCGAATGATTATAAAGTTTGTCCTCGAGGAAAGAAATGGTAGAGATATCGGAGTAAAGGGTAAAGTTCAGGAAGTAATTTGATTACAATACTTTGGAAATTATTTTTAATTATACTATTGTATTTTGTTAATATTAAAATACTAATTGAACTGCATGTGATTTATATAACGAATAAAACCCACCTGTAGCAATTCTAAATCTGCAGGATTCTCTTGACCAGGTTTCATTTCGCTGAGAATTTCGGCAAACACAGCCATATTGCCCTGGACCACGTCCAAGTCTCTCCTGATTTTGACAGCTTGCTCCGGAGTGAGTTTTGTCTGATTTTCACCCGTCATCTTATATTAGAATTGAAATCCAATCCAAAAGAATCAAAGGGAAACAAAAAATGTAACGAAAAGCTCTTTAAAACTGAATAAAATTAACTTCTACGTATAGGAAATGAAATAATGATTAAGCAATTGCATTTTTGAAGTGCAAAAGCCTATTATTCTCAAGCAATACACTATCTCAATGAAAGGGCACACAAAACAAGAATGAAACAACAAGTTGAATTAACTTGTCAAGCTGTTACATATTTGCTTTACTAAGTAAAAGTTGTGTTTTTTGTCGTTTAGTTAATCTTTATCCTGCAAGTAATTCAAATAAGCACGAAATTTATACCTATACTAAATGCTATAACCATTCTAATACAAACATTAAACAAATTGTATAATTTGTTTAAACAAGATACTGATCGTACTCTACACTCTCAAGCTGTAAACCTATAATGAGCCATTGGCTTTGACAATATAGTTAGCTCACAAAGGTAGTTTCACTTGTGATAAGAAAAGAGACATTGTATACACAGGAACAGCACACGCACATAATGATTCACCACAGTAGAACAATAATTACAAATACAATTTGTAACCAACCTACGTAATTAAATGCTATTTAACACGGAATTTTCTATAATTATAGTATGCTTTCTGAAACGCAATTACTATATAATCACTTATGGGAATTAATTTAGGCAATTACCTTCGTATAATGGTTATTTAATCTTATTTTAAACGAATTATTTGCAATGGTTTCTATAAACTCTACAAAGGGCAGAAGATAAACCTTTTATTGATAATGATTCACGTATCTACCATAACTTCAATGTTTGATTACACGCAATATTGTCAAAAGTATGACTATGAGTATGACAGTTAGAGAAAGTCAACAAAAATACCTTCCTAGGGAAGTGTTTTGGACCAATAAGTAAAACTGTAGCCACTATCACCACACAGTCAAGAACAGAATGACAGAAATGCCAAATAAACGGTTAGAAATCAGTCTGTCTAGTATTATCTATGCACTACGCCTGTGTTATAGCATTGCACATACCTACCTTCGTACAAATGTGCAACACTCACTCAGATCACATCTGTTAAACTCAATTCACTAACTCACATCTAATGAAAAACAGACAGGTAAGTTTTACATGTACATTGGGCTTGTATACGTAAATACGAACTGCTATAAATACCTAACTACATTATCTACTGTACATGTTTATTAAGGATAGTCATATTTAGTGCTGATATACACTGTACTACTGCTACAGAAAGAACTGCTACGATATGCTGGCTGAAACTCATAAAATCCATGTAATGTATTGTTAATGACTAGACGAAAAGCATGTGGCATGCAAAGAGCAATCTAACCAAAGAGAGTAATACTATATGATATAAGCTGAGTTTCAAATATAATAACACTGATGTAAAGTAAATCCTTCTAGGAACATTATTATTATAACAATATTATATGAATGAACCTAACCCAAACTAGTAAATATTTCATACCTTAACTTACTTGTTCCATTATAGGATTTTCTAACAATAAGTTTAAATGCACATTGCATCCACTACATAGCATCATGGTACTCAAGCATGTGCACCGTTAAGTATCTGTATGTTTGATGCTGTAACAATATACAGGAGTTCAGCAGACAACAACGAATTGCTTGAAGCATTGTTGAGTTAGTGTAGAAGATACGAGTTGTAAATTTAAAATACTGTGATAATGTATCTAGCAAATGTAATAAATATGGTATCCATACATATAAGTTTAAGGAATTTGATTATCGCTTGCTACAAACGCAAAATAAAGCCAAATCGTAAGTTGTATGCAACTCTCCTCTGTGTAACATTATATAGGTACGAAATGCAATATGATAGGTGGCATGTTTAGCTTGGCTGAATATTGTGAGTTTTAAATGCACCTGAGTGGAACAGAATTAATGAGATCCTATTTTCCAACTCTCTTCTGTACAATGTACAATACGGATAGCTAAAAGCGAGATTGACTCAATGTAAACACGAGCAAAGCTCATTTGGGTATGCATTGTTTAAAATTTTGCTGCTACAATATTTATCCCATGGGATTGAATTATTTGCTTTGCCGTACTTATGGTGGCTATGCGGAATGTTAACTTCGCGTCTTTACTTCTTTATTCTGCACTATCGCAAGTAATTTCACTGAATGCAGTCACAGTCAGAGTCACGTAAACGAATCGTGTTTTCATGAGAAAATTGCATTGCAGATAGTTGCAGATACTAAACAGTAAATATATTCTACAGACTGCAACACAATACTGTGGGGATACAGCAAGGATTCATACCACTATTCAGGCTAATAGCACACTTACTTACGTACGCTAGCCTCTAGCCTACGTGTGGTCTTCGGGCAGGAAGTCATGATTACTTCTCGGACAATATAAAAAATAATAATCCTCAGAAGTAAAATTAAATGACCTACTAGAAGCAACTACTACGAGACGTTTTATAATAAGGCTGGAACACATTAAACATTATTATTAATCTAATACAGTTTGCAAAGCCGTTTTTGGAAAGAAAAATTTCAAGCAAAGAAAAAGGAGGATAGAGAACTTTATATAATTGGTATTTTGTACATACAAGACTGATGTTTTCCGGACTTACTTGTCTTTCTCCAAGGTCGACTGGGTGGAGGATAGGTTCTGATTCTACGCTCTGAAAACAGAAGTAAATTACAATAAATAGTCTTCAATTCATTAATTTTCATCTGCATAGGTAGATAATACAAATTGAATGCCCTAACTCAATCAAAGCATAGTGTGTTTGAGGCAGCGGCATCATGTAATCATATTACGTTAAATTACGCATAACAATATAACATGGTATTAGAAGCGTTTCATTGCACAATGTTCCATCATTCTCAATAATTTGCACTATGTGAGTCGTGAAGATACCTCACTCATTGTTCGACAGATACAAGTAGCTAATCAGTGGTAGTGGTTCATTCCATACAAAGTAGCCTTCCCAAACTGGGCTGAACAAGTGCACGCTTCATGAACCAATTTCAATGACAGATATAATGACAATTAGAATGCAACGCTACGAGTGCAACATACCTTAAATTGTACTATAATGTAGGTAGACAATTTTTGAATAGTACTACTAGCCGTGCATTTAGGATCAATTTAATTACCAAGGAATAAGTCTTTATGTCGGCTTAGCTTAATCAAAGTATACTTAGGTAAATATTCTAATATAGTATGTCTAGATATACAACACATAATACAACTCACTACAATGTAAAGATAAAACCTACTCCATTCAGTGTATCGCAATTTGTAAAGATAAGTAATACACAAAAATAACAATGCTCAAAGCCTATTATACTTAGTGCTGACTGGTTGTATTGAATTCTGTCACCGCCTGATTCTGAGGTTTATCAGCACTCCTATGCATCATACAACAAAAATGTTCAATGGAAAAATATTTTTATGGATACAGCTATTCAGTTCTGTTATAAATACAGTCCATGGACATTACCTACCAATATAGATAACTACAAAGCTTAAAGTGTATTTGAGTCGTAGTCCATATTATATCCTATCCACATCGTAAAAGCATAAGTAGCAAACAAATTCTCTGGTAAATGAACTCTAAAATTTTCATTATAATATCCTGATTAAAAGTCAGCTTAAACTGTCATATATGACTGTAATGACCAGGACGGTTTTACGGAGAGTTTTGATGTTTATAAAACTGATTATACTGTTTATACGTGCAAAACGGAATTAATTATGAGGTCAGGTCGAACTCTCGCTAAAAGAGTATTTTTCAATGAATTGATTAAAAGTTTGTTCCCCTTGACCTTTTAGCAAGAAATGTAAACACGTTTGTAAGTATACACTAAATCACTAAACCTTTACAGAGTTCTATTTAAACTATTCTGTGAACCACACCATACACAAAGCAGTATTTATTGTTTATGGTTTCCACTTGTTTGCATCCGCACACCATTGCATTGAACGATACGAGATGTTTTGTAATATTCACAACAAAGGCAACTGTAATGAAATGTACTTCCAATCCAGTCCCATGCAAAATCACAACTCTTCTGATTATGATGCACTATATGTATTAGTAGCTATCTACTCTGTATATCATTTATTGATATCTATTCTAGGAACTCCTCAAAGAATTCTGAATTGTAATCAACAATCATAGATGATTCCATCTTACCTATTTGCATTTTCTTGCTCTTCTTCACTTTTCAGATAAAAATCTATTTCAATTTTGCATACGTTGTACGTTTCATAATGAACCACAGTATCAAAATATTTACTGCTTCATCATAAAGAATATTAAAAGGATAGCAATAACATTAAAACCCTTCATTTACTTAAGGGTTCTTGTATTTATTTAAATTGCATGCAATTGGAAAAAAGAAGTACGGAGTTTAACGAAAGTCAAAAGAAATTGTAGGACCGCTAGACAAGTTTTGTGGGTCTTCTCTTAATGTTATTTTATCAGTAGTAAGTTCTTTCAATAATGGTAACAACTATAGGTATATGGGCGTAAACTGTATCCACATGTACTTTCAAACTGCCGTAAACGTGGTATAAATTATGCAGTTTATAATGACTGTAAACTACAAAATAGTACAAAAACAAAATTGATAAGAATAAAGGTGGCTTACTCGTTTAGGAGTCAATATAGGGGCCATAGAATCGAAGTCAGTCATCGGAAATTCGATTCCCTTAGATTTCAAGTCATGATACACTTGAACCACACCTGAAAGTTCGGGATGTCCATTAAAGGTATCTGCCCATGACTGAATTAATCCAAGAATTTTTTCTTGTACTATGGATGGTGGATCGTTTTTTGGACCTATAAAACAGATTTGAACCGTCGAATTAGTGGAAGATATTTTGAAAAAAGAAAACCTAAGTAAACAGTACAAAATAATTTAGTATTAATACAGTATTCCACATTCGTGGAAACCATACCTATTAGTTTTACTAGATCTTGAACAAAATCTTTATGGCAAACCAGAACGTGAAACCGTTTTCCACAATTTTTGACACAAGTTTCTAAAACAGTGAGGGTGTACATGATTACTGTATAATTTTTTCCAGCATTCTGTTGTAGTCGTTTTCTAATTGCTCTGACTGCATCTTTGGTACCATCCTCTGACATATTCACCAAGTCACAAATTTCCATATTGAGCCCCCAATTTTCTGAAGCCAATCCAGGATCGGTTGCCTGTTCTGTGAGACAAAAAGAAAAACATTCTTAAGCAAATATTACCAATGAATAAGATTTAGGTACCTCCAGTTTTCTTAATTGTCACAAATTTAGATACAGATATGAACTTTTAAGACTTACCTATTTTCTGGCCAACAGGGGTTCCAAAAGGATTGCCACTAAAGAATGACATAATCTCGTCGGTTTTCTTAGCTATTCCGTCCATTTGAAAATAATTTCTTGTAAATAAATAACAGAACAAAAAAAGTCGAAAAGTATGTTCCTCTCTATTTTGATGCTTGATTGAGTGCAATCTTAATATTTTAGTGTACGAACATTTGCTGTTGGCGCTTACAGTTTGCTTGATAACAAAGTAAAATCTTTCAAGTCTTTATTATGTCGATGTCTTTTCTGCAATCTAAATAAAAAGAAAAACAATGTTAATAAAAATTTAAAATTCAAATTATTGATTAATGGCAAACTTAAACCTATGTATATTCCACACCAGTAGAATTAATTAGTTTGTGAATAACACTAACTCTATAATATTCAGTCGCTTGCAGCACTAGAGTTATTGCTTAATATTATTAGCCAACTTTCCACTTTTAATACATGAAGAAAAGAGAAACTTTCTCCATATAACAGTTTGGGGAAACGATGAAAACTTTCTCCATTTAACAGTTTGGGTAAAAGATGAAAACTTTCTCCATTTACCAAGTAGCAGAAAATGTGAATAATTTGGGAAGAATTAAAATTGTATTCGTAAACACTATTTCACAGCCTTTGCACACATACAGTACAGCACTGAATATAGACACGAATTTAATTAAGATTCTCACCTAACAAATTTCGATGCGATTAATTTATTTGTATTACTTATTTAAAAGAATTTAAATACTGTTTCAAGTTTATGACAATCCCATTTTATCTGACAGCTAAATGCAACCCAGAATGATTGAAATATGTTACACACACGAGTAAAGAAATTAATATATATAAATCGTCACTTGTGCTTACAATGGTAAAAATTTACAGTAATTATTATTTAAAATACCATAATGAACAATATTATGACTTTTGGGTAGTTGGTAAAAGAATGTAGACCGAAGTAATATAAGCAAATAAAACAGATGGAAAATTGAAACAAATTATTTCCACCACTAAATGAAAATTAGAGGATTCCAATTTCAAGGTATTTGAGATGTGGTGCATGAAAAACCTTAGTGAAATTGTTACAGGTATCAAATAACTATTGTATTGACCTATACATACGAGCGAATTAGAAACAACCTAGCCCTGACCACACTAAACTAAATCCTACAACATACTATTTAGTTTTCTCTTCTATAACACGACATCTGATCCTCCCTTTCATTAACATTGTGGAACATTAAATCTCTGAACTTGTAAAAATTACATGTTCACCATTTCTAAACATATAATATGTCGTTGTATTGGGCAGGTGACAGGAAGAAATTGACAAGGCTTTGTAAAATTAACATACGAATTACACTTCGCACTTCCTGTACCTCTTACTATTTCACTTGCACTTGTTTACTATTTTCAGTTCCATATATTTTACATAGGTACAGCAATAAAAAATACTGCGCCTATTCATTAATTATTTGCGAATGCGTAGGTTAATAATGTGTATCCGTTTCGGTGATTTTGTAATTTACTTACTCGCTAATTAGCACTGTGTGAAAGTTATTGGATGAGCCGAGAAACTTTTTCTGTTCTGAAAATTTGTCAACCATCTGGGTAAATAAACAGTTGTCTCGTTTGACTTTACACAGTCACGGAGTCGCCGTCTCCTTTACAGGTCATATTACTATTTGAAATAAGAAAAACCACCATATCATTTGACTTTTGACTTCTGACTAGCGTCAATGTCAATAATTGTAGCCTAGTGTAAGATTACGCTTTTTGTATATAAGAGCGTAAAGCGAGCGTAACCGTACCGTAACCGTCCGTAAGTACAAAAACAAGTGGATGATTCAAGCGAAGCAGTATACGTGCAATCGCATTCATCTTCAGGAAAACTCCGTCTCTTCATACACACACATACACTTACGTAATCTCTATACTTCACTGTACTGTAGTCTGATTGTTTGTATACATAAGTCGTTTATAAGCGTTTGTTTGTATTGTAAGCAAAGTAAAAGTAAGTCACACCATGCGTATAGGTAAAGGTAACATCGTTGCATATACTCTATAGTAATGTACAGCCCATTAACAAACCGGCCGTCACTATTAATATTCCTCGTCACTCTCGCTCTCCTCCTCCGACTACGTAGTAGTTAGCCTTTTGCTGACTTGCAGATTATGCAGCATTCAAGTGTGCGCTTCAACCAATTTTAATTCAATGTAACGCTTATATATCATACATTCAATTTAATCTAACTAATGCAGAATACTGAAAACTTTCCCCCTGCTTTTCAGATTCATGTAGAGAGGTAGTTATGCGATAGAATTAGAACTACGTAATTAGTCTAATTAATGAGGGTAGGACTATATTCCTAATAGCCTTATTTATCATTTCATGAACGTCCGCACGTCCGTTGTAAATACTGCAGTTTACATAGAATACATATAATGGTACTGGTATAACACTTATTCATTGAGACTTTGAGACTCATTTTTCCAGAAATATTTAAATTGTGTATAATGCACAGATAGCTTGGTTTTTTCGCCTGGGGGCATACAGAGGTGTATCAAGTGAACAGAATTATTATATTCATTCTTTTAAATATCGTACTATACTACAAAAGGAAATCGTTAAATCTTTTCAGACTGAATGGTCAATATTTAATATATATGTATAGTAACACTTATGCACTTCTTTACAATAGACATACTTGCTATACGCCAAAGTTTATTAAGTGCGACTTAATTTGTGATCTGACAAAACAGGTAAGACATTGAAGGAATTAATGTGTACGATGAAAAAGCTGTGTATTCATTACATCTTTAAATCTTCTAAATCACTTCGTTTTAGTTTACTAATACACGCAAATAACTACTGAGTGTACACTTTTGTATTTTTCATGCAGCCCTTTCCTAAATAAAATAGTAGTAAATTTATGTCTAATAACGTATAACATAGCATCACTTTGTCAGTTTAAAGCTCTACCAGTATGTTCTGTAATAATTCATGAAGAAACGCATCAAAACAACAGTCATTATTAGTCATTTTGTAAATGCATACCTGTAAGTAACGTACCAGTGCCAATTATAGATTCGTTTGTAAATAATATGAAATACACTGCAAATAAAGTAATTCTACAGCACTCCACAGATAATTATGAAGTAATTAGTAGCAACCTAGAAGTACTATATTTAGCAAAAAGCGAAATACTAACACTAATTAGTATTAAAAAACTTATTTTGTTATTCTGAAAGATAGGTAAATGATAAAGCAACACATGTGAGAGGTTCAATAGTTCTCATAGCTATGAGACTGTAGAAGAATTTCTAAAATTGAGTCTGAACGGTAAAGCTTTATAGCTTTAAATGCCAAAGTTCAATAAATGCCAAGTTTCATAATTTCGAAGTTGGGAAATCACTTCTTTGATAAAATAATCTGGAAATCTTTTGTCCGTCAACAGTTTAATTTACGTTCACGTAAAATTGTTTCAATTTCAAAGTACAAAGGTTTTGAAAATTACATTCTGCAAACATTTCTCGTAATGTAAATGTGTATTTTCTGTAAGTGGTAAATAACCGACAGAGTTGTATTCGTATTATGTTATGTTATTCATGTAATACAAATGTCAATACAAAAGTTAAATTGTATTCTGATAGGAAATGTTATACAGATAATAAAGTATGTCTTTCAAAGAAAACAATTATAATATTAACAGTTAGGTAATACACATCTAATATAAAGGTAATCGGTAATGACAAGTAACATTTAATCCATTGTACTATAACACAGTGGAAAGCTTAACACAAAAATATAGTGACACTAACTTGATGTGAATGTAAAAATTTAGTGGAGGAAGTTGCTGCTGCCCACGCCACAACTGACTATGAAAAATTGTATGATATGAAATAAATATTATCACGCATTAATCAAGAGGCTAAATTGGCAGAAAATAACGACAGAAAGTGTTGTTGATTTGCAGTAAGACTTAGTGATGCTGGATTCAGGATACCATTCTCAGCCTGTCCTTGAATTGTTTCTGTGACAGAATTTTCTCCCTCAAGAACATGAGTCACATTGTTTTGCGTAGGTGCTTCAATTGGAAGAACTAACTCATCAACTGACTCATTCTGACATTGTATGATGTGAGATGTTTCCAAATTAGGTGTGTACAAATCAGGTGGTGGGGAATCGAAATTATTTTTGAGTGTATCTGTTGCAGAGTTGGCAGGGGTGTTAGTGTTCATTGGAATAGTGATCGGGACAGTGGCTAAGATGTCCAAGTTGAGACCGGGATCACTGCCATTGTGGGACGACCCATTATGGGTATTTGTACTGTGCACGTTTGGAACAGGAGGGTTTGCTATAGACTGTTGTACTGCAAAATTTTCCAATATCCCTAATGCGGTATGGACTGAATAATCACAATGTTCATTAGAGATCATTGCCCAGTTTCTTATTGCGTCTAAGAACATTTGAACATCTCTTCTTGATGGAATTATAACATTTTCTAATGTATCACCGCCTGAATCGTTATCCTCTGGCTTTTCTATCTTAAGAATATTATTTGCAGGTGCACTATTTTCTATTATTCCGTAGTCTGTTACATGTAACTTTGAATCAATCAATATATACGTGTGCAAAGAAAAATTTAATGGTATACGGATTCCTAAATGTCCTGCCTGTTCCAAGAGTGCAGAATCTATCTTAAAATCTTGTTCGCTGTTAATTGAGGGTGAAAAAACAGGTACATTTATGGATACACTAAGGGACTGAAGATTAGTATTTTTAAAGCAATCGGTAATAACCTGAGGACTAACTTCCGTCCAAGCAGCGTGCACCATGGAAATCGCTTCCAATAAAGAAATGCTAGCTTTGCTACTAGAATCCATATCTTCGGTTTTCCTCACTAATCTATCTAAAAGCAAGTGACGATAGCGGGCTTTGAAAACTTTCGACACACCATGTTCTAGCGGCTGCAATAAGCTGGCTACAATCGGCGGAAGACAAACTAGTTTAATGTTAGTTATTGGCACGTTAACTACATGAGCTGGAGAGTTGTCTAGGATGAGCAAAATATTTCTTCCAGCTTCCTGTAATTTTTTATCCCATACAGTAAGCCAATACGTAAAGATGTCTTGAGTCATCCAAGATTTACAATCATAAATGTACTCTACAGGTAAATTGTCTAAACTGGGAACCCAAATGAAACTTTTGGGATTTCGTTGGCAGCCAATAACGACTGGTTTCAATTTTTCCGTCCCAACACTATTAGTACATAATAGAATGGTTAAACGGTCTTTTGCCATGCTTCCCTCGTGGCATGCCTCATTTTTGAGAAGTGTTAATTCATCCGGCAAAGCTTTGTAAAACAGAGCCGACTCTTTAGCATTGAAAATATCTTTAGATGAATAGCCTTCGCAGAAACTGGGCCATATTTTAGTAACCCAATCTAATGCCACTTTCATGTCACCGGCGGCTCCGTCTTTTGGAGATTTCAAAGTTTTTCTAAGCGCAATATTATGTCTTTTTTTGAATTTATCAAGCCAACCCGCACTGCAACGAAATTCGGAGATACCCAAACACTTTGCGTACACCAGGGCTTTGGCCCTCAATTGTGGCCCAGTTACCGGGATATTTTGAGATTTAAGTAATGCCACCCACTCTAGAAGTTTCTCTTCGATATCTTCATGATGGGCACGACGGTGACGTTTTCTTTTTTCTCCGATTTGTGAGAGAGCGCCTCTAATCTTGTCTCTGTTTTTCCAAATGCTTTGTATAGTCGATTTATGCAATCTTGTCTTTCTGCAAATATCTTTTTGCTTTTTTCCGTTTTCTAATTCCTTTATCATTGAAAGCTTTTCTTGTAGGGATAAAGCTCCCCTTTTAAAAGGCGAGGTAGGTGTTACAGGAGAACCACTTAACTTGGACCCACCTTCCACTTGCATTAAAATTTTCTGCGGAGATACTTCCCCCAATTTTTCTTTCATTTGTAAGGCATTGTGTTCATCTGTAAATCCAAAAGCGTTGCTTGCATTGGGACGGGGGAGAATTTTTAATGGGCTCGATCGAACCTTAGGCTTTCTACGAGCCTTGGGTTTGTTTTTCTTTTCAATATTTTTATTTGAGTCGCCTGATGTAATAGAATTCTCTACAATATTTTTAGCAAGGCCCGATCCTTCATCGTATTTTTCTTCTGTATTCAAGTCTTGACGAGTCATTTGTAACTTAGCCACTTCTTGCCTCAAATTACTTGAAGGGTCGGAGGTTGTATTTTCTCCCTCTAAATATATGCTCTTCATAATTTCGGATTCAACAACAGATTCTTCTAATATCACCTCTGGAACAGAAAGTAGTAGTTCTGAGTCTAAATGTTGAGAAGCCTCCATGTCGTAGTAATGTATTTTGTTGATCGATGATTGCCTGCCTAAAAATTGCAACAGTTAAATAATGATGGAATTAAGCATTAATAAGCTGCCCTCTTAAAAATAATCAATTACTACAGGTTGCAGTTGCAATTTCGTTACTACAATAGAAATAAAACTCATTAATTAGAGAAAAATACAATTTGGTGTTGGCATTAACTTTTTCAGTTTAGTCATGTAAAAGTTTATGTCATTACAACATTATACCAGTTAGACCAAATTCTTCATTATTTACCAAATTTCGTAGAAGAATAAACAATTAATAGTTAATATTTAACGCTAGTTTATCTGAACTACAAGTACGAGAAATATTTTATTAGGAGAAAGTTTGAGGAAAAGTTAGGATTAGGAAGAAAGTCGGTTGAAATAACACTGTAAATAATTGGAAATTAATTTACGAAAATAGACTCCAAAATCAGAACAGTTTTCTCCTACAGAAAACGAATGAAAAAATTGATCATTTTTGTAAGGCGTTCAAAATTGGACATAGAAAAACACTGTAAACCCCACACTAGAGCAGTGCTAACTGACTAATTGAATGCATTCATGAACAAGAGGCAAATTAGAAATTTCATTTCAAATAAGAGAGGAAGCATCAAAAAGGGATAGAAAATGTTTAGGAAGCTGATTGCTTACATGCACGGAAACGTTTTTGGCGACTCTGGCAAAAAGTTGTGGTCCAATTTTTCCTAAGAAAAATTTAAACAAGGTATTATAATCACAGTACCATAGTTAACTATCTACAAAAATTTAAAATAGTTTTGTATGTTAACGTTTAAGTTTAATATTGTTAATCTCATTAGTAGTGCTTAAGATAATTCATTACGCTTATGAATACAACTTTAAATTTTAGGAGTACAGCAATCTTTGTTATACCGGAGCCGGAATGTGATCTTGGATCTCGTAGAGGGATATTATTTTGACTTAGCAATTTTTTTACTAATTTTGTGAACCCCAGAAAAAATAAAGAAACTCCAATCCGTACTTTCACCATGTGCGGCTTCGATTTCTTTATTGTTAACTTATGCCCGTTACGAAGACAAGAAATGAAAACAAGCAGCTGCAGCTGGGTTATTGTAATAATTCTTAGAGAATTCTTTAAGTCCAAGATCTCCACAAAACTCCTGCCAAAGCTATAGCTGCTGCAACAAAGCTGCCGGGTTTAGAGTTAAGGAATTTGCCTCACCGTTTAGTTGCTCCTCCTTTTAAACTCAGTATTAGTAAAAGACATCATTTTTTTGTTACTGACAGGCTATTATTTAGATTAATTGTTCTAAAAATACAGAAATTACGTTTTAGTGATGGAATACATCAAACTGCAATAATAAAAAATTAATTTTAGACCATTTCAATATTTTACAATAGGATTTATGTTTGGGGTAGTGTGCTAGCACGAATTTACTCTATGATAATACTTCAGTTTCCGCGCTAAATGGAATTTGTTTAAACGAATTTATGGATTTTTATTGCCTGTGGTTTTAGCTTCGTTTTCGTTACTTTTATGCATTACAGTCCCTGTCAATAAGGTTTTGGCAAGGAGACATCGATTAATAATAACTACCGAGCCGCTATTCGCCACAAACTATTCCGACTTATTGTCTTTTCATAATAAAAATCACAAAATTTTTATTTATCACAAGGTGATTTTAGTTGTTATGGCCCCTCTTCTTGGAAATTATTGAAAAAAATTGAAATTTTTATTATGAAAAGACAATAAGTCGGAATAGTTAGTGGCGAATAGCGGCTCGGTAGTTATTGTAAATCGAAGGGTTTCTATGCCTCCTTGCCAATTCCTTATTGACGGGATCAGTACATCGTTAGTATCATTCGTCCATGACAAACAAATGACAAAGGTATTACATTGTATTACGCTAACACAAGCACTTTACGTCCAATACGTTACTTGCACTTAAATTGGTGCTTAGTGCTTATTACGTTAATACCTATTATCCGATACTATTCCCAATCCAATTCTAGTCATCTACAGTCGTCTATTAAGGTACACAAAACAAGTTCTGTCTATCTGCTTGTCTGTCGTGCCTGTCTTCTTCATTCTTTTCTTGTAGTGTTGTAATTTCGGAGGTAAAGTTTCTTCCCACTGCGGAGTAAATCAAAATTTTATATGCTGTCTTTGTTGTGTATGTGCCCATTTAGTGACCCTACCTTTGAATTTGCCCAAAAGCCGATTGACAAAAGAAAGGGTAATTTTTGACTACTTATGCTTGCACATAATGAATATTTGGACCGAATATTTTAATCTTTTGCTTTGAAAAATGACTTGATTTTACTAATTTTAGTTTGGAAAAATTGCATTGCAGAATAATCTTAGATTGTCACACACAAAAGAGCAACTCAACTGCTATCCAGCAAAATGAATATTTTTCGCTTAGCCGGGGATTTTTCACATATAGCTGCCATCATCATTCTGTTGATGAAAATTTGGAAAACAAGAAGTTGCTCAGGTAAATTAATACATAAAATAATATGATGCACCTAACGACCTAACCAAATTTTTGCAATGAGATGTCCTCTGCGTGTGAAATGTGTTGTATCGTACATATATAGGATTTAGGATATATAGTAATTCCGAAAATGGGCTACAAACTATTTTAAACAGGAGAAAAGATTTTTTCATCGTGGTAAAGAATAATGTGTTTTATGTTCCATAAGGTCATACATATTTTTAAATTAATGTGTAAAGGGTACTAAGGTGTTTGAAAAAATGGAATTATCATTTTTCTGAAAGAAATTTTTCTATTATTGTAGGAATTTCCGGAAAATCGCAAGTTTTATTTGCCATATCCTACACAACCCGATACCTGGACATTTTCACAAATTATGTGTCCCCATACAACACTGTGATGAAAATTGTTTTCGTGGTTGCAAGCTATGCAACTGTATATCTTATATACTACAAATTCAATTCAACTCGAACAAGAGATACTGATCACGACAGTTTTCGGTATGTATTAGTATTGATTGACAAGCCAATTTTGCCGATGCCATGTCATGAATAATAAAGCCTTTCTTTTATTTTGCTATATTATTAATATTACCCTTTTACATGGCATTATTGGCATTGGGTTAATTTCATATTTCAGGTGTACGATAAATATATTATTCCTAAAAAGATTTTCATACAAAATGATACAACTTATTGTATGAAAAATACTTACAATAATTTTGCGTTTCAGGATTGAATTTATGATCGTCCCAGCCATTTTGTTGAGTCTGGTAACTGCATATGTTTTCACGTTTATTGAGGTACGTATTATATTACATTTGATGGGAACTTTATCTAATATATCGTAAATCACATAAACCTTTGCAAAGATTTATCTGACTTTAATTTCTCCAATAAATATTGTAGTTATGCCCTATGCCTATGCCAGTATGATTTAGTTGGTTAGTTTTTTTACCTGTGAATTTTATTATATTATTGCAGTTGTTGATATCTAGGTATTTAAGAAATTTTTTTGTACCAACGTGAACGACCCGTTAATCTTTGCACATTAAATACTACGAATCAAGTAATACTTAAATATATTCTGACATTTTACAGATTATGTGGACCTTTAGCATTTACATCGAATCTGTTGCTATAATGCCCCAACTGTACTTAATAACAATAACAGGGGAGGCAGAATCCATCACATCACATTATCTTTTCGCTCTCGGCTCATACAGAGGTCTGTAAAATAATTTTGAGTACAAGGTTATTTCGTTTGTTTTGTGGAGAATAGTTTTGGAATTCTATTCTACACTATCTGGAAATTAAAACCATAAAATTTTTTTACAGCTCTCTACATCATAAATTGGATCTACCGCTACGTTTATGAAGATTTCTACGACACAATTCCCATTGTTTGTGGAATAATTCAAACAGTGCTGTACTTGGACTTCTTCTATTTGTATATTTCCAAAGGTAATGAAAATCAATCAGTTAATAATTTGTAATACATGCATACAAATAATCTGTCGTAATTCTATGCTTTGTGCAGCACCTGAATGAACAAAACATATTTAACATATTTGACTTAAACTCAAGATCAAGAAAAGTGATTGAAAGTTTTTTAATGAGAGCTTTAATTTTTGAAAATTTGAGTAATATCCAGAAACTGTGGTTATTTGTAATAATTCGTGAAATAAATTCAAAATTAAATTTATTTTTAAGTTGTATCAAATTCGTGCCACATTGCTCTCTGCAATTTTGTGTGCAATTTTGTTCATTCTGGCCTGGCAGACCTCTTAAACATTCGAGTGTCTACCGTCTATAGGGGACTTCTATGGTTTGGCTAATCTCAGTTGATAATTTTTGCAGTGTTAAGAGGAACCAACAAGTTGCCAGTTTAAGGAAGAGGATTGCAATAACCTTTAAATAACACTATTAACAAATCAAAGCCATGATAATATTGGACTAGTATCTTGTTTCGTATTGGGTACGATGCGATTGACAGGTACTAAAGAACCAATATTTTTCCAAAGCGTTCTATTGGCACAACTTTAAGTCTGATACTTACTACTTCATCGAATAATCATTTGATTTTCTATTGCAGTCTGTAGCACATAATGATTAATGTTATTATTATTACCCTCCATAAAGAGTGAGCCTTGATTTTATATACTATTTATATATTTATCAAATCATCAAACTATACCTCATGTTTCAAATGTATCCCTCCTAAAAATTTTAACTGATTTTATATACCGACTGCCAAGTACATTGTTGTATAGCTAATTATTATGTTCAGTTAAGCAAGGTTAAGCTTGTAAGTAATAACTTGTACTATAAAAATTCGGATTTTAGATTCCATATTACGAGACAATACGACGGTTAAATCCTTACATACCTACATAGTATATAAATTAACATATCAAGAAAAAGGTAGTTGAAACAATAAAGTTGCGTAATGTACGGAACTAATGCTCAATTTCAATCGATTGAGTTTTTACTTTGAATTTGTTGGGGTCTCGTAAGCTCAATTTCGAATAAAAAATTCATGTAAACGACATACTTGTCTTTCCTGTAATTTTTCCTATACATTATGTAAACTAATAACTACTTACCATTAATTTAAATGTGTTCCTGAATCAGAAATCCTGATGCATGTTAATTGTTGCTTACCTAACTAGTAAGATTAGTAGTCATATCCAATAGTTTAATTTATTTACTGTTATTGAATTGTTACTTTTAACCGTGTAACGATGTTGTATGTGTTGCAATAAAACCAAATAAAAAAGATGAATACAGATCAACTCGTGGGCGAATTAATGTGTTTAGCTTCAGTTTAGTTGTTTAGTAATGTGCCTTTGTGCAACTCCTACAATATCGACAAGTAAATGCAGTAATGAAATAATGTGTTTTGCCAAGTTGCAAAGCTGGTTGAAAATGTTTCATTGCTGTGGCTTTCTGTCAAGTCAGTCTTTCCCTGACACCATGAACTTCTCTGCATATCTATAGTTATTTATACATTTTTCATTTGCATTTCATTCTCATGTGTTTCATCTGAATTCTGCTCTGACTCACATAGTTTTCTATACTCACTCAGCATCTCTGGCTCTTAGCCAACCAACTCCCGGCTGTCATTAGATTTTCTCGGTTTACATCTATATATACTCGTGTTACATTATACTCACTATCTGCCAGGTTGGCTGGTATACAGGCCAAGTACCTACAAGCCCATCTCACCATATTGATCCATTCAACATATTTTTTCAGTCTGTGCATTTAAACCATAATAGTTTTTTACGTAAGATAGTAATAAAGCTTTCAATTATTTCTCTACCTGTGATTTTAATTACTTTCGCGAAAAGACAGCTGGAAAAAGCTTTGGGCATCTGATCATGTCTGCTGAATACTATGTAAGCAACTTTGAATATTTTGCTCTTACTTTCTTACACGTTTACTAATTCAGTATCGAATACCTCACCAAATAGGTATGGTATGTTGGGTTTTTTTAATTATGATTTATGATGCACTGGTGAAAAAAGTTTTATGCTTTTTGATTTTGGTATTGGAAGAAAGTACATATAAAAATCATTGCTGCAAATAATAATTTTATTTCTAATAAACATGGTAGCAATGCATGGGTCAGTGCATGATATCTATTTAACTATGCTACCTGTGCACTCGTTCTTCAACATTTAAAAATTCAAATAAATAAAGTATATCGAGAAAAAGATTTCTTAGATGAAGATGTGTTTCATTAAAACTGATAGTACTGTAAATATAGTAATTAAGTTTATATCAAGTATATACTTAAATTAAAGTAATATATTAAGGAGCCAACTGTGAGACCGCTCCCTGGATTCAATGCTGCTGAGGATGCAAGAACTCTAAGGGCTGCCATGAAAGGCCTTGGCACAGATGAAGGAGCTATTATTGATGTGTTGACCAAAAGGTCGAATGCACAAAGACAACAAATCATTGTGGAATTCAAGAAAGAATTTGGGAGAGAGTTGATAGATGACTTAAAAAGTGAACTCGGTGGAAAATTTGAAAAACTTATTTTGGCTTTAATGGAAACTCCATTACATTATTTAGCACAGGAATTACATAATGCTATGGCTGGGTTTGGCACTGACGAAGATGTCCTCACTGAGGTATATTTTTTTGCTATTTCACATGAAATAAGTTGAGAAAAGCTTTGGACATTTTGATAAATATATGCACATATAAGTAATCATTTAATCATATCATGTATATGAATCTGAAGCGCAACTTAGTTTCATTCTGGATTTTGTAAATCATTGCTAATAATGTTTATTGACTATCGGCTTTATTTGAATCTAGGTATTATGCACTCGATCTAATCAAGAGATAAAGCACATAGTTGAAGCGTACCAAGAGAAATATGGAGTGTCTTTAGAAAAGGAAATTGAAAATGAAGTTTCGGGAGACTACAAAAGTCTCATGATTCTTTTGCTGACGGTAGGCCTCGCTGTAAGAACATTTTAAGACACCTTATCTCTTCTGTTCCTTTCCAATCTTTTCCACTACTTCGTAAGTGCATCAGGATATCTGCAGTGCAACAAACTAATAAAAGATATTCTTATTTATGCCGTGATAAGGGTGTACGAGACGAACGTGGAATATATCCTGATAAAGCCAAAGAACAAGCAGAGAAACTTTACGCTGCCGGTACGTAGGCCAATTACTCATATCGCTTTTATTATTTTGCTACGCCAGTATACATACCTATTATATATATACTATGTCCCACGAGGTTTTTTCCTTATATATTACAGCATATATATTACAGGATATAACTTTAATACAGATGCGGGTTTAAGTTGGAAATATTTATGTGTGCAGCAAACTACCATGTTTTTACCTTATTAGGTTTTCATTTCCTTGCGTTATCTGCAAACTGCTTACACGCTCTGAAGTATACCGCAATGTAGAACCCTTGGGTCGCAAAAATTGCTTTTAATTCATGTGAAAAATGTGGTGTGCAAAGCGTGCGTGTTTAAACCATGTCATTCCGTTTTGACTTTTTCATTAATTATTTAGGTGAAGGGAAATGGGGAACTGACGAAGAAGTCTTTGTGGTTCTTTTGGCTCATCAATCGTTGGGTCAGCTCCGTTTAATTTTCGACGAGTACCAAAAACTCTCTGGGAAATCCTTAGAGGATGCCATAAAGTCTGAATTTTCTGGAAAGTTACAAACTGCGGTTCTCACTATTGGTATTTTAAGCACATCAGTTTGTTTTTGTTTTATGAGAAAGTAAAATTTCAAGTATTTTAGAATTTCCATATTGGAGATTAAAATCAGCAATTTTTTAAAGAGTAATTAATGGAGGAATTAATTGTATATACCTTATTTTTAGTTAAATGTGCCAATAACAAGCCGTTATATTACGCTGAGAAGCTGGAATTGGCTATGAAAGGCTTCGGCACTGATGACCCAACTTTGATACGGATCATCGTCTCGAGGTGCGAATTGGATTTGGGGACAATCAAGAAAGTCTATCAACATAGTTATGAACGGTCTTTGTACGATGCCGTTACATCCGAAACTTCTGGTGATTACAAAGCTGCCATTCTTAATCTCATTCAGCCTTAACAAATTAGTTTAAGAAAAAGTTGCCTAAAGTTACCCTCAATACTGATATTTAAATATTATACTATATGCATACTTGAGTGTCTTGCAATTCAGTCGACTCAAAAATGGGATGTAATCGAAATCGTAATAATACAAATAATCGACCATTGGTAAGATATGAAAAAACAATAAACTTCATTATTGTATCGGTTTATTACAGTTCACAAGTTCACCTGGATGTTTAAAGCAATTACGATTAGTCCTGCATACTATGGTTGTTTACCGCATTTAAGGAACCGTTTATCCTACTTATCTAATTCACTCATGTTTTCATGTTTATGCTCATCCATAAACTTAACAATTCGGGCATTCATTTCTTAAATCTATAAAGGCTAAACAATATCATTTTTTGCAGCACGACAAAAATATAATTTGTGCTAACCTGGCTAGATATTAATTATTTACGTTTGTCAAGTAGGTATACGCATAAACAAATTCATACAAAAATATTAGATTACCTTTTTTCAAACAATAAGCTTCATTATTTATATCCTTTCATGCATTGTAAATAAATTTTGACTACTTTTCGGGGTAAAGAGATTCGGAAAAGAAAAAAATGAGTTGTGTATAAGGTATTCTAAGGACAAGGGTATGCAATAGAGCAATTTCTTAAACATACCTTAAAAATATAGTTATACCACTTCCATCAGCATTAATATTGAGGATCTATTTGGTGTAAAATTATTTGTTCAATGTTAACAGATGCTACGTAACTTTTCGTATGTATGTAAGTCAGTACTACGTAGCCTAGAATACATTTATAAAAGTAAATACTAGTTTTGACCCGTTGGAGGAAGATTAGCCTGGCCTGCCTGGCCGAAAATTGTATTGATGACATTATTTGCCACACTACGTACATTATCATTTCTTGTGAACATAAAACTTCCTCTTAAAATTTGGCCCAAATCAAAATTACCAACTCCTCCTAAAATAGTACTGACTCCACCATTAATCCTCTGAATATCTTGAGGAGATGCTGTTGGTCTTGGAGTGACCTGGTAATTAGGAATCTGCAGTATTACTCTTGTATCTTGATTATTCTGTGGGGAATAGGAAGATTGAGACTGAGAGGCTGAAGCAAATCCATCTTGGCCAATTCTATCTTCTCCCTCTCTTCCGAAACCAGATCCGCCATGCTTCCGAGCTTTTCGAATTTCCTTCAAAAGGCGAATTACAGGAGAATAAGGATCATTGTGGTGATGAGCAGTAGTTATCTAATGCAATTACATAACGCTTAATCGAACTAGCAATAAATAATATTTCATGCACTTGTATTTCAATTATAGAAAAGTTACTTACCACAGCAGTTGTGAGAAGAATAATTGCACAAAGTCCTAAAGAATTCATTATGTATTTGTATTTGAATGTATGAGTTTAGACACGTTGTACTGAATTTAATGAAGCAGATGTTTGTATGTCACCTGCAGGAGGAATATTTTATGATCAAAGAGTTGGATGAGAATTTATTCTCTGGCTTATATAGAAAATACTGCCCTTGTACACCCTGCCCTTTACTACACTCTGTCCTCTGCTCTGTTCTCCTTCCATTTTAAAATTTGTGGGAGAGTTTTTTCCATTTATTTCATGCAACTCACAATTAGAACATAATGTTATTGTCCTCACACTACATTTGTGTGCTTTTAGCTTAGGTCATTACTTCAGTGTACCTATCTTTGTGTTGAGCCAAACAAGAAACCAATAAGCCTATTATCCAAACTTGTATTTGTATTTAGCATTTGATTATCATTTTGCTACAGGTACAGGTAACTGCATACTTATTATATGTAACTAAGCGTAAAGATCGTATTTACGTCAAGACAATCATTAACCACACGAATCGTCATTAGACTATCATAATCATAACACAAGAGCAGAATTCAAGATATATTTCGCCATCAAAATAAAAGTGGCCTTGACTCCCGATACGATACAGTACACTCAACTTACACCCAAAAGTCTAAGTATCTTGTCTTCTTTCGCATTTTCAACAATCTCTCATTCTTGGCATTCATATTCCATACACCATACATAGGTGCACCCTACACGTAAAAGGATCAAGACATCATATTATTCAACGAAAGGAGTCCTACGCAGTACAGCATTATAAACATAATTGGGTTACAGACACAAACAATAAAGCATAAAACGAAAGTTAATAGTCAACAGTCGATAGGTATGTTATGTAGTATGTAGTGTGTGTGTGTGTTTGCCTAGTAAATGTGTTGGATTACCCATTGTTCTTCTTACTTACGTTCATGTATTTGAAATTGTGGCTACGAGTGTTACACAGTAATGTGTAATGTTAGCATTATTGTGTGCTTTACCTTTTTTGCTTAAGGTGAAATTCTGTGAAAAAGCATTATATAACTCGTGGTCTCTAATATAAATGTGCATACTGAACTGCATACTTACTGATTTAACAGGCCACTACTGTTGACTGTTACTCGACTCGAAATGATAATACTATTTACTTATAAAATGGAACACACACCAGTTTGGTTGTTTTTGAGATAGGTTTGGTGCAACTCGGTATAGAGGTATTTACCAAAAAGATTTTTGATGTCTTAGTATTCAAACTAATTGTAGTACTGGCGATGAGTATGAATCATGCAAATTATGCAATTTTGTGAGTAATAAAAAAGGAATATTTTTTTACTGCAAAGCTAGAAGTAATTTCAATTGCATGTAGAGATTGTATTTAAGATACCTAATAAGCAGAATGCCTGTGAAAGATCACAAAGATCGTGCTATAAAAGTAATGCACGGTTTGGTAAACTACAGCTCACTCAGCTTCAAATGCTGCAAATGCGAATACATTCATATTCCTTGAGAATCGAAATGACTGAGAAACATTTGATATTTCCATAGATGTTTATATTCTAGTAAATGCATTAAGTAATTAGACGTAATTAAGTTAAATACGGCATTTCATATGAAATTGCTTCAAAAGACATGAGAAACAATGTCTCCATTTAATTGTCAACCAATTTTTAGAATGAAAACGAATAAATGACAAAGGTCTCTGCAATACTTATGGCAATATTCATCGTAGGTGTGAATATGCTTAATTTAGTTAGGTTACTTTCAGTTTCCTTCTTATACCATGTAATTTTGGACGCAAAGTAGATTTACAGTTACTACAGTTGCGTTACAAATGTTTAATCTACTTTTTATTCTGAGTCTGTAAAAGTTATTAAGCTGATTGTTCTATATATGCACTAGCAAATACATAGGAATATGCACCGAAATAATAACTTCAGCAGCTGACAGGTTGAGGTGCTACTTATTTTTAGTGATTCCAGCAGAACATCTACATATTTAGCAAATAGTATCCATCAAACAAAGCTTTGTAATGATAAGATATGGCTAAGAACATGTGGTTCACAGGTTCACTTGACTGCTCAAATAAGCAGGATCAGTTTGTTTATTCGTCAAATTTGGCAGCAGTCATTCTATTTCCGATTAGTAATCTCAAACTACGAAATTATATAGACATCAATAATAACTGTAGTGTGGGCTAACAAAAAGATAAGAAAATTTATCAACAAAACGGCAAACCTTAACTTGGCAAACTGGAAATGGTAATGCCTTATCCTATTTTCAGAATTACCAAGGTACGGTTATTACATTTTATAAATCAAGTGTATAAAACAGGCAAAAACTCTCTTTCGTGTACACTTTGCTGATTCTACTAATTGCACATGGTAATATTAAGACACGTAAACCCTAATAAACTGTTTGCTTGGTAGACTCACTACTACTCGTATGCCATTTTACGTGCATGCATGCATGCATTTCATTGGATAGTGTCTCTTATTCACCTCAGATTAATTGCAAAGATTCACGAAACGAGATTTTAGTAGCTATGCAGGCATTTCTACATACGCGTGTGTACGTATAACACAATTAAGGTCGTCATAAAATACAGCTATCCTAAATTAAACATCTAATTACGATAATTAGTGATGTCAATTATTATTAATGGCTAATTTCAACTCAATTAACCGTTCTTATGAACTCAAATAAACGAATGTTTGTTTGAAATATAGGATTAAATAACATAATTAAGCAAGTATACAAAAGCCCATGAGTTTTTCACCAAAAACCCTCTACCCATGGGTTTTTGGGTTTATGGGTTTTTGGGTATTTGGTCCAAATATCATATTCCAGGTATATTATTTGATTTCCATATTTTCCCAGATTTAGTCAAAATTAGATTAACAAATTGTTTTCAAGTATATTTATCAAATATGTTCATAAAGGTACTGCAGTTTTTGTAATGATAAACAGTAAGTTGTATACAGACAGTGGAGTTTATATTTCGGCCTAGCAAAAACCCAATAACCATAGGTCGTAACAAACTAAGAATTAGAATTTATTTTAGCTGTATAAGCTGTTTTAGCTTTATAATGTGTTTCCTTGAGCTTGGCAAAAGCATATTTGCCAACCGGAGATTCCTCTCCTCATATATGCACAAAGTATAGGAAGAACAACTTATGAATAAAACTATAAACCAAAGTAAATCTTTCACTGTATACATTAAGCAAAGATACGAATCGACGCATTTATTGAGTATTTACCATGTTCTGCGAAATCACAGAATGATCAGTTTTGTTGTTGGGGTTGAAGTTTCAACTTCTTCCTAAATGAGCTCTCAACTTGGTAAAGATGGAACAACTTAAAAGCAATCGTTTGGGTCAATTCGTCCAATTAATAGCGGATATGGTCAGTTATCAAGATATCTATGGGTACCTATTGGAAGACAACACTATTAGTTTCGAAATTCACAATCAATATCTGGAGAAAATAAGGAAAGAAAACAAAAATAATTCACATGTTATGACTGAAGTTGTTGCCTGTATTAGAAAAAGGTCAGTTCTTCCAACTCAATAATATAATGAATACTTTATCGTGTACAAAATACCTTTATAAAGAAAGATGTTAAATCCTGTTTTATGTTACTCAGAGATTTAAGTACAAGATACAACTAATATGTCTACATATACTGTCATGTACAGGTACACAACTTCATTTGTGTACATGGATCATATAATATGAAGATTTGCTAATACTAGTTTCTAATGAAATACTACTGTATGCATGATTCAGCAGGAAGGGAGGATTTGATCGTTTTGTTGAAATTCTGAGAAGGACGGACTACATATGGTTAGCTGAACAGTTGGATCCAGAATGCGAATACACTGAGCCTCAAAGGAAAAGAAACTCGATTGATTCTTTTGGTAGTTTATTACATCTATACCTACATATAAATATTATGAATTGTGAGACAATATAAATTCTCATTTAGTATATCTTTTGGATGCTTACCTATATTTATCATAAATATATAGTTTCCTCAGTTGCCCGGAAAAGTTTAACATCTTTCAGTCGAAAATCGCGTAATACAAATTCCGGTATTGAAGACATGGTAGAAACTAACTACACCACATATCGAGGTACTTTCTCATGTATTAAGTATGAAATGCTTATTGCTAGACTGCTACCTGCAATTTTGATAAGTTCATTTTGTTAATGCAATCAACTGTATTACCCGTGTCTGTTTGCCTTGCTATATACGGTTTAAGCGACAAGTGTAATCATGGAACCTCGTGTACCCAGCTCATATACTCAGCTTATTGTACCCAGCATTCCCTACAAAATGTCTGAGATTACAAAAGTGAATGTAAAAAAGTTTCCGAATTAGGGCAACTCGATACATGGATGCACGAACAGGCAGAAGGACAAATAGTATTCTATATTAGTTATTACGTTGAATCTTATTTAATACGGCTAAAGACTAAAGATAGAGTTTCCTAATGTTGAGGTCTTCCCATAGGCTGATTCGCATTGTTTCATTGATTATTTTTGTAATGCAAATCAGCTTATGAGAAGGCCCAAATTTGACAAACTTTACCAATCAGAAAACTTTTCCATAGCAGGTTCGGGCACTTGTTTGGTCACTCAGGTGAAATCCGTTTGTATGTAAATGGGGTATGTCGGGTGATTTAGTCCGCTTACTGTTTATACGTACGTGCAGAACAGATTACAGATGGTTACATTATCAAAAGTTCATCAACTCTTGTTGTAGGTATCGTAATGCAGAGCCTAACTGTACTAATAAAAGAACGTTTTTTTTAAAAATTCAATTAGATAGTTATGCTTCAGATATTTCATATGATTCAAAACGAGCGTCGTATGGAGCACTAAGCGAAAAGGACGGAGGAACTTGTACTTCCTCAAATTATGGTGAAAATACAGCGACACATAGCAAGAATGGCAATAATGCTTCGTTAGATATAAACGAGACTCTAAATGGAATGTCAATGGAAGATTGTGATGACAATTCAAAAAGAAAATCTGTGCTTATTTACAATTTGCCGGAATCGAATTCTAGTTTCATGGATCACATCATGGATACTAGGCAATTTGAAAAAGTAGCAAAAACTCTTGGTCTTTCGAGCAAAATCCTCAATGGGTTAAAAGTAATTCGCATAGGTAAAATCTGCAAAATCAAATCAAAATCAAACAGTAAGCAAAGTCATGCTAGCAGACCATTAAAAGCTCGCTTCAAATCAGAGGAAGGCTGTAAACTATTTTTGCAATCAATTCAGCCTCATGGAGGAGTTATCAACACCGAATTCGGGGAAGTCACTGTTAAGCCATGCGATCTCAATATGAGCCTCACTCTTCCGAAAGAAAAGGTTAAAAAGAAACATTGGTACCAAATCTTCGGCAGAGGAAACTCAGCTTTATGAATTGCTTTTTTCACTTATGTAAATGAAACTCGTTTTAGTTTTGTAGTCTTAATGTCAAGAATGTAAGTCCTAAATATCCTTTTATTTGACTGCGTAGCTTATTTTTTATATGAGACAAATAGGTCCATTAGATTAAAGATTGCAGTGATATTCTAATTCTAATATTACTTTGTCATATATTATTTGCTTAGTATACATCCGGCATCCCTAAATTGATCGAATAAATATTTACACTAAGGTCTTCATTTGTACATTTTCATGGTGAAATAGAAGTATGAAGCAAATATCGTCGCTATTTTTTCTAAACTATAGTGTTATAAACAATATGAATCTTTTTATAATATTCTGATCTTCCTGTGAAATTCTTTGACCTCCAGCTTGGGTGAATTATTTGCTCACAGAGAATGTTTTATTATCTTTCAAATTTCTTATTTAGCAATGTATTTTCTTTTTCAACAAATGTATCCTATATATTTGTGTTTTTACCAGCCGACTTATTTCTGAAATTCTTCCGATAAAGGTTTTACAGATACTTCTGTAAAACGCTTGTTATAAATATTAATAGCCAGTTTGATATGAGGCTGTTCCAATAATTCTGTTTCAGAAAAGGAAAAGGAAAAGTAGAGCATTATGTATAGTATAATTTGCAACCTTGCTAATGTCTGTCACTTATACATAGATGTCTTTCAATGTTTCAAAGCTCTTGTGTTTACATTGAGTTACAATTGTTTACTCGATAATAACACCACAAATTTACTAGGTTGACATATTCTTGGTCTTAGGTCTACTTTTTGCCATTAGAGTCGGCAAATTATGGCACATTTTATTACTATGTTTCATAAATATTGCTCATTGCTGCCCTTAACTTCTGCTTTGGAATTTGCAATGGTATACCTTTCTAAGGCACTGTGCAATTTGGACAAATAATTGCTTCTCGAGGTATCATGAGATTGTGGTTGCTAAAATTGCATTTTTAAGGTAAGATGTTCATTGTATCACAAATGGTTCTATCCCTATCCAAATCCAAATCATAGACAGCGGTTACCAGTTATGTAAACAAGGAGGTAAGCTTAGAGGACCTATGTATTTTTCCAAACAATCATTTCATCAAACAAAATAATACTAGCTGTTTTTGGTTTTAACTGCTTCTTACCTACATTCAAATTAGTTAGCATTACCAAATTTGTGTCATTATTACATATTGCGTAGGTGTGTACGAACATGACGTGAGCGACAAATTATAGCTGGACATTTTGTAAATAAAAATAATTATCATCATTGTTTAACTTGCAATAACATAAATCCACACGTCAAATATCAATACTTTACTATCTTCAGGGGAATTTCAAGTAATTTGCACACCACACACAGCCTAGATAAACAAATCCGGTGCGTAGATTTTATCACTTTATTACTTGAAGTTTCATGTTCAGGTTTTCACATTAGTTATTTGTTTCGTATAAAAATGGTTCTTAAAATTTATTTATTGTCTTTACTTTCGATTATTCCTCGTATTTGCGACGCGTCAAGGAGTATGAATCATATAGAAGTTTTCGATTTACGTATAGCAAAAAACATTGATTTGATTTTATGTGGAGAAAACAATTTTGGTAAGAAATAAACTTCTTGAATTATATGTACCGATACTATAGTACACCATAAGTTTGAATTTCTGGTATTCGCTATGTACTTCTTCAGAGATTAAGCTCTGCAAAGAAAGACAGTACTCCTTTTGAAATGAAAGCCCTTCTATAAATTCGTCATCGAATTTGCCTTTAGATTGTCCTTTAACTTGGAATTTTCCTTAGAAATTATTGCCAGAGCTTAGAATTTGGAAATTTGAGAGAATTGCTTGACTTCACAAAACGGGCGCAATTGAAAAACTAAAGTAATAATTCATAGAAGTATTTATAGACGGACTTTCGAAAGGTGTACTCAGTTTTTTAGTGCAAATGTGCAACTAGTACTAGTAAGTAGATGTACAAATGGGCAATGAATTGATATACAACAGTCAACACTTAAACTTGTTTTTCAGAAAGGACACCACTTCCATTTTTTAACGAATATAATAAGCTATTTGCTTCGCTTTCTGCGGTGAGAGAATGTACAGGGATCGACAGAAAGAATTGGACAAGCCTGCATGACAAAAATCGAATCGTCATATTACTTCTTCCTCATAATGCCACTACCTTCTATACAATGATTAATTATGTATGGGTTTTCTATAACTTTCTGAAAATCTTCCGAATTTATGTTGATATTTTTCATTATCTGATTGATTGTCCAATGGAATACTGAATATGTAATGGTGTATAACAATAAACTACAGGTAAGCAATATTCATGGCAATGACACATATAAATGGAAACCATTTTGGATTTTCACATGGCCCTACTACATTTACAATCCTGCTGAAATAAGGGAGCAAATGGAGCGCTTGCAAGAAATGGAAGCAACATTGAATAAATGCCAACTTAATAGTCAAGTCTTTATAATGTTTTTCTTAAACTCTCTCGGTTTCAGTCCTTCCAGTGACATAAACGACACCGTTGTTATTTACGAAATTTACGGAGTTAAGAATGTAACAGTGTTTGAGAACTACACACCTTTAAAACAAAAACTGCAATTCGAACTGATGAACAATAAGGCTAAACGCCGACATTTTCATGAAATAACCATATCCGGAGTTGCAGTGGTAAGATGATTTAAGTTTCTTGAATTTTTGTGCGTTCACCAAGAATTTTCATGAAACTGGTTCTTTTTTGACTTACCTTAATGAGGATGATCCTAACACCCAATTAATGACCGAATTCGAAGAAGTGGATGGAAAACTGCGTTTTAAATCCGGATTTGCTGTTGAAGTCTTTAATTACGTTGCTAAATCTTTAAATTTTACGTTAGAACTGATATATTACTATATTACGTCAACTTAGCAAACATAATTTTGATATTTGCTATATATAATACATTTTGTGTTTCACAATTAGGGGAGAGGCTATGAAAGCTTCAGATAACATAGCCAAACAGACCAATGGCAGTGTGGGTGGAATGGGGCAAATGCTGGTCAACAGGATTGCTGATATTATCGTGATTAACTCTGAGCTCCTGGAATATCGTGTGAAGGAGTTGACATTTTTGCCATCATTCTATTCTGCAAAATTAACTGCATTTTTTAGTCAACCCCCTGCAAGCAATTTTCGAAATATTTATATTCTTCCTTTTGAACCTAAATTATGGATTGCCATTATTATTTCATGGGTGATCATCGTAACCTGCCTTGTACTCTTTAGTTTCATTAAGGAGAAAATGGATGTTATTTTAGCCGATGAGAAAGAAGATCATGAAATAGCAAGAGATTCCATTATATGGGCTGTTTCCATAATCGCCCAGAAAGGGTGGCATATGAATCCTAAATCTGTTTCCTCGAAAGCCCTATTTTTCACAGGAGTATTGACTGCAGTTCTAACTTACACTTCTTATGCAGCAGTAATAATTTCAACTTTATCAGTAGTCAGAGATCCAATTCGAACGATGACAGAACTAGAAAATAGTGGTATAGAAATATTCGCCCACAATCTACTTGAATCCAGTTTCAATGTGGTTCAGGTACGCAATCAGGTATTAGAGTTTTAGCAGTAGTTAAGCTCGGTTTTGTATTTTATTGTAAGCTCATTACAAATTAATATTTTTGTCAAAGACTATTGCCAGAAAGAAAGGTCGCTATTATCAGGACGAAAACGTTTCTCTGAAAAAGGAAATATTAGATGCTATAGCTGGATTCAAATCTTCAAAACCTACAGCTATTATTACAACGGAAGATTTCTTTTACTATCCTGCAAAGAAAAAATATTCTGATACATATCTTTGTCGGGAAGTTTCGAAAATTCAAGTTCCTGGCCCAAACATTCAAGGTGGAATGTACATCAGGGCTCGCTCTCCATTTAGGGAACATTTCAAACATAGGTAAAACTCAATAAATACCTCTCGGTTGCTAGATTCCTTTGCTGCAATTCCAAAACGCAGAGTTCTAATATTTTAAAAATTAAAGTATGGTTAGTTTGTTAAGGATGGCTTCTTTCATCCAAGATGTTCTTCAACAAACTCTGATATTTTTGTATCTTTAGGTTTCTGGTCTTTCGGGAGAGCGGAGCTAGCAAAAGGAACAACTTAGATTACAAAACTAAAACTGGTCTCAAATGTACAAAACAATTGGAAATGTTGACCAGTAAGAGTAATAATGCTTTGGGTATCTCCGATGTTCTCTCTGCCTTTGTAGTGTTGACTTTTGCGTTTATATTTAGTTGGCTATCTCTAAATTTCGAGAAAATTTACTCTTGGCATAAAATTAAGAAGACCCTACTGCTAATTGCGCATTAACTGCAACTGAGTTTTTCATTATTGCAGCTGTGTTATTAGTTATTGGTTGTTGAACTGTACGTAATATATTGGCACTTTGGCACTTATATGAGTGAACATTTCACACTCACGTAATAAGCTAGCTACAATACATCTGTTTGTAAGCCTCCAGCCCCTTTATTACTTTCGGAAGGTAATTTTGTGTGCAATAGATAGCAACCAAATTTTAAGCTAAATATAAAATCATGTTTTGTTAAACTGCATTTAGTTTGAATTAAGGAAGAAATAAAAATGATTCTATAATGTTTTTAGATAATATTTATTCAGCTTAAACCCAGGTCTTAAAAAGTCTGTTAAAGACTACTTAAATAATTATTTACGTATTATAGCTTAATATGTTATTGAAACATGCAAATTGCTAAGAAGTTTAACAGAGAAGTTATCCCCTATGATCCTGGAACAATTTATTCATATTATAAGGGTATTTTCCATTTCAGTCTATCTTCGAGTAGGTGTATATATTTTTTGTCTTCGTACTAAAAATTATGCACACCTGTACTAGTACAAAGCAAATATATTTGCAGTTGGGAAAGTGACGTAAATGATGAACCATGTGTGGAAAAAAGCGTTGAATGCATTTACATACTGTAAGCCTTCCTTATTCTTGCCTCTTTCTCTTTTCTATGTAGACCTATAGGCAGGCGCCGTGTGCGTGTGGTTAGTTGAAATGTATCGATTTTCTGAAAACGAAAGTTACTCTGCTTACTTAGGTATATCCCATTACACAACATGCAGTTCTAGTTTATCTTCTAGCATCCTAACTAGTTGACACAAAATTATTATACTGACATACTGACATTATACTGTTTCCTCATACACACTGTTCAGCATTCAACTCTACAAATTTATGCTTTATAAAAATGTGCTTTTAGTTTTTAAATGTAAGCACGTACAATTTCAAGCTAAGTACTATGTGCTTTGGATTGTTTCTAAGCAATCTTTTGCCTCCAGTTAGGGAAGCCAAACAATTGTAGTTACTACTATTGTAGATGTAGATGGTACAAATGCAAATGAGGTTGTGTTTCGTGTTTAAGTCATCATAATCAATGAGTTCTAAGTGCGAAGTGTCATATATCACAAAATTCTTCGCGAAATGGCAGTGATATGTCTCTAAGTGATCCTCTTTTAAAAGAATTAAAAGGTAAGAACTTTTTTTGCTTACAATGGTGTATTAGTGGATAGTTCAGCCAAACTATTTAGCATTGAACTTGCAATTTTTAAGCCATAACTTAGATATTTGTATATACAGGTCATATAGCTAAATTGGCCTCGAAACCTGGGCCGTATGGCGATGATGAAGAATCTTTATTTCTAATATGCCATTGCTTGGAGTGTATATTTCGCAAAGGCGTAATCAGACATGATGGATTTACTCCTTGGAAAACTGATTATTTTCAATGGTTCTATCAACTAGTAAGAAAATATCATCGGTGAGGGCACCACTTTGTCTTAAAAAAATTATTTTTATTGGCCTGTTAAAAAGTGACCTTACCATTACCACAATGCTTAGCTTATTACCTCTTCTATAGGAGTTCTGCGCTACCTGTAGTTGTAGTCTTATCAAAAGCAATGCAGAGATTTCGATTTATTTACGTATTGATATTGAATATTATAGGGTCATTCCTTTGGTTTTCAAAGTCGCCTTTGACGAAGTGTTATGTAATATTAAGACCAAGACACCAACAGGGAAAGCAAGACATTTAATAAGGACTTGTTTAAAACGGCGTTGTCTGCATATTCCAATACAATTCCATATTGAAAACAGTGATTTTAATGATGATTCTCTTCGTATAAACCACAACCCGAAAACGTCAATTTTGGGCCATGAAATCCTATCACAAATATTTTTGTCCCTTGTACTGCAACTCAGTAATTATAGCTTCGAATTGGATCTTTCAAATTCTTCGTTTCTGGATGAATCATGGCAAATACCCGTACTTTTTAAGACTGAGCTAGTTCCCTTTGATAAACTTGGCATTACTTTAGGGTATCCTATTGGATTTCCTGTCATCGTGGAGATAGTCAAAAATAGCTTAGCAGATGAAATTGTAAGTTCCTGTGTATTATTTATTAAGTTATTTTCTAAAATCAGTGGTGTATTTTAATTTGGAATTAATTGAATTGAGCATTGGTTTGTACACATATTGTAGTCCGACAAAATCAGCGTAGGAGATATTATAGATGAGATCAATGGAAGTTTCGTAAGACACTTTTTTGGTTCGAAAATGCAATCTCTAATTCATAAACATCGATGTCAGCCATTACGTATGACTTTCATAAAGGTAAGTAAAGATCATAATGTACACGATTTATATTATTAACTGTATTTACCGAAAATTAAATATGGCAATTTGGGTTCTTACTGTTATAAGTATAAGTATAAGTATAAGTATAAAAACTTATAACAGTAAGTTTTTATGGTAATTGAGAATTGAGAATGATATAAAGTATTTGTATGACAGGGTCGGGATCCAAGAACTGGGCAAATATACCTTCCAGTAATTAAGCTCTATAGAATACTAGGATTAAATCCTGAATTATATGAAGATCAAAACTGGACCAGCAATCGGCAAGAACATTCCTACCAAACTGATGAGAACACTGATGATAATTCTGCAGCGGAACGTTGCAATAATCAATTAGCGTTTGATTTCCATCCAAATTCGTCACAACTTTACTCAAGGCAAACACCAATATTTCCTACCTTGCAATTACAGTTACAATCATCGTCAAGTTCAAATAAATCTGGTTGTGTTGACAGTGGTCCCAAAGACCTCATTAATATGCAAAATCCAAATCTCGAGAACAAATGTACAAGTAACGAATCTGTAATTCATCAACGCATAAGCAACACTAAAAGCTTACATTTTGATAAGATATCTGAAACGCGTAATACTAGCTATTATGAAACAGAATCCGATTCTACTGAATATGTTGTATAAAACCTTATGCCTGTAATGTAATACAACACAATTTCCCTGTATTGACATAGGTTGTGATCTATTTGTATCCTGAATTTTTTTGTGAATTCAATTTTCAAATTATTAAGTGAGTCTCATAATTTCATAAATGCATGGGAGTCCTATGTCCTATAACGATAATATATTACACTTATGAAACCTGCTACATGTAACGTGTATCTGTTTATGCATGCCTTTATCTATAAAGTACTGTGAAGGTGATAACACCAAAGATTTTTATTTATTAATGTATTGTTGGAAATAATATTATGTCCTGTTTCTATACATTTATGAATGAGTACCTAATCTGTCTAATCATGTGGCCAATAATGAGTATCTTTGTATGATTATGATTATATATTATATACAGCCGAAAATTATGCTGATAAAAATCATTTGATGCTTATGATTAATAGGATTTTATTTAGTTATTTAGTTAATTTGATTTATTTTCATATGAAAGATGACAAAGAAAGTTTATTCTCCTTGATAATACCTTAGTTTGATGCGCATTGCCTTGTATGTATTACCTTTATTTTTTGGGAATTTAAGTGATTAAATAAATAAACATTACCTTTACCTTTACCCTCACTAAGATATTTCAATTGTCTTAATTCTACTATGTATGCGATGTGCTTGTGCAATGTACATATACAATGTCGACTCCCCTATATCTTGCTTCAAGTTTACTTCAAATATCGATTGGTTAGTTAACCAGGGTTTTCCGAATTTCCGAGCTCAAAAATCTAATTTATTTTGAACGAATTTATCACCAAAATGACCAATCCAAATGATCTTTAGTCATGAAAACTTTTGAGCTAAATGTAGTTGTAGTACAAGTAAAAGCCTAGTCTAGTATACCAACCCAAATAACCTTGTCATTAAATTCTATAGTTTTTCTTTGCTTTAAAGATCACTATTGTTTGACCGTCTCTTCAGCAAGATTGTTTCAAAAGATAAATTACAAATACTTTTATTCCAAAACTTCCTTCAGTTTACAAATACAGACACATAATGAGCATAATAATAATAGCATTACATTTATTTCCATATACACTGAGAATACCTAAGCGCATTGTGAGATTGAGGAGTTGGTCGTAGTCGTAGTGTATGTAAACACCAAGAATAAAATATTTGGTGGCTTCTTTCAAGTTTTCACGTGTTCTATCTAACAGTCCTAACCTAAAAGTCTTTGGACTTTGGACAATCTTCAACTTCAGTGTCTGTCTACAGCTATCTGAAAAAGCAAAAAGTCGGACACGCAAGGACTCATCAGTTTATTAGAATAGTAATCGTGTTAATTTTTAATTATTGAGAAACACAGTTAATTAAGCAAAGATGATATTGGAGGAAAGTCTGAAGGATTTGAATGTCACCCGTAAAGGGGGTGGAAGTCTGATTAGTAATCGTGCTGTGTTTTCTTCCGATGCAGAGTAAGTCCAATAAAAGGGTATTTTTCCAGTATTGAATAAAATAAAGGCATTATCAATTTATTGTGTTGTGGAGAAAGGGGAGATCTAGGTACGTATTTATCTATGGTAAAGACGGAAGT
The DNA here is from genome assembly GCA_020352615.2 of Yoshiicerus persimilis. Taxonomy (NCBI): domain Eukaryota; kingdom Metazoa; phylum Arthropoda; class Collembola; order Entomobryomorpha; family Tomoceridae; genus Yoshiicerus; species Yoshiicerus persimilis. The sequence goes on along the minus strand of CM036940.2, from coordinate 28,853,996 downwards.
ATAGAAGAGTTTCCAAAGAAATTGTCAGTCAATTTCGTTTGAATTTTTGAAAAAATGGGGTATGTTAATTTAAATTTTACTGTTCATTGTAGGCATATCTTTGTGGTTGTCTCCAGCACCATATTCGTATACAGCACGACAAGTGGTCTCTGCACTGGAAAGTTTCAAACCCCTTCAGCGTCTACGATTGTCAATGTCAAAAGTTTATCTGAACCAAAGAACCTCTTACTTCTACTCACTGCAAACGGCGAATTTGCGGAAGTAGATTTAACAACATATAAAATTAAATCTTTTCGCAAGATAAATTTAAATCCACAAAACTGGGTTCCAATTTCTCACTTCATTGACTTCATTTGGCCCAGTTCTAAGTTTGCAAAAGTAGAAAAGTTTTTTGTTCTGGGTTACCCTTCTGAAACTATAAAGCCCGTTTTGTACAGTATAGCAACAGACACCCTTTTCATTGAAAAAATATGCTGGAATGTTGAACCTCATGGGCATGCGGTGTCTTGTGGCTTGAACGGCAGATTTGTGGCCGCAATTCAAGAAGATAGTTTGTTTGTTAAAGATTTTGAAACTAGAGTCCGATGGCACAAGTCAGGAACAAGAAAATTCACATGTGTGGCTGTTCACCCTCATGATTGGATTTGTGCCACTGGTGATGATTCTGGAAGAGTTGTAGTGTGGACGAATGTTTTGGAATGCGTCTCACCTGCCAAAACTGTATTTCACTGGCACACTCTGCCGGTGATCGATCTATCGTTTTCCATCGACGGTAAGCCACAATTTAATTGATCTGATCATCTAACAATGATCTGATATTGATATATTTAATCACATCAAATTGTTCAATTAATATCTTACTATTCTCATTATCACAGGAACGATGCTTTTCAGTGGAGGTGGTGAATGTACTTTGGTGAAATGGGATATCAAGAATCAAGAAAATAAACGAACATTACCGAGAATGGGTCTTCCCATAAGGCATATTGGGGTTTCTCCATCTAATACCTACATTGCTGTTTCACATGCCGATAATTGTAATAAAATATTTACACTTTTAGGTTTTGCTAACGATTACCTAATTTTTTGGCTTTAAGGCTTTGTCAAAAATTGTGTTGCCATTATCATGAATTAAGATAACTAAAATAAGAGTATTAAGAGTTTAGTGTAATAGTGTAAATCAATAATTTACGGGAATTATAATATTATTTTGATTTGTCTAATACTAATAGCTAGACCTAGCTAGATTTAAGTGAATAAAATGAAAATCCATTAAATTCTATTTTAGGTATTCAACTTGTCAACTCAAACAATGAAATAGTGCAAACTATTCAAAATATTACTCAGTGTTATGTTCCTGAAAATTCCGAAGACGTGAATGCTACTGAAACATCATTTGGCGGATCTTTAGTTTACCAAGCAGGGCTGCACTTTGATCCCAACAAGAACAGTTTAGTGATGAACGGTAAACCTGGAAGATTGCAAAGCTATTCGTTCAAAGAAGACAAGCATATTTATAGCGTAAGCATAGAATTGGGAAACCTTTAATTATGCCTTATTAACTTATAAATTAAGAAGGTAACCTAATGAGATGAGAATGTAGGTGAAATTGTGAAAACATATTCTTCGTTAACAGTTGCAAAAGTTTCTCATCGTCATTTGGCGTTCATAAGAATATAAAGCAAGCCAACATTTGTTAGTGTCCTAGAGCATAACTGAATCCATTTTCATTTATTATTTATCATGTTAGTTGGATATTACACAACAAAACTACATAACAGCAGAGAGAAGTAAAGCTATCCCTAATGTGGATGTAACAAAAATAGCATTTTCGAAGAATGGTGTTTGGCTTGCCACAGGAGAATCCCGTGTTGATGACCTGAAGTGTACTGAATTAAGATTGAAATTTTGGAAGTTTGATGCAACTAAGCAGAAGTACGTCTTAATGCCAATATTTAGAAAATACTTTTCGAAGATGATCATGATCATCAAACAGTCACAGACGCTTAGAAATCAGTCTGTGCACGATTTAGTCATAACTTTACCGGTTACCTAACTAATGTATGATTTGGTTTGTGTTTTCATCTGCTACTTGTTTACAGGTTTGTTTTGAATACTTCTATCGACTGGCCTCACGAAGGGGATATGCATGCCTTAAAGATACAACCTGTGAATGAAGATGATCCAAATATTATTGCAGCGACATGTGGAACTGACAACAAATTTAAAACGTGGGGAATCGTTCATAATCAGAGCATTCATGGAAAAAGTGAATGGTGGAACTGCGAAAATGCTGGATCATATCGTGATCTACCAGGTGGTCCTGTGTCATTTTCATCAGACGGATCACTAATTGCTGTGGCATTTGGGCGAATTTTAACTCTTTGGACAAGTGCAATACATCAATTGAAATTAGTTTTGTCCCACGCAAAATTGCAACAAAATATCAGGTGATCTAAAGTTTTGATGAAATACTTTTAAATGTCTCGTTTAATTTTATTTTCTGCATTATAAAAAAATTCTGGAATTTGTTTAGAATGCTAGAGTTTGGCGCAAATGCAAATTCCCATCTTGTAGTGTGCAGCACGCAAGACAATTTAGTTGTTTGGGATATAATTAGCTCTTCTTTGATGTGGGTTGCACCATTTCAAGCAGAAAGCATTGCTGTGGATCCATACAGCAATTTAGCTGCAGCATTTTCTTCCAAACGTCACTGTAAGTCTATTTCTCGTTTTAAAATTTAAAGTTAAAAAAATAGTTGAACATGGTTCTACTTTTTTACTTAAACCTACAATGGATGCGAAAATGATAGTGTATTATATGGAATGAATGTAACCAAAATGGAAACTTTGTGTATAAATACTTAATACTTATCGCACTTTACTGACTTTACCCTGATTGATAAAATACCATTAAAAGCTAAGTTGTTACAGATATATTTTATTGTTATTACGTAAAGTAGCTTAGCTTATCTTGCATTGAAAATCAGTTCCGAAAGTACCTAGTAATTCGGATCCTGTGTAAGGAATGCTGTTTGATAAATGAAATAAATGAGTAAAGCAAATTATTATTCTTTTTCAGTATTCTTCTTTCGACTTGATAAATCAGAACCCATTGCTGTTCAGAAAAACGTTTCTTCCTTCAATGTTGTATCATCAATATTTATTCCAAATCCTTCCCAATATGAAATCAATGGACTAAAATCAACTCTTATGTTCATCAATTCATCACACGTAAGTTTGATGGTTAGAAGGTCATGGAATTGCTAATTTCCCTACAGTCACTAAAGTGGACGTTCTTAAAACACCCATCCCACCCTTTGGATTAACGAGGTCGACTTTTACATGTAACTCGTTACCTGATTTTAGTCAGTTTTTTTCGACCAATTCGACTATATACAGTAGTGGATGAATCTGTCAGCAGAAATCTTAACTTTTGGATATACCCATCGAAATTCCCAAAAATATCCGAATTTACCAGGGTGTGTGTATTTGCATTTTTCTCTCTTCATACTTGATACATTTTGGTAGTAAATTGAATTTAGTATGCACATTAGTATTTTGCTTTGCACTTCATTTCAAAATGAGCTTGAAATGCCCTTCATTAATTTTCAAAAATGCACGACTAAACTGTCAGCACAAATCACTACCGAAATGTATCAAGTATTGAGTGGAAACCCAGAAAGAAATGCTACTCTGCCCGACCGGGTCAGATCGGGTTTTCGTGTATCTCCGAAAGTTATGTCCGGGTATGGGTACGAACTACATATAAAAAGTTTACTTCATTGCATTTTAAGTGTTGAACATTGAATATGCTTATTTTCTTCAGGGGTACTTATAAAATACCATTATGCAAACTTCCAATTGTTTATTGTAATTATAAATAAAACCCAATATTTACAAATGCAAACTGTAGAGATTTTGACATTTTGAAATGAAATGATATGTAAACAGTAACGTGTATTGATTGCCATTGTCATGTGGTACAACCATTTACAACTTTTTATATACTATTGTTTGATAGGAATTGTGTGCCTTATTGTCTCCTGAAGAACAACAAGAAATAGAACTAGCTTTGGAAGTAAAAGCAAAAGCGGAATCTACTGTCGTATCTTCTCAGGAGCAAATTACAGCTGAAAAAGTAGTAAAGGAAAGAAGCAAAGAAAAGGGGAACACTCATTCTCATGTTGGTGGACTTCCTGGTGGGTATGCTGTATTGAGACAGGTAACATGAATGTCTTAAAATCTCAAGCGAGACATAACTCAAATGAGATGGTCATTGTTTAATCAAGGCATTTTGTGCAGATTATGGATGCTTCACCCCATACGATGCCATCAGTGACCTACTTCGCTACTCAGTTACTACAGGCTCTAAATGTTCGAAAAACACCTACGTAAGACTAAACAGTGCTTCCAAAATAATTAAAACTAGTTTAATGGTATGGTGGAGTATTTGCTTGTTTGAATGTTTGAAATGTTCTATTTTTCAGAGATAAACTTAGGGGTATAGAAAAAGCCCTAAAAGAGACTCATATGGATTCCAAAGAAAAATTAACAAGTTCTTTGTCTAACGAAGAAGATCGTGCGAAAAACATGGTATCTGATCAACGTATTGAGAAGGAAGAAAAACATAAACAATTTAATATTGATTTAAACCTAGTGGCTAATGAAGATACAACTTGGATTGAACAGATATATTCACATAATTAACATTTACATACATAAATATTTATATGGAAAGATCTATGTTAAGGTTGTATTATGAACGTAAAAATTATGAAAATATGTTTAAACAAAAAAGTACATCTTTTAAAATAAACTAACAAAAAAGTTATAATATTCAAATATTATCAATTTTTCAATTTTAACTTAAAACCACTTAACTACAATAATATCTACTAAATCCCTGAGAAGTTTTATCAATATTTTTTAACGTCCTATGTGTGACACTTTGTTTGTACTCCAACGCAGAATGTTGGACATGGTGAGTAATTGATGAGTGTGATATCATTGAAGAAGCATAGGAATCACTCAGATTATCCGACGATCGTACACTGCTGGAATCAGGAACTTTCAATGAACCTAGGGTTGGACCAATACTATTATTAGATGTCGGATGACCGTTTGACATTCCTTCAGTGAGACAATATAAATTATCCTTCAAGAAAGGATTTAAATTGGGGGTCATTGTTATTGAAGTGAGAAAAAGGTTTATTTCAGAATTGCTTTGTTGTGGCATGTTTCTCTTAGAACAGATACAAGGGCAATCGCAATTTTGTATTTTCTTGAGTATGTCATCACTTTGTATGTTTAAATCTTTATTTGTTTCGATGACATGTGGACACAGAGATGATGTAGATACGAGCTTTGCGATAACATCACTGTTATTTCGGAATGTAGATAAACCTGAAGTAATATTAATAGCATTAATTTGCTCTTGTAAGGCTTTCCTCTTAAGTTGTTCTTTCCTCCACTTTCTTCGAATTTTAAAGTACTTTAAAGTGGAAACAGTAGTAGACTTCAAAGAAGATTTCTTAAACGCCGAGAACACAATGTCACTATTTTCATTATCAGTCTCATTTCTCGGGAAACATTCTGTGTTCTTTTGCGACTTTGATACAGAACATGAATCTAAAACCTTTTTTGAAAGGCTAACTACTTTCAACATTTGGTTCGGCAATTTTTTGGTACTACTATGTGTCACTGAATGATTTGACTTAGGATAATCAATATTAAACGAAAGATCTCCCTTTGCTTGATACAAATGCTCATCTGCCGCAGGATACTTCGTTTTTGTGGCTAAGGGTGAAGCTGTTGGTGTTACTCTTGTAATAGGACTTTGTTTGCTTCGTCTATTGAGTTTTACGAGAGCTGGCGAACGCCATTGGTTGACAGGAACACTTGGGCTACTTTCATTGTGTTGGGAATTTACGTGATTTTTAAAAAAAGTTATACTTGGAGGAGTATGATTTTTCTTAGGCTTCTGTAAACAGTTATCCTTTGATAGCCACTCTGAAAGAAGTTCCTCATTAAGCTTGGTATCACCTTTGTATTGTTTTGATTTTTTAACAAATGAGTCCGGAGTTTCCGCTTTCTTTAATTTCATAACACTCGTTAGAATATGAATAGATTCCTCAAAATCTTTAACTGACTGATGGACAGGGTCAGTATAATTAATCAGGTCAGAACTGTTTGTGGGCAAACATTTTGGTGCACTAATGTTTTTAATTCCAGTATCGTCCTTATTAATTTTGGTTTTCCATTTGCGATTGGCTAAAGGAGTGTCACTGTCGCTCCATTCTAGATTATTAGCAGAGTCTGTCAACAAAGAATAGCATTCCATGTATGAGAATATCCTGTACAATAATTATTATTACTTATTCATGTCATGCTGTATATTTTGCACCCATACCATTATTTCTATTAGAAGACCATGATTCGGAGTAACATGTGACATCGGAATCCGATTCTGCATCACAATATTGCTGACCATTTTGCAGCATTTTGATTTCAACACATCAGGTACGGAATGCAGAAAAACAGGAAATAAACTTGTCTTTTGAGTAGATAAGGTGGACGAGAATAAAATGTAAGTGAAGAATCTTGAAATTTATAATAATGTGCGTTATATTGTACGGGATCAGAAATGGTTGGCAGTCAGTGAGGGCCCCGATACAGATTCCCAAATACTTCTCTTCACCCTCAGATTGTATTCCTCTTGCAAACTCTGACGCAGTCAAGTCACCCCTATAAAATTCAAACTTTATTAGGATACCCAGAATGTAAAACAATTCAAATATTATTTATTGGCGAAAAATGTATACTCCCAAATTGCTAAAATAACGGCAGCATGCATAATGCATTTTCTAACATCTACTATAACCTTTTAAACCAACAGAGTAGGTAACGAATTATATGAAATTCAACTAATTAATTTCCAATAATAATTCAGTACCCCAGAGGACTAGCTGGTTTTGCATGATATGTATTGGTCCGTTGTGCGTCGGCATCGCATGATCATCAATTTGGAAAGGAGTTGTTCAACGTTCCGTTCGTGTGATTTTGGAGTAAAATTTTAGCGCATATCAGCATTGCTTAGTTTTAAAATTTTGAATCGTACAACTGTTCAATGATCATGCGATTTCGCATTCATAATTATATGCATAAATAATAATTTTTTATTTCTAATTTACTACTGATAGTACCAGACCTACCTAGACCTTTACTATGTTAAAAGCTTCGTAAAAACTTCGATAATCTTTGCACTGAACTATAAAGCCAAATTGCAGCAAGATTTTATAAAAAATATAAAATACTTTAAGAATGCAAAATCATTACGCAATAATGCATCGAATGTGTATAATAATTCAGTACCCAGCAGGACTAAAAGGGGGGTCGAATCCTTTGTTAATTACATAGGTAATTGTTAAGGATTTAAGTATTTTTTAAAAGTTATATCAGTCACTTTCACTTCCTTTTTTCCGATCTATTAGGCGGGGTTCTCACTAATGTACAAACCAAGTCAAAAATATTAAGCAGTACTTTCATAATAACATTAACAATACTAAGGTAAATATACATGCAAACAAAAATTTTTCGTTTTTCCAAAGCAAAATTAACAGAAATGAAGCACATGCTGTCATTTTCACTAATAATTTTCAATTCAAGGCTTGGCAGTTTTCAAATACCCTTTTTTGGCATTTTTCAAAACAGTTAAAAATTGTTTGCATCAAAATGCTTGCATAGGATACTGGGATTTTTATCTTCCCAAGTGAGGCAAATCAACAGTTTATCTCAAAATAGAGTTTGGGACGCGAATTCCCAGTATGGGTCAGGGGAAGAAGGGGTTGTTAGGGGTAACGTTGACCTTTACATTCAGTAATTTGAAGATCACGTCCCAAACTCTATTTTGAAATGCCCCATGTAAAAATCGCTATTTTCCTCTCATTATAAAATAAAATCCCAATAACTATAGAAACTCATTGGTTTGCATGGATAAAAATATGACAAACATCCATAAAAACGCAGTCCTGGCAACCTATTTTCATAATGTTTTTGCCATTAATAATTGCATGCTGCTATTAAATTGTTTCGACTTTATATTTCTTTGATTTTAATTTTGTAAAGACTTCGTACTTCGATTGCAGTTTTTTGGTTCTAAAAGAAAAAACATTATACATTATAGTTTATCAGGAATGTAATTTATAAGGGAATGCGAATGAGTACCACCCACTGTAGACATTTTTATGGTGATAGTCAAAATTCGTTGTGATTATCTTGTCGGGGCATTAGGCAATGCAGTTCGATCCAAATCAAGGTATACAATTACGAGTTTGCGGGTAGAGAGGAATTTTCAAACAGAGTGACAAACTTAATTTGTTACTGTAGTTGCAGAGTTGGACACTTTTGGTTTGACCGTCTTGTCACTTTGTCAGTCTTTGTCGCCAGTTGCAAAAGCCTTTTTTGCCACCCCTGAAGTTCTCCAACGTTTAGTTGTAACAGAGTAAGTGTCGTCTTTTACCTTGTCTTCTATTCACTAGCTTGTCTTGTAAGTATATGCACCGCTTCCCGGTGTATTGTTTAGGTTCACTAAGTTCACTTACTAATACGGTAGCAAAAAGATTAAAGGTCAGGTTCAGGTAAAGTCAAAATATCTCCATTTACTCCCAGGGGTTAGTATCAAAGTATCAACGTCAGCAAATCAGTTTCCCCTAGGGCCAATATTTTTGTTAGGCGTTCATGATGGATATGTTGAGCTCACTTGAGGTACAGGGGAAGGGAGTAACTAATAACTATTACCTTTCTTTCTGTAGAAAAATAAAATATTTTAGGACGTTTGCGAACTTTGACTTACTGACTTCAGAATGCAAGCAACATAAGCGCTTGAGAAATACATTAGGTTGAATTTTGTGGAGATACGACTGTTCTATACTTATATATACTGAACTGAGAATGGATGGGGTTAGAGTTGATGCATAGATGCAACAAAATTGGAAACTGAATATTTTTCTGGCGAAACACCATTTCATCGTGTTTTGGGCGATGCACTGTTTTTGAATTAGATTCTATGCATTTTCGCAATGCTATTCTTAAAAATGCTTTATCCAATCTGTGTCACTGACTCCACCATTCCACCCATATATATACCCAAAGATTGAGCATAGTAATTTGGACTTAAACCATTTATATTGATTTTGATTTTTGATTTTGATATTTATTTATTAAAACACTTAAGAATTAGTGACAATTACAGCAAATTGTTTAAGTACGTTTCACGCAATGGCATACAAACAAGAAAATTCGAATTTGACTACACAGTGCTTGGTTGGTCTACTTAAATGAAAAAGATGAATTTAGAAAATTAAACATAGGATTAACTAATTTGTATTGTTGGTTGAAATTATTAACGATAAATTGTAAAGGATATAAATATAAATTACTTGTACGGAGACGACAGATTGGAACCCACCATTCTCTATATTACATTTCAGATTTACATTTAGGGTAACAGCAAAGATTGTATATTGGGGGGGGGGGGGAGAGAAGAAACTGTAAGGGAGCACCCAAGTATATACTCTTTGGGTGACAGGACAGAATTTTTTTCTTCCGAATTCCATTTCGGTTAGCATTTCCTGCTTTGCAAACACCAACCTCAACCAATTTTTTACGAACTCATTTTAATCTTTTCTTACAACATGGAATTTAAGAATTAATACCACGTTTATTTTTACTTATTATTCTATTTTGGTTAGGTTATTCGTACTCATTCTTTGCTTACGTTGTTATTACTCTTATTACAATTACAATACTTATTTGTGTTTGTAAGTAAGAACTTGTTACAAGTAGGCAAGAATATTTATCTATAGCATCAGCATCTAGTAGGTTAGTGTTTGAGTCTGTACAGTTCAATTTGACTGATGATTTAAGGCTACATGTCATGTTAATAAAAACAGTATTGGTCAACGTAAAGTAAATTTAAATAATTTTTACTCATTCTTTCAGATGGCCCATTCACAGTCAATCAAACTGCAAATATCCACTGTAGCCTCGTCTACTGGGTCCCACAAAGAACAATCAGACCGCTACCGAACAATTTTAGAAGCCATTGGCCAAGGACCACAAGAAGAATGTGTAGAGAGTTTCAAAGCTCTTGTTGATCAAAGTAATTAAGTCTTAAATTATGTTACTAATTAATTATTATTTCAGAGCTAGAATTTAAGGAAGCCAGAATTAGGATTACCTATTTTAAAGAGGAGCTAGAATTACCTATTTTTTAAAAAGAATTAGTATCTATTCACTGGTAACTTTGCTTACCTATTCGCTGGTTTTAAGTCTTCTAGTTTGCAAAGCTTTCCAAACCCGAGGACTTCTTTAAAATCCTAATGACAATTAGACAATTTTTTCTCTTATCGAAAACAAGATTTACAGATGTCACTTTGCCTTGCAAAGCATTTTCGAACCATTAAACTAGTTTAATAAAGGATGCTTTCTTGTTCCCTTTAAATCACCTTATCTTTCGCCTTGATTGGTGGATCCCAAATCGTGAAAATATTGATATGCTTGTCCCAATGTACATATATGATTTAACATGGGGTTGGGGTCCTTGAGTGAAATGTCCCAGTGTATCTTAAAGATGTCCTCATGTCCTCGGTTGATATATCCCTACGTATCGTCTTTAAAAACTTAGTCTAGAAATTGAACGGAAAGAATAACTGTAATTATGGTACAGTTTACCAAATATCAATAATAATTTTTGAAAAATTTTTGGATTTTACTTCAAATAATTTTCAAATTGATGCTAAGTCGTTATTGAATTTTTTTTTGCAGTGGTAAACGAAAATGTGTCACTTGTAGTTTCCAGAATAATATTATCAGATGTAGCTACTGCGCTTACCAAACTTCCTGACTCAGTTTCCCAATTGGTCGCTCATTACACACTAGAAAAGGTAATTTTTATCTAATTCTTTTGAATTGCATTACTTTCTTATAGGTGTAATTATTATTATGCTAAATTACCAAATTGTTAATAAATGTTGTCTATCAAAGCGTACATGTTTTGGCTGAAGTCATAAATGTGGCGATCAGTCACGGAGGAATACATTGAAATTGCAGTACATGCAATGTATTGTAATAGATTTTAATAGAGCCAATCAAGATAATCATCTACAAATTGTTACCTATATAGAGAAATTCTAAATTTTAGTATCTACAATTTTGAGTGTTGAATAATTGTAGATATTAAAATTAAATTCTTTTCTATATCAATTGCAATTTGCAGATGATTGTAGTGTTTGGCTTTATGAAGGATATATTACAATTTACTATACCACAATTTGAATGTATTCCTCTGCGGTCTGCGACTGATTAATGTGATTAATGCAACAAGGCTGTTATTTATAACATTTATAAGAAATTGACTCACTTGCTTCTATTCATTATCTGACCTTTATTTATTGGTAATAAATAAACTACAACGAGATGAACAACATTGAATGCAATGAAATTTATTTTAGGTTCAACCTCGCGTGATATCCTTTGAAGAACAAGTAGCTACAATCCGTCAACATTTGTCACAAATATATGAAAACCAACAACAGTGGAAAGAAGCAGCCCAAGTTCTAACAGGAATTCCTTTAGAAACCGGGCAAAAGTAAGTCGCTTATTATAATAGGTAAGACCTTTGGAGATCAATTTTTGTCATTGTATATTTTAAACAGACAGTACACTGTGGACTACAAGCTCGAAACCTACCTCAAGATTGCTAGACTCTACCTAGAATTCGAGGATGCTCTTAACGCTGAAGCCTTTATTAATCGTGCATCTCTTTTACAGGTAGGTGTTCTGCAAAATACAAATTGTTTTGAGATGATGCCAGAAAGTGATATACTTTTTATTTCTACAGAATGAATCCAAAAATGAACAGTTGCAAATCTATTACAAAGTGTGTTATGCAAGAGTTTTGGATTACCGCAGAAAGTTCATTGAAGCAGCTCAGCGTTACAACGAATTGTCATATCGGCCAATTATTGCTGAAGAAGAAAGAGTTACTGCTTTAAAAAATGCTTTGATCTGTACTGTATTGGCATCCGCTGGCCAACAGAGAAGCAGAATGCTGGGTACTCTATTTAAAGATGAGCGTTGCCAAAATCTTCCTGCATTCAACATTCTCGAAAAAATGTACTTAGAGCGAATAATTCGAAAATCCGAATTGGCTGACTTTGAAAGTCTACTTCAGCCACACCAAAAGGCAATAACTGCTGATGGTAAGAAATTGCTTGTGTTAAGTATTATCAGTGTGGCATACTTTCCAATCTTGTCTGTTATGTCTTGGTAGAATTTGCGCCCCTATAAATACTTAACTCATAGGATACCAGTTTTTGAATTGTTTAATTTGTACACGTTATTTGTTGATTGTATTGAAACCAGACCTCCCATGTTTCATTAATGAATTGTTATTTATAACTTAATAAGGGTCGACAATTTTGGAACGAGCTGTTGTGGAACATAACCTGTTAGCTGCCAGCAAACTGTACAATAATATATACTTTAAAAGCCTTGGAGATTTGCTTGAAATTCCAATGGAAACGGCTGAAAAAATTGCATCTCAAATGATAACGGAGGGGCGTATGTCTGGTCATGTAGATCAGATCGAGTCAATGGTGTATTTTGAAGCTAGAGAATGCCTTCCTTACTGGGATAAACAAATTCAGTCAATATGCTACGATGTTAATCAAATTATTGAAAAAATCTCTACAGTTGCACCCGATTGGATGAGTAAATATTCAGAGGAGCAAATGAATTAAGAGCCATGCACTACAAGAATAAAGTCGTGTAACTCTCTGCTGCTTCTATACTTCACAGGATTCATATTTTGTACCGGAGTTCTATTACTCTGTAAATAATCAGAAGCATTTTACGGTTTCAAAAAATTCAATTCAAGTTCAACTGGATTAATTATTAATGTTATTCGATATTTACACATCTACATACGCTATAATTCTTTGTACATATAAAACATACCGAGTCCTAGGTAAAATAATAAATCATATTTACTGCTGCCGTTCATTTACTTATACTACCTGAGCTTTTCTACCAGTTATTCTTACCAGTTTTTCATTTCGGAAGTAAATTTTTGTGCAGTCGATAATGTTGATAAAACAAATTCATTAGACAGTTTAATGCATTGGTCTTCGTCGTATATATAGCTCCCGACCAAATTTAATGGAGACCACTTAGAAAAGTTATTTAGGAAACTATAATCCTTTAATATTTATTTACACCTGCGTAATCTTAATAATCTAATTTGAAGTAGAATTTAAACCTTTCACGGTATCCATAATTGTTCGAATTATTTGATATGCATGTAGTAACATTTGGCAACAATTTAGTTACTTATTAGATGTGTAATAGCATCTTGAGCTAGCCTTATATTTAACACCACAACTTCCATTTCTCATGCATTTAAGAAACCTCTTTGTGAAAACATTTTTAAATTGATATTGTTTTAAGTTTTTTATTCAAGTTATGTTGAAGTCGGGTTGTATTGTAATCTACATATCCTCTCATTATTAGCTTTCGTACAAAACAGAGTACTATTCTCTCCAATTAGAAAGTTACATTTCCCTATAGAAACCATCCCCAGAATAGGGATCATTAAAATAACCGCAGAACCGACACCCGTCAAAAACTGATCAGATTACTGTCTTTTCATATACTTACCATGGCCTTCGTCTTCATTTCCGGGTTATTTTTATTACCAGTTCCAGTTCAATGCAGATTGCAATAATCATGAGTGCTCTAATTCGAAGTATGCATAGTGTGTTGTGAACAAAATGCATTACAAAATTCCCGCTACGGACGGAATGTTCTTAAATGTTCAATTTTAAAATATCTAACATTAGAAGTTTATAGTTCGAGTTCGTATTATTTTAATGCATGTTTAAAGTATGCAATACTTTTCTTTAATACATACCTTCCTTTGGTGCCGGTAAAGAATCTATTTCAGATGTAATTGCTAGAACTATTAATAAACTTTTGCAGAAACCCATGCTTTTATTGTAATTTATAGTGGTGTTTGGTTTCAATATTTCTTTTGAATTATTCTTCTTTTCTCGCGCCGAATTGTGGCGTTCTAAATTGTATAACGGTCACTAATTTTCTCTCTCCCCGTACGTACATTCTTTTAAGTATGTTGAAGTTAGTCGTTCATTCAAGAACATTCATTAATTCATTGCTCCAAGAGCGTTTTGTATCTCATTCGAAATTAACTGATTAATTGTGTGTTTTAATATAGATTTCAATAAATCTACTTTACATTTACACGTTTTTCAGTAAAGTCATAAACATTATTTCACAAACCACACTCTTCGAATTTACAATTCGAAGTTACATTTGACTGAACACTTCTAATAAGTATTTTAGAAGTGTAACTGGTGATAACCGAAAGGCACCCCCAAACAAGGGGAATCCAGTAAAATTAAACACTTTTTGTTTTGTTAAAATGCAAATATACTGGTAATTAGAAAATTATGCGAAGGAGAATCTGCAAAGCAATGAAATGGGAAAGCTAAAGCTACTAGCTAGTACTACAGAACAAAGACTTTCAAAAAGTCCCGCAAATGAAAATTTTGTCGAACAAAGTAAAAGACTGTAATGTACTTGTACTTAGAACACTTTGCGATGAACAATGTTCCCCAAATAGCGCGGATTTTGAACACCTTACTTCGAATTGGAGCACTCATGATCATTGCAATCTGCATTGAACTGGAACTGGTAATAAAAATAACCCGGAAATGAAGACGAAGGCCATGGTAAGTATATGAAAAGACAGTAATCTGATCAGTTTTTGACGGGTGTCGGTTCTGCGGTTATTTTAATGATCCCTATTCTGGGGATGGTTTCTATAGGGAAATGTAACTTTCTAATTGGAGAGAATAGTACAATATAGAGCAATTTACCGAGTACATTCAGAATTCATAGAAACAAACAATCATTAAAAACAACCTAAACAAAATTATTACTTTTGTAATAAGTATGTGGATATCATTCTCCTAACAATGATATTAATATTAACGTATTGGTGAGTGTACTTAAGTGTACCAGGGCACAATTCTGTGTACCTTCTTTAACTAGTTGGCGTATTCAACACTGGGCTATTTAGAGTAAAAAATCCCCTCCCCAGAATACAAAAAGCACCAAAGAATGAATAGGCAGGGCCCCTCCGTACATAATAAAGTGTAACTGTAAACAAAGTCACCACCGAAATCCCATTCTGAATACGCCTACAAATACTTTATTATATTTAATGCATTGGTGGTATAATACTGTTATGCTGATCTAATTTCAGCTATCTTAGCTTATCTCCAAAGCTAATGTAAATGAAGATATTATTGTATTGCCGATGTAACTTAATTATGTAAAGATAATAAATATCACGTATACATACAACTCAACTGATTCAGCAATATTACACAAACATTATAAATATTATTAACATGTATTTAGTATGATTCACCAACTCACACAGAAGATTATTACTTGTACAAACGTAAACTCATAGATTCATCTTATTTGATTTATACAACCAGGTAGGGTTTCTGAGCAGAAACGATCTTACATTGTGAGAAGTAAGTGGACAGTGGTGCAACGAATGATAAGTATCTTCTTACCATACTTAAGGATGTAATACATGATCACTCTGATACAAAAGAAAATGCAACAATTGCCATTTGTGTTGTATTTTAGCTTTTTGTTTACCTGTACTCTCATTTTGTTAAGAAATCACTTCACAGTCCCCAATTGTATATATTTTAAACCATAGAAAACGTTTTTCGCGACCGCGACAGAGAATGGCCGTTTTCTTGTATTGCATGATGAATTTCTCAGTAAAATACTTGCAATGAGAAATACAACAAAAATTTAAGTAAATAAAACTCGTTACGTTAAATGGAACATTTAAATTCAATTACATTTTGATACCTAGTTCCTCTTCCTTACTAGTCGCATTACTACTTGTGTAGATACTGTATATTTAACTATTTATAAACTACTATCTAAGCACACTGATAAATATATAAAGTAATGCCTACAGCACACATGAAATAGTAGAAGGTACATTCGGTTAAGTTATGACAAGATATTCTGTAATTATACAATTCTCTACTGAATGCCAAATCGGTTTAATTATTAGTAAATTGTACGTTGGTGTATTAACAAGGTAACCAATAATGCACAGCATTGAGGACCGCTTTAGAAACACAGGTAAGTAGGCTTTTTACCCAATCTAGGTCTACAGTCTACATGATATAGGTTAGGCGATTTAATTTTAAAAATTCCAAATTTAACGAGGTTTGCTTATTGATGAAGTTGACCAATGATGATGATTTGAGTGTTGCGAGTAAGGTCGTAAGATATCGGATGCATCATTCTCGCCACTGGATTTAATTCTCCGAAGTCGGAAACACATAATAAGGGTTGCAATTCCTAATAATACCAGAACAAGTGTACCAAGCCCTAGAAAACAAAAGGCAATTTGAAAAATTATTCTGTTATCTATAGACCAATATTTATCACAGTAAGTAATATTAGAATTTTTTATTTGATGAAGGAATAGTTGTCCGGACCTATCATAGCGGTAAAGGCCCCTGTTTTTATGCAAACATTTTCGTGGTTGTCAACATCGCTTCTTAGTGCACCAGTCTCTCCTTCATCTTCTTTTAAAACTCTTAGAGCCTGGAATAAACTTACGTTCTCCGATAACGTAGCGTTTCGCTCAGATTCTATCGGAAGTCCATTACCTTCTACAGACCTCTTTTGAACATTTTTCACATTTCTCCAATAACATGGTTGACTCTGGTAAACGAAGAATAATAATTTATCATTGATTCCGATTTCAAAAATTTTCACTTAAGGGGGAGTTTTGTCGAAGCTTTGTCGTTTTTCTTGAAGTTGCTCCCGCCTGGGCTTGGTTACGTAATCCCCAGAATGGGGGATTTTGGGGGCAAAAACTCTTTTACTGGGTAATCTTCCCAGGGCCATATCAAGTCTTTTGACTCTCTCATTTTTGTATAATAACGTGCAGCCGAGATCTATGCGAATGGCGTGTGCTACGTTTCCACACTGCTGTTTTATTCCTTCTTGGTAAAAAATACAGTTGAATTTTCAAAATTGCTCATTTTACTCATTTGTAAATGGTTGTGTGAGTTAATAGAATTTTTACCAATGAGGAATAAAAGAGCAGTTATTGTGGAATCGTGACTAAACGTTACAAAAAATATCGAGTGAAAAAGTTGATATACGGAGCTGGAAAGATTATCCAGTAAAAGAGATTGAACCCCCGAAATTCCCCATTCTGGGGATTAGATAACCAAGCTTAGTCATGCGGGAGCAGCTTCAAAAAGTACAGCTCTTGTTCACCCCCTTAAGAATGGTATAAATGCATGGTGTGTGGACTCATTCTTACCGGACATTGTCCATGGCACATTCTCACATCGCACTCAATATACAAAGCAGGAGAGCCGGTAAATCGAAATGTCTTTAGATAAGCAAACACTTGAGTTTCATAGACATTTGTGTGCGACCATGTACCACGGAAAGGACTCATCAATTTGCTATCAACAGGGCACCTGTAAAGAAACCCATTTAATTGAGATAAACATACACATCCCAACAAGTTTACTACCTGCACTGCACCATATAACTGTCATTGTCTTCAAATTAAGTTCATACCGTATTATTAAGACCTACTATTGCTACTATTATGCTCCAATCAACAATGAAAGCATGACTAAGAAGAAAAGGCAACAAACCCGTAATGGTCGATGAGTTGTATTTTTTTCGTGGCGCCATTGTGGGCGTAGCAATCATTGACGACGATATCAAACCCGTCGTATTGTGATCTCATGTAAATTAGCAATGTCAATGGATCGCCAACTCTTACTGGACCCCCAACTCTTGTCCCCGAAGCTCCAAATCCATATCGTACCTCCATGTAACATTCCGGAGGGGTTAGTGTAAAAACCACCGGGTTCCCTGTTGCAACTCTGTTTATTAAAAGGAAAAGGTATAAGAAAAGACATTTTCATGCTACTTACTACTCCGTACTCCTCACATTATAAATTCAGGAACTTACTCAACATCCAAAAATGGAAAGGTCACAGTTTTCCAAAAATCATAACCATATTCGCAAGTTACTTTGAAGTGTTCATCCCATTCCTCTTCAATCATAGGGTTGTATTGCACCGTTACGGTATTCCACATGAAGTTTTTCTATGTACAAATGGCAAATTGTTAATTTGAAGAAAAATAAGAACTTTTTGGAGCAACTGAGGCCGACCTTAAATTATCATGGGGATTCTCCTTATAATAAGGTACTCGTGTAATATAGTGCTAGAAAATCTTTTAACAAGGGTAAGTTTACGTGTGCACTTACCGATGGTTCTTTTCGTCCCTCCACATGATTAGAGGCCCCTAGCGTTCCACAACGATTAAGTCTGATCAAATACTCGTAATAGTCTCTTCCAGTGCCATTAACATACACACAGTCGGGGTCGTAAGAGTAGCCTTTAAAGTAATAACAATAATAAAAATTAAGTAAATTTGGTTTTGGTGATATATATCTTTCTTCCATTTCGAATTAGTATTAGTTGCTAACGTAGTAAATCCATGTTGAAGCAATTTGAGTTTGCTACTGTCTTTCTTGGGGTTGGGGTAGCATGGGTATTATGTTATAACAGAAGCTTCTTGTTTTACCTTTAATAAAGCGTGCAATCTTACGAATCTACTGAACTATAATTTGCTCCTACAATAAAACTCTTTAAGCTACAATTTCAATAAGTGCCTTTACAAAAAATCATAAGGAAAGACAGGAAGTCATTTTATATATAGTTTGATACTCTACGCAATACATCTTAGCCAACGCATGTAAGTATAGCTCCTACTTAACAGACTCACTTCACATCTCTATTCTATAGGACTCTCAATACACAGACAGAGACTTATTTTGTAAGCTATTATTATCCGTCATTAACATAATTCGCTATTAATACATACACGAGACTTCGTTCATTGTAATTGTGCAGGAAGTAAAGATCTCTTCACTCAATAGTAAATAAAAACATTTGCTGAGTAAAGTGTAATGGTACGAAATGCTATGAGGCTTAGTTCACTAGTAAAAGTACACTGAACTGAACTAGCGCTAAGTAACTTATCCATGTGCTCCTGCCAATACTCTTGTAAACACCATGAATATTCGGTGGTTATGAGCTTCTTTAATGCAATGTGTAAAATAAATTATGATAACTAATTAATCGAAACTACTGTTTATACAATATCAGGAGAATTTACGACTTTTAACCAGAAATTTTTGACTATTAACTAATTTTAATTACGGCCATTTTAATTAAGTTAGTTATTAAACGATAGTAATAAAATCTCATCTAGCATCTTAAAGGAAACGTCAGCACCTTCCTTTTCGTTCTCTATCTCTTTTATATTAGTGATACAGCATTTTTGCCTAGCATTGTCAAAGTGGGCATCGAGAGACTAGGAAAGTACTTACTACTGATTACTGAGTGGATATGCATAGTAAGTATGCATCAATGCTTTTACTACAAATGACAATCTCCAAAACTTCATTCGAAAACAATGCAATATTTCCTGTTCGTGAAAGTATCAACTTAAGTATAGCAAACAGTGCAATATAAATGCAGACTGAAAGCAACTTTTATCAAGTATTTCAATGCGGATTTGATTTCGCATGTGCGTGATAGTTAGCTGCGACGTGCAGTATTATCTGTTAATCTTATGCGTAAATGAACTAAAAACAAACCAAATCTTCAAAGACACATTGCAGTAAAAAATAAAAGCGGAATCTCTGAGTACAGGTTTAAAAAGAAACTAAAACAGTAATGAGGGAAGGTAGCTGAACATGTCCTGTAACATAGGATAGGTTCGTAGAAGAAAATGCAGTAAAGGAAGAGTTTTAGCTTCATGTGCACAAGGGTGCATTTGAGCTCCATATATTTTGGCTTTTCATTGTGCCCTCTTAATTAGTGATACCATTTACTTTGCATACGAATTATTGTACATACATACCGTGCATAACTACAACTTACAAATGCACACGACTGAATGTACATAAATGCAAACAAATGCACTCAAATAATGATTTATATTTAAAATGCTGTAGCTTATTGAAACAATGCACTAAATGAACACGCTTACTTGGGTTTTCCTAACAACTATTGAGTAGAAAATTAAAATTATATTCTACTAAATCCAAGAAAACTGAAAGTTTCTTTGTAAAACAATTTGTCTGCTGACAATATTAGTACTTTTCGAAAGTTATTTGAACTCATTATGGTCGAGACAGACGTTTGTAGATTCAAACTGGAACAATGTATTAAGGGTCGGGTTTAGTTACAAGATGATTACGCAGCTAACATTTTTAGCTAGTAAAAAAGTAAAATTCATTCCCACTCACAAAAATCGCAGTTAAAGTTAGCAAATAGTTAATTAAGCATTAACTAATTAATATAATTGCTGATTTGAAGTATGATCAACCACAACACAAATAGTAATTTATTAACTATCGCACATAACCCAATTATCAAAGGTTATTGTTTATGGATATCAAAGGTTTCAAAGCAAGTATGAATACAAGTAGAGAAGTAAACAGGATAGTTTTGACGAATTAAAAATGTGATGCTAAAAAGTATAATTGTAGCATTAGAGAGAAGGGAAGAATAAGCATGACTGCGTGATAAGCCCACCTGAAGAGTATACGAGTCCTTGAAACGAGCCGTTGAAAGAAACGCGAATCTTCATAAAATCGTCTTGACACTCTGCCTCAATGTCTGCAATTTGAAAAGAAACAAAGACAGGATTAGCTCTGTGTTACTGTTACAACCATTAAAAGGTCACTCTCCACTGCACTTTAGATATATTAAATGTATGCTCCATAGAATCTGCATGAAATAAATCACATTATGTGTGCATAGCATGATTATTTTTGTCTGAACGAATTACAGTTGCAGTGCATTTCTGAAACATTTCTGTTCTGACGCATTTGTACTTAAAACAATAACAATTCGCTGATTTACACAATTAGAATGATCTTTTACTACAATAGATTTTTTTCTTCTTTTTCATTCTGTGTTATGTCTGCATTGAACATTTGTTGCATCTGGAAATGACTTAAATATAGGACATACGTTGAACTCTGGTCATGTTAAAGGGATTTCTGTAATTCCGGTCCCAGGCAGACTGGAGAGGCACGGGGTAGCGGCTCTCGGCAACAGGTCGGGCTTGCCATAACGGGTCCGCATCCAACATAGGTCTTGCTCTCAAAGAGTTCGGTGGCACGTAACCGGAACCTCCAACAAACACAACCTGCAATCAAAACCACAACTTACTTTTC
Source organism: Yoshiicerus persimilis (assembly GCA_020352615.2). Classification (NCBI taxonomy): domain Eukaryota; kingdom Metazoa; phylum Arthropoda; class Collembola; order Entomobryomorpha; family Tomoceridae; genus Yoshiicerus; species Yoshiicerus persimilis. The sequence goes on along the minus strand of CM036940.2, from coordinate 28,832,579 downwards.
ATGCAATAAACATACATTATTTTACTACATAAATCGTTGTGGTAATTTACTGCATGCATTTTATTCAAATATAGATAAGATATAGAAGGGCTCGTATGCCCATGTATTAATATACTCATTAATATATTCTGCTCAAGATGATGATCTAACTACTTATTAAAAATCTACTCTTTTTGCCAAATTGTAAAGATCTTAGTGGCATTTCATTAATATTTGTTGAATGCATGCAGCCAGACAGACTGACTAATTTTATTACTTTAATTTTTGCTTCTTTTCAGTCTGACAAATTACTATTTTATTAATTGAAAAATTTGTATGCACTTATAGACGTAAAAGCTCTTATTAACGGCTTGGTAATGACTACAAAAAGTTTATTTTAGTGCTTTGTGAACTGTGGTGAACACAGTGAACAGTAATATAACTAATTCATTAATTGTATGCTTATGTAGAATTTTTCGAAATCTGACTCTACGTGTGTGCACTCTTCTATCCAGCATCCAGCAAACAATTATATGATGTTTTTCCTAATTTTAAGGTTAGTGACTGACCTTCGCCTAACTTCTTTTAGTGCACTCTGGATAATACCTACTACTAAGCAAATTTACTATGCTAACTTATAGTAACTCGTAGCATTAAAGAATAATAAGAACAGGTATACATAGCAGACTTACAATGTATTGACCTTGACTTTCAATAATTATTTTCTTTTTTAGTGCAGCCAAGGGGTTTGGGTTGCTTAACATTTGTAGGAATGGATCTGCTAAGTATACCGTTATTTGCATGCATTTTCCGATTCATATTAGGTACTGGTATATACATTTATAAGAATAATTTCATAGTTAATGTGAATGAACATCTGAACTGAAGAGAAGGTCAAATAATTGGGTACCTACCTACCTATTAACAATTAACAAACCATTAACCTACATGGAGGGCAAGTTTATATTGTAATAATATTGCAGGAGTGTTTCAATAGTTGTATACATAGAATAGGTATTATTGGCTTGCCACTGCATGTTCCATTGAACAAATCAGAAAAAATAAATCGCCCAAGAGAGTCAAGATTCTCGAGTCTCAAAAATGTGTTTTGTTTTATTCTGTACGATGATGTTTATCATTCTTGTACTCATTACATGCTTAAACCAAATAAGTAACTTAGCACTGAATAATTACTTGGATTACTTCAACAATTTCCTCTTTCATAGATAAAGGCAAGTTTCCATCTCAGCAATATTCTTTAGCTTACTGAAGAAATAAAAGATAAGGAATTTCTTTCAACTAAGGGAAGCGAAAGAGAATACAGCTTTGGTCGAACTCTGCCGAAGTGTACTACAGAAGTTATTCTCATTGCTGCATTTACTTGCAGATGCATATAGGCATACTAAGAGTGGTGTGCTATACATTCTTCATCTCATAAGCTTGTCATCTCAAGTGCTTATTTACAACTGCGTGGTGGATTTCATGGAACTATGCTGGAACAGCTAGAACTCTTTTCTGTGTATAGGATTAATGCTAACAATTTGATGGTATTTGTGCTTGAATATTAATTTTTACGGAATTTTACGTTTTTATATTTCATCAAAATAAATTAGATGTTTGCATGCAGAAAAGATGTATATGGACTTACCGGCTGTTGATTGCTTCCTTCTTCTTGTAGCTGCAGAGCTTCCCTGGTTTCGTTCTTGATGTCTATAAATGCGCTTTTGTATTCATTTTCTCTGCGATCTCGATCTTCTTCGCCATCTTTCTTTTTGTTGGAACTTTTGTCTCCTGAACTATTGTCATCCGTCCATTCCTTAAATTCGCCGTGTCTGTCCATCTTCTGACTATGGAGAGGCACAAGAATGCTCGATGAAGTTGGCTGTTCCTTGGCCATCAGCATCAGATTATCTTTATCCACCACTTGAGTACTCGTCATATCACCAGAAGAAAAGCTACCCGTTCCTCCACCCGTTGTGGAAAATGTAGTAAGACCACCACCACCACCCACATTTGAAGTCGATGAAAATCCGCTTGACGGAGTCAACTTTACAGGAGTGACTGACGAAGATGTCGTAAGGAATTCGTGAGATGTGACATCATTATCGTCGTTCAAAAATCCCCTCTCTTCACCCGAATCAGCTTGAGCCTTAATAAATCAAGTTTTCACTTCAATGTACATAATGGCATAAATAAATACGTTACACACATTGGGGCATAATAATTAAATTTTAAATTAAATTGTATGTAAAATGAAGTCAAGGTCTTTTATTCACTCCCTTTACGAATGAAATCATAGAATACTCTATATTGTATAGTGGTCACTAAATTTCAACACAATTGTCAAGATCATTACACCAAAATCAAGGGTACTTTTTTGGTACAGACGATTAAGGAATGTATGATGTATTTTAACATTTGTATTTCATTTGGATGAAAAGGTCCTTTTCATTTTAGCAATATGGCTAAAATTTACCAATCAAAAGTATTGGTGCACACGATAAGTAATTACATGTTTGTACTAAACACCTGAACTTCCTTGTTTCGTCTGCACATATTTACGCTTTCTAAGAAAGGGTAATAATGAAAGGGGATATCTTTAATGTATAATTGGTGAATGCAAAAAGGGTACTTTCTATATTTGATAAAAATCCTAATATCGCATTACTTAGCTAACTTAGTTTCTACTTCTTCAAATGTATTGTTAAAGTGAAGAATATTACACTTTAATACGTAACAGTTGTTTGTTTATTTTTCATCTGTACGAAAGTACAATTTTTACATTAATAAGTGAGATAAGAATTATGATGCATTTTTTCACTATCACAAAATCCCACTGCACAGTTTGCTAGGACGGAGGTTAATGCTATGATTATGTTGATGATTAACCCTGTGATAAGATTTAAACATAGTAGTGTTTAAACATTAAGCAGCTCAGGAATGCATTACTTTACAACGGAGATGTGGATAAACATTATTATGATCTTAAGAGCATTAATTCTCATAGTCCATCTTGCCTAGTTCTAAAAAGTTATAAAATTTCCATTTCACAGCCAGGAACATCAACTGTTACATCTAAATTACAGCAAATGTCAATGTCAACTGTGTGCCAATAATATTTATGCATAATACTGAGCAGACTGTATTTACGAACTCGGAGATTTTGAGATAATAGCGTTAACTAATACATACATGTGGTCTACGAGATAGTAACAGGTAATAAGCATCATCATAATAAGTACCATCATAATTAGTTGAAACGTGTATAAAACTGCATTTGTATTCGTAAAATTATGTATGATTATGACTTATGGCACAAATAGTAATCGTTAAATAGTACATCCTTACTCTCTAGGAAAAAATTAAAACATACATCATATCATAATAAAAATTACGTGTACAAACATCAATTTTTATTTTCGGGTCAGGTGTGATATCTGTCTATATAAAAACTTTGCTTCCTTCATTCTCTTGATCCAAACAAAGGTTAATACAAATAAATGTTACTGTGTTACGTATACATACAAACACATAGGTACCACTAGGTGTTTCCCTATTGTTCTTACTATTCATACATAGACACCGTAGTAGCAGCAGTCGTTGATACAATGAGATAAGATCTTAACACTCCAATCTACTATTCTATCCCACCCTTCATTTACAGCATTCCACTATACTATTACTTTATATAAAGCGCAATCCATTAAACGTAACTACTGATATGATAACAGCGATATTATAGTATGTATCATTAAGTTTCTGTGTATTAAGGTAAGTAAACTATGCAACATGGATGCGTATCGTAGTATTATTACATTTTACTACACTCAAGTACGCGTTTACTGTTTACCATATTACTTTTCATTGCATTACGTTAGAATATTTGGCACATTCACTTCATATGTTACTAATAACATGGCGAAATGAATGAGTAATTGTAATTATCAAGTACCTATAGTACATATAGTAGTATCTGCATAGAATTCACTCAGATTTGATACTGAACCAATCTTAGCTTTAGAATTTAGACAAAGGAGCAATTTTTTATGTATAGATATTTTGAATTTCCAATTCATTATCATTTTACTTTTTTGTGTTATCAGTTGTATAGTTCAGTTATGAATGCTCTTTATAACAATTATACTAGTGTCAATGTGAGGATAATTAATTACATCCATTGAAGGCTACTTCAAGTAATATGCGATTCTACACTAAAATTTGAAATTAGTGTAATCCTGATATTTACTACAAAACAACTTTCATTGTCTACTGGAATGACCTACTGACCCTAATTAAATTAGCTCGGATTGCCTTTACGGACTTTATCACAATGAGATTGTAAATGCAGTACTGCATCATAATTAGTAGTGCGATCATTATTACTACAGTTGTACTGATGCATATATGTAGTCGGCATAAATACTACAGATTATTGCATTGATACATATTTTATTACCCATATACCTACACATATAATAATAGTAATTCATGTGAGAAGGACATTTACTTTTGCATAATGCGTAAACTTATTTTTATTTGAATCATTTTGTTAGGGATAGAGAATACTTCACGGCTCCCTACCTTGATAATCTATTAAAATCCGCACCCGTTCTTTCATAGTGGTTTTTGTTAGTGGGAGCGTGAACTTTTCTAAAAGTCCATGACTAATCGCTCATTTAAATCTGTATAGCTAGTTAGCATCATACTGTATATTCATGCTAATATTATTATTAGTACAGTATAACCATGAATAATTTTTTAGAAAAACAAAGTTTACGAATGCAAAGGTCACCGGACAGAAGAGAATTGAATATGACAAAATAACGGATAGTGCTTGCAGTATTAATTGCTTTCACTTTTACCTTGCTCTTTTGTTCATCTTAGCAAAACAAATCGAAATGTGTACACTTTTGTCAGGGAGTCTTTCCATAAACAATTTCAGAGAGGATGTGGCATTTTATTATGGAATTTGAAAACCGTGCTATTAGTTATTACACATACAAGTAGAACATTAGTAATTTTAGGCTGGAATGTGTCTAATTTGCCGAGTGCATTCAACAACAGTAACTGCGAAAAAACGTGAAAGGTGGGCGTTGAGTATGTGAAAATACGTGTCTATGAACCAATATAATCTCCTCGTGTCCTGACTTGTTCAAACATTAGTTACTTAATGTATTGTCGTTGTTGCTGTACCGTTCAGCATGCAGGACAAGAATTCGAATGCCATTCCTTAACGCACCTTTTACTATATACATACAAAACTCCCAATCTTACTACTTAGCTTTACGCATTGAACATAATGATTCGTCACATTCATAAAATGCATTATTACTATTATTAGGGAACAGAGACAAGAGCTAAGAAAAGGAATAATATTCAATGTGCGTAAAAAGAAAAATCGTAACGCCTACTTTTTACTCAAGGATATACACAATTTTTAACTTCGTAGATATGAGCTAAGCTAATAATAAGTTATTCCTTTATTACTGATAACATAACCAGTGTTAATGCAAATAGAATATAGACATTGGAAACCGCCACATATGTATGCATTAGGGACTAATTTTTTGGTATCACACATAACATGATCCGAGATGTAGTAGAATAAAAAGAGTAATGACTTACCACAGACATAACGGAAGGTAAAAGAAACAATCCAAAAGTGAGTATCACCAGAGAAATTGCATTCTTTGAAAAATTTAATACTAAAGGACTTCTTGGTGAGTGTAAGGCTTTAGAAATATTTGTACATGCGAATTTTCTTCTACTGCTTCTCCTACTACTGCTTTCTAACGTTCCTTGTCGATCGGTCTCAGTCGGAGAGGGCGGCAACAAATTTTCCATTATAACTAATTCTTTATGTATTCTGGATTTATGAATTTTCATCTTTAGCAATAAAGTCTGTTTAAATCCTTGATAAGGAACCACTACTTTGTTCAGTTAATGTTGAACTTTCAGTGGCTATGGCTGCTTACTCCACCTGTAAATAATCAAAAAAATTAGGTTTTGTAATAATTGACAAAAGCATAATATTATTTCTTTATATACCACATCAACGTAGTTCTTCTTCAGGTAAAATGTGGTTTTCATACTTCATTGAAATACAGAATTATTTCAATTAAGATTATTTGGAAAGTAAGTCATTTATTGTAAGAAACGTATTTAAAGTGATGCAACTAGAAAAGTGGGAGAGTCAACCACTATTGTACGTGATTCATATCAGTTCAAAATCATGATTTCAATTTCAATACATTGTCACTGATATCGCAGTAATATGTTCACCTAGCAAAATTCACATAAAAATCTTTAATGATGTGGGAGAATCAGTGAATTGCGTCATATGCAAAAATAGAATTGGGAACAAATAGATCTGTGAATTTGACCTTTGCCTTGTATTCAAAGTTCAGACCCATGACAATATTTTCTTCCTTGGGCTTGTCGACTCATTGTTAAGAATTATATTTATTATAGTTTAGCTTATGTAGAATGCATTTTTCTAATATTAAGCAGCAAGATGAAGAAAATCCAATTTCGTCTTATCGTGAGCAATAACAATTCAGACTAGCCAGACTTACATCTTTGTAAATCATGGCCCTAACTTTTGAAACTTAGCAAATAAAATACATAAAATAATATTACATCTATCAAAGTAACGATCTCTGTACGATCTATCCACATTGATTCTTATAATGAAAACAAAATATTTCTTAAATAATACTGCGCTGTACAATGCAAGGGATTCTCACGGTGAGATTTAGTGCAAGAATACATGACCCCACTTATTGGTATCTGCTGATGTAGTAAATTTTAATTAATTTTTGCGTTAAACGATCAAAATAAAACGCAAAGCCTAAGCGTATAAAAATAAGGGCAAATACTGAATACTCGGATATCATCACATTTCTTACTGTAATTAAATAATGTTATGCTAAAAAAGCACTCCTATGTAGCTTTTTAATGTTTAAAGCTTTTGTTATCATGTAACTTTTGTCTTAGTAAGCCTTCATGACTTGAATAAATATAAATAATATATAGGGAACTGAGTCACTTGTATGTAGCATTGTTGTACACATAATCAGAATACTGTAAACGAAGAAACCTGACATTTGTCAACTGTAGAAGCTCAGAGGTAGTCTGGCTTGACAAACCAAAGTATATGAAAGCAACAATACGTACCTATGTGTGCAAGTACAATGCAAAGTGTACATAAATAGGCAAAGGTTTATATTAATATAATCATATATAATGCTGTACCTCCTCACATATTTATACTTGCTACCAAAAGTTGCTCTTTGAGTATGTTTAGCTAGCGTAACAGGATGAGTATAGGATGAATACAGTACTTGGCATTAATCTCGTGGTATATGAGACAAGATGACATAAGAATCGAAAAGAGTGATAAAAGTAACCGCTGCAAAATAAAGTTACAAGTAAGTTACCTAAGTTCAGTGTTACCTTAAGTTCAGTCATAAGGCAATGATAATAACAGAAGATTTAAATCTGTGTCCTGTGCACAAGCAAAACAAAGAAAACTGGATTATAATCGTTTTATACTCGTAATGCCTTCTCCTGACGTAATAACAAACATACTACACTGCATACCTATGAATATCAATACATTTAGGGAACACTTTATCTTAGTAGGCATAATGTGCAAGCAAACACAATGAATAAAGCACATATAGAGCGAGAGTAAAGAATCATGAACCGTGCTTAGTTAAAATGAGACAAACAAGCTGCCAACTAAACAACGCAATTCCTATAATCATTACTCCTACAGTTCCCCATAATAAGAATACTGCAATTTTCTGAATATCATAAACATGTGTCGTAGTCAACGTACAAATAATGTGGTAGTCCTATCTGAATTTGTATATTGAACTTCATTGGATATGTTTTAAAATTAATTTCCAATTTTATTCAAAATAGTACACTGTCTCATGAAATACCTTGTCAAAGGTTTGAATTTGAATTGATGTAACAAAAATTAATATGATCATAAAGTTATTAAAACCTGCTGTAAGGTTATTTAGGTGCAAGGTTAACACGTAAAAAAAATTATGAGAAATAGGACCAAATAAATACAGATCATGCTTATTCGTAAGTAAAATATTTACGTAAACGCTGACATATACTCATAAAAATAAAATTTAAAATGATCAACAAATAATGAATTGATTTCTCTGATCAGTTCCACATTTCATTGTACGACAGATGGCACAAGGTTTGACTATGACATATATCTTGATTGTTGAAGAGAGGGTCGGTCTGTTATTGTGAAATATGATAGTGTGTAACTGGAAAAGTATAATTTTTGGTTTAGTTCTCTTTGTTTATGTTGCATTGAAGTTTGGGGTAGTATGATTTTTAAGCGTGTCGAATACGTCAAGCTAAATTAAAGTACATCACTATTTGCACTAACTTCTGAAAAGCTCTGTTCAAGGAATGATAAATAGGAGATGGGAAATGTGAGCTAAGAGATTCTGCTAAAACAATACTCAGATGCATATAGCATACATAACTGAGCGATATAGTTTTGCTAGGAAACGCATCGTGTCTACTTTTACACTGAAAGTAAGCAGAAGAGAATTTTAGTTTGGGTAGCTGCGTATAAAAGTCATAGGTCCGCTTATAAAGATCAACTTGAGTGAACTGTACTGTAATCTGTCTGTATTACAGCATGCAATGGAATACAGGGAAAGGTAGTGCAGGAGATGGTTAGCATATAGGTAGTATATGTATAAAGTAATATAGTAGAGAAGTGATGTGACAATAATAATCAGCAGGTGATCATCGCATCTCATTTCCGCATTCGAGGCTCTGGGAATAACAGTTAAACGGAACCAACCAAAACAAATGGGCAAAAGAAGAAGACGATGAGAGTAGAATACAATGAGCATGGAAAGGCATAGGAAAGCAACAGAGCTGAATTCAATTGAAATAAGCATAATAGAGTACAAGTTGAGCTCTCCACGTATTCCTTCGTCTTTGCATGCATTCTCAGATTATATCTATCTCAGTCTCGACCTATCCTCTCGCACTACATTATGCAATTCAACATATGATAGTGTTACTCTCTGCTAGATAATAAAGTTCTAATATTTATACACGAGTAAGTACATTTTTACGTGTGAATGTCATATATACAAATTCCTACTATGCAAATCCAATGGTTTGCTTAATTTCTTTCTTTTCCATTATTCCACTCTACTCGGCTTCTTTCTCCCATACGATACTCCATTATTCCAGTTAGAATTGACTTACATTTCTTTTGTACTACTAGTGTCTATATCTGCATTAAGACAAATTCGTATTTAAATACTACTGTTTGTATATCTTTGCATCAGTCCCGGTCCCGATTCATTAAAAGTTACATGTACTCCACCAGATAGTATAGTAAATGTTCCTAGTAGGTATTCATTCAATTCATTCTCATTTATTAAGATAGAACGTTTATTTGTTTGTTGACGCATTTAATTTGTCTCGCTTCACATCCCCACAGCCTCTCACTTCACTTGACTCTCGAATTCAGAAAAGTTAATGGAACAACGGAATGGGAATCCCTAAATTATAGCAATCTGCTCCTGTATGTTATGTTCCGCATTAATCCAGATTTCCATACCTGTCCATATTATACATTAGTGTAGACACATTATATTGAGATAAACTGCTTCGTTTGATTTTACAGAAGCTTGAATGAGATAATGCTAAACTGAAATGAGGAATGAATAGCTAAGTTCTATGTCAGACTCACCCGAAGAACAATCAAACGCCAACAGTTGCGATTCGTTCTGCATTGCTTAGCTGTTCATCCTTTTATAATTGAAGTACAACTTATAGTCATGTAAAATGTGGAATGTACAGATACAGATCATTTCTGCTCATTGTGTCTGCAGATGCGTAAGCAAATTAAGAAATTCCTTTTCTATTTCTAGGTATATCTGAAAACTGTGCATATTGTATCATACAAATATGTAGTGTACTGAGACAGGCATCCTACAGTGTACTTACAACACTTTTGCTCTATCTATTTAGCATTGAATTTCATCGAGGGTCAAAATCCGATGGCGGCCTTGCATCCTCTCGACTTGTCTGATAATTGCTTTTACCTCTAGACGAATTTAAATTTAGCCTAGCTACCTCTTGGTACATATTTCATTCAATTTAGCAATTTACATAACTGCAATTCAAAAATAGAAAAGCATGAATAAGTGTGTGAATTGTTCCTTGTCCATTGTCAAAAACATGATCATTGTCACCAGCAGACAAGTCCCAGTCCTGCTGGCAGGATTCTAATTGCTTACTCAGTTTTATTCTTTTATGCTTGTAGGCTAGGTTTACACTTGCAAAATTAAGGTAGCAAAAATACTCTGCACGCTAACTAAATATTTACTAATTGACATGACATCTCTCTCCCGTAATGCCGAAGGCTTTATGTCATCGTCATTACCTTTTCTCCATTCTTTATTGTACACTGGCAGCACAAATTTTCAATTGAAATGTCATTGCTGCGATGCCATTTCACCGGTTCTAATCAAACTTTTTAATAAATTTATTTCTGTAATACAGTGTACAAGAATTGTAAAATTTTCTGAGAAACAATTTAAGACAAAGGAATGTCAAATTAAAATCTAGTATTTTTCTTCACTTCCCTTATCATCAAGAGGATGGTAAAGCACACATCAGTAAATAATGTTTTACAGTTAATTATTATACCCTTTTGGAAATTTAGAAACAAACTGCATTCACTCCCATGTACAGTTCATATAAACGGAGTAGTCGAGTGTTTAGGTAGCAAAGTTATTTTTATTACTGAATGTAATGTACAACATGTAGAAAGAAATACTAAGAGAGAAAGGAGCAAGGGAAAATGAGTTACGGATAAGTTTCGTTAAGTGCAAGTCACAATCAGAAAACTAAACTGAACTTGAACTTCCTTGTTTTCTGTTCTTTAATACAAAGTATTTGGTAGTCCTTTGTCAATGTAAAGGCCAGACAAATAAAGAGAAACTTATCTTACCGATGCGATAGTGTGTCTGGTCTAGTGATAGTTAAATGAGCACCATTAGAGTAACATGCTACATACTAAGCTTCAAGCTACATATTCAAGAATCTAAAGCATTAAGCTTTACACATGAAATGGTTGATTGTAAGAATTTTCCTATCAACCTTTATCAACTTGTCTTGAAAAGACACAAAAGGCAGGAGTGAAGCTAAACAAGAGCAAACAGATTTGCAAGTGAGACGAGATGATGAGATTTCTTGGAAAAACTCTTGCTTTGCTAAACAAAGAAAACGAGTATTGGTAGCATCATAGAAAATAGTGCACATGTTACGTAGATACTGTAACTATTGACACAACACGGACTTAATCGCTTCTATGCGTAAGTTCTCTGATACTCAACGCATTCCAAGATGTGCACCGTAAATTACACAATAGGTAAAAGCTTACGTGAACAGTAATACGCTGTAATGAGCCCAATAAGATAATAGAAACTAAATCCTTTAGAGATGGTACCTGTAAAAGTTGCATCGCACGTCAAATCTGTGCGATTAATTTCAAAGATATGCCATTACAACGATAGGCTCAAAATGTTTTTGAATAATTAATGATTCATTCGTGTTTGGAATGGATGCATCCTGCATTCAAGCATCTAAGTTGTAACTGCAACCACATTTCTTTTAATTTTATACAGATACAATTTATGCATCAATTAGTGTGCGAATTTCACGTAAGAAATTTGTGTAAGAAATAATAGAAATGTTGAGTAAAGAATTCTTGGCTAAATATTTTTGAATGCATTGTCCTTTCAAAATTAATAGTGTTGACAAATTCAAGCAAAAGTTCGTTCGACAGAACGTGATGAGTAAGTAGGTTTTAAATAGACATCAGCATATAAGATGCGGTGGACGTATTTGGTAATATGCCTATGAAACTGTATTTACGTAATACACTCACATGTCTATGAACGTATGCTTATTTTTGAACAATGGCAGTTGACTGACATGATCAGCTACTGCAGTGTCATTGTCATCTTTGCTAATAAAAACCTTCTGAGGTATGCGTAATGTAAATAGGAGAAAAAATGTAAAATAGAATGTTCTTTTTATTGAAATCGTGTTTCATAAACTAATTGCATATTATTATTTCCTGCGCGTCTTTTAAGAGGACATGTGAGCCTGTTAAAGCCACTCTACCTCCATTACCAGTGTAAATAAGTTGGATGAAAACTATAAAATGCCCTTTTAACCTTAACCCTGCCATGTGCAATTGTCCGTCTAAGAGCTACAAAACGGAAGCAACTGCAATTTGTTATTTGGACTGTTTTATTACATCACAGCATTATGGGAAGTAAATATTAGATAAAGGCCTAGCTGCAATTACTTACAAATTGCATCGTTGTCTTGTAATGTACAAATGGAAGTTGTAGTAATTGTAACAACAAGAACAACCAACTGAGGAAGCGGTCGGAGGTAGTAAACGTTTGTGATGATACAGAAGCAGTTACGCTACGCATAAGAGAATACTGAACGTTGTTATTCAAGATTACTTCTTCCTATCCCACATTATTACTTAAGTGCTTATAAACAAGGAGCTTTCTTTATAATTTTTGTACACTCTGCTCATTACACCTAAGTATTTGCACCCGCGATGCATTTTATTACAAGTGATGATAGTGTGGATGTTAATAGGTCCAATTATTAAGTCATAAACAAATAACTAAACACATTCTAATCTCAAGTGTAGATAATTACTATATAATCTACGTCTGCATCATCGCATGCCTGCTTAATTAATTGTTGATGCTGTCAGCTCTCCATTAAATGCTATACTACCAAAACATGTAATGTAAGTCGTAAGTACTCTGTCGTGTCGTTTTAATAAGATTGTGTGTATTGTAAAATACAGTACCTAAGTAAATAAGATAACTATTTCCTATGTAAAAAATTGTTTTCTCTAGTTCAAACTCCAAAGCAGGAAAATTGACGGTAGCGTGGAGATGGTTTGCTATTTGCTATTCCTACAAGGAAAGTCAAAAGCTACCTAAGAATTCGTACCAGCAACGCTTGTAAAGAATTATTTACACTTTTCCTGTCAGAGTATAGTACTTTGCGCTGTTTGTCTAACGAAATGTTCAGAATGATGCAGTACGTTTTCCAAAAACACAGAAAGCAATAATAGACCAAATTTAGTGCACTTATGTATTTATATGATAACAATGGGTATGTACACAACAAATAAATTATATTTGGATGCTTGAATGTCGCCTTGAGTCCATAATCGACGAAAAAGCAAAGTGAATCAAATTGGAATGAAATGAAAGGGACAAAAAGCAAGTCGTCTGTACGCTAGCAGTCACACGGAGCCAATTCAGATAATTCCCTAAAAACATCTTCACTCTGACAGATTTCTGTTCATTTTTTGCGTTTTGCGAAGAAAAGATTCAATTTAGTATGCGGAATGGTAGGCAAAGCAGAAGAGGCTAGTTTTAAGCAGATTATCCACACAAGCTAATTCTATCACAGCCATCCCTACCCTCACGTAACAAAGAGAATTTACCATAACCGTCATGGTTAGCCTTAACTTAAATTCATTCACTGCCTTTTCCATCATCATGCTTGTTGCTGCTTAAATTTGCTTAGGTTGGCTCTCTGGAACCAAATCAAATATAATTTAGAAATGTCCATGCATATATTTATCAGCCATGTTTTTCTATGGATCCAAAGATACAGTAACAATTCAACTACTTAAGTGCCACAAGTTTCAAACCAACCTACACATATTATTCAGCTTGACATGACAGTGAAAAACCTATGCAAATTGGTGCACATGTTCTGCAACCGTACACGGGACAAGTCTTTTATTCTTATTGTATATTTTCTGATGTGTGGTCACAAACCAAAGACTGCCAATCTCTCGCACGAAATATAACATTCCGTTTTCAGAGTCCTCATGCTTTTAGAAATCCTCCTTTATAAAGTCACAGATAATAATTAATAAACAGGTATTCTTGAGTGGTACAGGTTTTGATTCACCGTTATGATCCGCCAACAGAAAATATGCCAATTTTAGAATAAAAAGATGGAGCCAGAGATAAAATATCAATATTAAAAATACACAAGTATGACACTTTATCTGTAATAATAAAATAGTTTGTATTGAAAATATAAAACGAACATCGATGATAATATCTCTAGTGTATCAGGGTATACCCAAACTCACGGTCTAATAGTGCAATCTTCAGTTTTCAAAGATGTTTCATGAAAGCAGACCTAAATGAGACTTGTATTTGTACCATTACAACTTAATATTCTTAATTTTAAGTAGTAAAAACTTCATGGATTCATTTTATTGATATTCTCATAATGCGTAAGCACTGACTTCATTAAATTCTCGATGTTTTTGTGAAAATATATCGAGGGCATGCATGCAAAAACAAAGCTAGCCCGATTAATATACATTTTTCTTATGTAATACTAAAACGCAACTACGAAAAGTGTATTTGCACTAGTTCGGTAGAATAAACTTATGTTGGTTAGTTAGCCGATATGAATAGAAGTGATCCATTGATCTATTCTTTGACATATAAACAGTGAAGCAAATATGCATAGTCGGTTGTGCAATGCGAGACTGAATTGAAAAATACTGTGGTAAAAGAAATAGAGAAGTTAAAAAACAGAAATTGCTTGCGCATTATAATCGTAATGATGTGCATTATGTATTGATACATAAAAGTAGATATTTACAACATAGGTTAGCGTAATGTTGCATTAGAGAAGAAATAGTACAGTACTTTATGCACAGTACGGAACTAGTTGGTTATGCACGGTTGGTTAAAAAATATGAGTTGGGATTAGGAGTTGTATTGAAAAAGTCTCTTGTGTTTGCGATGAACGTTATGTGTTCGAATTTTTCTAAGAATATCGGAAATCTTTGTTGGCACTTGAGCCGAAGTTAGTCAGAAGTCAAAACTTAGAACCAGCAACTTGTAAATATAGGTACATTTAGCGAATCAGTTTTCATTGTTATAAGCAGTGTAGCCATAGTCATATACAAAATTTCTGGTATAAAGTTCTTAACTAATGGAAAATCTATATTGGATGCATTATACAGGAATTTTTCAGATTGTTAACAATAATTTGGGGCTACACCTTCACCTAGTAACTATTTAACATTGTTAGATTGAAGAGACAAATTCTTTCATTCACATTCCCCTACATCTGTCTTCACTGCCATAACAAAGTATTGTATTGTTATTTGCACTACATTATTTTACCCTACTGCACAATTTCAATTACATGGTTTGGTTGCAATTCTAACAGTACGTTTCGTTTCTAGTTTAAATCAGAACATCCCTTTTTATATAACTGCAGCCACGTAAAGTCTAAAAGTAAGTTTCTCAACCAATTCTTCTACTCTGACTGACTAAATGCGCAAACTAGGTAAACATTTTAGCGATATGCAATCAGTAGGTACTATACTTGTGACTTGTGATACATATTACACAAGTTAACAAACGGTAACTTCCGCATGTAATTGACATTCAACAGGAAACTGACTTGACTGGAATTCATTTGAGCTTCACTTCATTTTACAATACTACTCAACTGAAACTCTACAATGTCAAGTCGAACAAAACTGTCACAAGTTCGAGTACAAGGTAAGCCGATGTAACTAAAGCGTGCAAAAGGAGTTCTACACGCATTAAGTCACAATAAATAATTAGTAGACAAATCTATCTTCCCTGAAATCCTGTCTTACTTCACAACTGCCCTAATGCTGTAAACTAAATTCCATGACCGCCAAAAATCTTACGTAAATTAGTTTAAGGCAGTAAGAAATATGATTTTCCTTAATGATACCTTCATTATGTTGTAAGCAAAGCTACATAAAGCATGTACAATAATAATTACTTTAGTAATTCGGCTTATCAATGCATCTACGGCATCTAAGAATATGTGCTGTGCTTAATTACACGACAATTTTTTAGATACAAAAATAGCAAAAGTACGATAAGCTTCTAGAGCAGAATACAAGGAACCTATTGTCAAAAGTAAACAAAGACTTAATATTGTCTTACCTGAATTCGGTTAATGATGAAGCTTAAGCTTAAGAGAAATAGATGATATGTAATCTGCATTCAGGTTGATTTCGTTTCAATCAGGTTTTGTTACGGTGTTGTGTGTAGAAGTTTGCTTGACCAATTGGTGTGATAAATCGTTTCTCCTGCTCTGCTGACCAGAATCTTGAATCTCTATGACCAGAGATAAATGAAGAGAATATTACGCTCTGCTGGCACTATCTCAATAAAATCCCAGTTATATTCTACTTTGTTCTCGTAATTGAGTTGGCATGAGCTTATGTATGGACAATTAATTAGTCTTTCTCCAAATTGCACTGTCTTAACTGCTAATCGTGAGAACCACTGAGTTTTTATCGATGTATAGAGAAACTTATCTTATTTTTCTGTACAGTTCCCATTATGATAATTACTGTCTGTGACTGTTGAATAATATTACGTCTTTAATGATGACATATGTAATTCTGACACAAATTTAATAGTTTTGTAAGAAACCTTAGTAGATCGTAAGGAAATGTTATTAAAATAGCACTTGCGAAACAAAGATGTGAACTTGTATATAAATCGTCATTTGAGTTACTTCTGTGGATTAAGGGGTAACTATACCAAATTATAAATATCTTCCTGGTTTAATACTTAGTTAATTTTTTGGACAAAAAGCCATTTCTGCAGTATACTGTATGGTAACTATACTGGTATGGATATGGTGTGGTACGATGCAGTAATAAAACAAAACAGGAGTCGTAATGGGCGAGGTAGATGTAGATAATTTTAAATGTTATTACAATCTTCTTATATTAGACTGGACTCAGTTGATTGTTGAGTTCTATCCAACTCAGTCAGTAGAATGGAAATGGTAAATATTATGTCAGCCAAAGGTAGTGGATGGAGGTAGGCCAAGAGCAGCTGAACTTGGTTGTATTTAGCAATGTACTACTCCTGCAGGTAGGTATATAGGTAGGAGAGCAAGATGCACTGAGTTTGGAAGTGCAGACGTCGACAGGCACAGGTACAGTACAGGTAGCGTGATTTGACGTGATGAGATGAGTAAGGACTGCTAGTTGGTTGGGTTCACTTTGACTCTAATGTAACTGATGAGAGTCAAAGGTAAGAAGACAAGCGACTGATGCTACAGTAAACCAAAGCAATAGAGACCGCAAGATCAGCGGTCCATGAGAGAATCTCAACTGGTGCTTGGGAAGTGATCCTCCGTGGCTTTTAACACTCAACTTGCTATCATCCAGACCAGACAACTATCTCTATATCAGGACACACAAGTTAAACCAACGTTCATTTCAGCCTTCAATTCAATTCTCCATCCCTCCCTCGGCTCAGTCTCATCTTATCCCCAATAAATTCACGTTAGCTACTTACTGCACATTATATAGCACAAATATTATTGCTTATAGGTAAATACACTTACACACAAGGATACAATACAATACACCTGTACTGTAATTCTAATTGTGGTGTAAGCGACTGGACTACGATTCTGCTTCTCCATTGTAATAGGTCCTGTTGAATGTTGAGTGGATCTAATGGACAGACTCATCATCCACTTATTACGTACAAGAGTATGCATGACATTAATATTACCAATTCTGTTATTACGATACAATTAATTGTGTATTGTATTTTATTGCGAAGCAGATCGCAAAACTAGTGTTCATAACCAGGAGAAACCTTCCTTTCCGTTTGTATGTACAAATTCTGACCTTCCTAAATTTTGCAGAATACAAACTAAAACAGTGTTGTAATTACCAATGGGAGTTACATACTTTACAATAAACATTATCAAATTTGGGCAGATCGTATTACGTGCATTCAAAATTACTTAATGGGAAGTAGCATATTCGTATGAAGTAATTATATTATTAATGCACGGAAGGTACATATATATCCTGTTTATGGGCTTATATAAGAAAGTTCCTTAGGTATTTCTCTTAACAGATGAAAGAAAATTATTTTGCTGTACACATCTAAATTTTATTGTATCTCCTATGGAAAATAGTTTGTGTGCATGTTCGGTGCATAGCATTGCATGTCATGACAAATACTACGTACGGCTTAGCTTACAATTGACATCACCCTATATTTTTATTATAGTAGATATATGCTTATGCCTCACTCTGCTGCTAAGGTATGCATGTATGTATTTGCATACGATTAGATATAAATAACTGGCAATGGTAATGTAAAAAGAATTGTAGCATCAACATCTCATTCCACTAACTACCCGTTTTAATCTTTTCTTCTGGTTGCTTTATTGTATTGTACTCTCCTGTAAATATAACATTACTTTGCATTTATTTACTTGATAGGCAGAGCGAAGTTGGTGAAGCTGATTTGTCTGCTTTACATTATATTTCATTGCCAGAGCAGCTTAAAGAAAAGGAAACGGAGTATTTTGTCTGACTTGACCAATTGTATACTCTAACAAATTGTCATGCTGGGCAACTTTGCATATTAACGTAATAATTCTTTAGCTTAGTCTAACCGTTTATTTCCTTTGTATCATAGCTGTACATGCATATACAAATAGTGCCAAATAGTGTAGTCTGTACTCCACTTCAGATTAGGAAAGTACCGAGTTCACTTTTTAAACCTTTTGCTGTACTTAATGCAGAAAATACAAATTCCTACCACGCAAACTATCTTTCGCTGACTTCCGAATACTCTACCTTGAATTTTAATTTATTTTTCAAAGATTCATTAAAGTGCATATGAAGGTTCAAATTTTTAACACAATTAGTTGTGAGGCAATAACTCTTTGTGCTGAAAATTGGAAATTATGAACCAATGAATACTTAATAAACATAACAGCGTGCATCTGTAGGAGTGCGGATATTCGTGATTCACAATTTATTTATATGTTATACATTGTTAAATCAATTTAAACATTTGTTTTCTTCGTTTTCTGCGCTTCTTCCTAGAGCTTGGGATAGTCCACGGAATTTGTAACAGTTGGATGATAAATACGAATGATAAGCACTATCACTTTGTAAGAGTAATGAATTTATGCTTACATTGTGTAGGAACGTGTGTGTTTTCCTTTTCAAGCGTGCAGTTGCTTAATATTGAATGAAGGTAAAATAATTTATTTGTGAAGATGAAACAGTTTATTGCGGATATTACGCAAGGTATAAAGCATGTAACAAAGAAAAGAGAAGTGGATGCACCCCATCGGATATTATTTTTCGTCCAATGATTCCGTTTTCTTTTCATTGTTCCCGTATGCTTAGATAGACATATAGATAGGTTATTATTACATAAGTTGCAGATATAGACAGATAAAGATGAAATATGTTGGTCTATGCTAAGTGATGACTTTGTATTATCAGGCACTCCACTGTAATGCCAAGGAAGTAGGTAGGTACGCAATGAAGTGCTGCAGAGTAAGGTGCTACAATCTTATGGCAAAGTCCTTTGAATCCTTTCCACACCAAACCACAAAAAAATTCGCTGTTGCATGAAAATGAAGAGCGGAGCTGTGTGTTCTGGATGTAATAACATGATTTTGTCAAGTCAAGTCGAGACTCTATCAGATCTAATCCTAAGATTAGATGTAGATAAGTGAGAAGAAGAATGCATTATGAAAGTTTCCTCTGGCCTGTGATGAAAGCGAATTTCCCGTGAGTCCGTTGAGAGTTTAACTCATCTAACTTATTGTTGTTAGCATCTATTAGGTTTTGCGGTCCATTTGCCAATTTGGCAAAGGAGATGCTGTGCCAAGATTAAATAGTTGATATCGTGTACAACTATGTAACATTTGTTTGTATGTACTTTGCAAAACAGAACGGAATATGCCACAATCTCTAATAAATAACATGATAAAATGAATATGAATTACAGCATAACAATGAAAATCTCATTTTCAAAAATAAAAGCATTGTTACTAGAATGCAAAACTGAGAGAATGGGATTCTATCCTTGATGCCTGTGTTTTTAGGGATACACATGTTAAATGCATTGTAAACTATAACACTCTAATAGATTATATGCAGATGAGTGCATTATTCTCTGTTATGGTTATGATTGTGAATATTGTCGGGTTAGTTCAAACCTTAAACTGTGGAAATGAGCTTAAGGTTATGAAATAAATACTTTGAACAATGAATGAAAATATAACGGGTTTTCTTAACTTCAATTCACTTGCTCTCAATGCTCTCCCTTTGACATGACGTGCCATGGGTTGGGTTGACTCTTGACTTTTCCTTTTCCATACCTCGCACATTTATATTGCAATAACAGTCTTAAAATTTACATAATTGTCAAAGTTAAGACTAGCTAAACGTTTTGCAATTTACCTAAGGTTATTTAAATCGTGATTTTGCACATGCGAATTGCTAAACATCTATTTCATTGTCCATTCAATCCATCATTGTTTTCTATTATTATATCCGGTAAGATAATCTTCATCCTATTCCTCCTTTGAGGTCGCATTTACAAAGATATAGATATTTTTGAGTTGATATACCTTCAAAACTGAAAACCAATAAATGATTTAAGATTATTTGCAATTTTTGTCAAACAAAAAATGCACTCATTTTAGTTATTTATGAGCTGTCATTTCTTATAATTTACTCATGTGTAGCTCAAGTGCTACTAATTACTAAATAAGTACTAAATTAAATCTGAAAACTAATCTTCTCTGAATCACCTACATTGTTGAAATGATTTATAATAGTAAGTATTAATTACTATTTACGGTATACAAATACATATAACATTTTTGTTAAATGTCTTCAAATAATATATCTTAACTGTATTATATTGTGGATTTTTTACGTTGTATGTGTATTAACAAACGTAAAATTATTTACAAGGCAGGAGATTTTGAGGACTTAATACTGCTCATTCTTTCATACAGGACTATAGGAATTTCATTTCAGCGATGAAATGTAAGGAACCCAAATGAACCCAATGCAAAGGAAGAACTTAGGTATTTTATAATATACATGCATGAACTTGAATAAGAAGTAAGAATATGACAAAGCGAAGACCGTTGGTTTTTAAAGGTCATAATATCACTACGTAATTCGAAAAGATATAATCCAAAAAGTCATTGAAATGACGGCTTTGTTTGTACTGATTTGAAAGTTCACTATTGTAATCCATCAATTTCGTATTAATATGAAACTTAGTTTATGTAAGGATAGAGGAAAAAAATTACATATATTATTTGCAATGGTTGTCTACATTTTCATTATTGTTAAGTACAAAAGAGCACATAACGAATAGATAGTTTGACAACTACAAAGCATTTCAATCATGAGCCTGACGACTATTTTTATACCTAAATACATAAGAATAGGAATGGTAATCTTTAATCAGAGGAATTTTAGGTATATTTATCAGTCATACTTGGAATGCAGAGAATTCATGGTTTAAAAATAGTTTGTAATATTCCCATGTCATAATTGAAGTAATATGTATATATTCTATGCACTAACTGATAGGAAGGAGGAAGCTCTCAAAGTCTAAAAGCAAAGTTCATTCGGTATACTTTGTTCTTGTCGCGTTTATCTTGTAACTCAAAACTCGAAGCTGCGAGTCGGGAAGAGTTTCCTGAAACGAAGCCAAAGACCAAGGAGTAGAATAGAGAACATGGATGATAAATAATGGTGTACCTAATGTAAGGGACTAGGAATTAGAATTACACGTCCACCTAAGTTCCCATTCAGCATCGCATTCACCATGTTCGAAAAGAGGAGTTAAGAAGTAAGTCGCAATCAGAAATAGGACTAGAGAATAGTCAAAAGTTTGATTATAACAATAGAAATGAAGTTGCAATGAAATGATTGTGATGGAACAGTATCTGTAGAGACAAGACAGATAATTGATGAGACAAGATTAAATAGTTCTATTGAGTCAAGTCAATTGAAGTTGCTACTTATCTCGTTGCTTTACAATTATCAGATGTAAAGAGTGTTTATGATTACCTTAGTGCTGTAATAATGGACTAATGGCAATAGTAATAAATCGCTTGACGGAATGAAATGAATGGAAGAATTTTTGAGAAGACAATGTGAAATAAAACGAAATGATCTTTTAACGTTAAAATTGTTTTCTAATATTAATGTATGTTTAGTTAGTGAAGAGGATCTACAGAGTTAAGCTAAGGCATTGTGCAAATTGGCCTAACATTAACCTTATTATTACGTTACCTTAAGTATAACTACTAGGTATCTAACATCGCATCAGCCTCACATGCACAGTTTAGTTTGATATACTGAACTATAAAAATGTTGAGTGCGGAAGTGGAAACCCAACTCCTTAGATTTGGCTAAAGATCTAGCGGTATTTAAAATGACAACTCTTTACTAATTCTGTTTATACATACGCATTAGACCTTTTTCTTCGTGTATCTTCTTGTATATAATGTAAAGAATAGATATTTAGTATTTCAGGTACAAGTGTGGGATAATTCTTGACTTCTTTTCTTTATTATGCAAGTATACAACTTACAATTACAATATCATTTTACAAGCTAAACGTTTGCATCTTCACAAATGTTAGCTCAACACTCATCTGCCCCTGCTTCTTTTAAAGTTCAACAATTTATCATGATTATACAATATTAAACGTTTTTTATTCATTTTCTGTGTATTACATCACAAACACATCAGAAGATTGTATACTCTAATAAAAGCACCTCCGCATGCTTCTCGTACTTGTAAATCTTGTAAATTGCATTCATCATCTCTGTACTTTTGACTTCTCACTGAGAATTTGCTTTGTCCTCCAGAAGAAACACTTGAAAACCCGTTGAGAAGAGTTTAAGTACTACTACTGCAAAGTAAATGATAAAACTAAGTGAGCATCTCTTGTAGCCCTAAGAGAGGAATTTTTCTATAGTTTACTAGGTCGAAATCAAAATGCCACAATAACACACATCCACACCTACTTAATACGTGAACAGAGGTGACAGATAATTACTTAATGGTAATGGCAGACCCAAAGCAAACAATAAAACGACCTAATGTGTTCTGTTCAGTAGCTTTCTGTATAACGAATTCTTTCTTGTTTACTTTGTCATTACTCAACTGAACGGTTGGGATTTCCGCCATGCAACTGTTCATTTTCAAATTAAGCTACATAAACGAGCAATCACCGCTTTAAAGCAAATCAGAGCAAAGAAACCTCCATTTTTCTGACCGATTCCATTCTTGTAGGTACTCTAGTCTTTTATCTAACTGTATCCCAACCTCAACTAACTACACAAACATACATAAATAACTCACTTTTATTTCAATGACATGTAGCTAATGACCATGAACATTACTAAATATATATATATCATTAATTACACGCACTATTCGCCACTAGTGTTACCAGTACAATCATGAAATAAACAAACCGTTTTAGATTAACTTGACAAAGGACTCCAAACACATAAAATCTAGGTTCCCTTCTTTCAGAATAGGTTCGAATTTCAAAAAGAGATCCGAATTAGTTTTGCCAAAATGGATCGAAGCAATCAAGAAATGTCCTCCGTATGACATCCAACATAACAAGTTTCTACAGACATTGTTAATTGGGATTTAAAAATAAATTCTCATATATCATTAACTGCTAAAATACTGTTGTCATTCTTTTCAGAATGCCCAGAGTTGGGAAATAATCCAAGCCAGAGACATCAAATATAAAAGTCATTTAGTCATTTATTTGCTTTCTTTGGACACTTGTAGAAGATGTATACACACTGCCAATCCTATTTTTTCTCCATTCTTCTCCCTTACTAAGGATGTAGGAAATCTACGGTTCTTAGACTTTAGAACACACATGAGACATTATATCGAACATTAATTTGGTAAATGCTTACCGAAAATCATCCCTACTTTGAAAATTATAATACCAGCGGAGATGGTGTCCATGTTCGTTGTAGAAGTAAAGTAGGACAGTAAATGACATGTTCAAACTGTAATAAGTTAATAACACCGATGGCATAACTGTTTTGAGATGTGTACCAAAAACATTTTGGAAAATTAAACAGAACTACATGGTGCTTGATTATAAAACTTTTTCTGTCGTGATAAATTGTTTATGAATGAACATGATAGTAGGAGTGTTTTCCAAAGAAATACATCTATTTCATCTATAGCATACGTACGTATAATTGTCATCTTGTACATACTTTCTAGATAAAAGAACACTAACCACTAATTGTTTAATGCATCTAAATTCAAAATATAAATAATAAGTTATATTTTCTATGATATGTTGAAATGTCTCAAAACAAACCAACCTACCCTGTTGCGTAACTTGAGGAGGCTTACAAATGTACAATTTTTACAGTACACCGTTAGCATTTTATTGAATGCATGTAGTCTGTAAAACGGGTGCATTTACAAAATGAATTTACCAGGGTGAGCAAATAAGAAATATTGATCAATTTACTGCAATCATGCATTAGAAACAAGAAATGACCACAATACTCTGTGACTATTATTATTATCACTAATTACAATCACGAATATGAATTTCCCAGTTTCGTTTCATTTGCCGTACAGGTATTTGAAATAAATCTTGGAATCTTGGAATAAATTGCATTAAAAAATTAATAAAAATTATTACACTTCCAAGTTATTTTTAGTTAACTCATTTTGACAGGACATTGTGGCAGAGATTTCTATTATCTGTAGTCACATCTATCGAAAATCCAAAGCATCAATGTTGGGCAAAAATAATAACTTGGGCATTTTACTGTAGTGTCAATCACTAAAGTGCATTTACTTTTATACCTCTCGAAAGCCAATTATTTTGTTGAAGCCGACAAGTAGTCTAGTCTGAGTCTCGAACTCGAAACTACTTTAAAATGAATCGAATCTAGCGTTCCATAATAAAACATCTGTTTGTCTTAGAGAATAATCTAATCTTGCTGAAGTGCGCTGAGTAAGTAAAAGTATGAAAAAATGGAGGCTCAATGCTCCCTAATTATTTCATTGCTACTAATGTGTATTATGTCTGCTCGGAGAGAGCAATTGCTTCGAATTACATGCTCACTGCCATTCAAGGAGTCGCAAAACAAAACTGATTCTCATTCTTTACTAAATACCAAGCAAAGATGCTAAAAGTTGACGGGAAACTTGGTTGTCTTGTCTGGTGTGGACTGAATGTATAACTATAATGACTGACACAACTATGCATTTGGTATACGTATCTGATAGTGCGGGTGCTTCTGTAATGTTAATGGAAGTAAGTACACTGATCTGACTTATAAATTGCTAAATCATCCTAATTTTCTCGAGCTACAATACTCCATTACTACTACATTCCATCAAGTTTAAGTTCTACTTGTATTTAGTTTACTACTGTCAGGGAATTTCAGCTTTGTGGCACGTGCAAAATATAAATTGATACTAGCAGTGTGTTAAAGCCCAAATGGAAGAATATTTAATACATTATGATGTGCTATGCATACATAATCTTAACATATCATCATTTAAATTAGTTACCTTTTATATTATTGTCTTAATCCACGTACCTACCTATTGTACATATCAAAAACTATCTTTCACAAAAAACTAATCTACTTACTCAATCTCCACTTAATATTATCAACATTTGCTTTGTTTCACAGTTGAATACAACCTTGCTGTATTACTGTGCATTATTTTCCACATCAATAACCCACAGCTACATTACATTACAAAATTTAAACTCTATTAGCTTCTGCCTTTGCCATCATCCACCAAATCCTTCAGAAAAGGATACATAATCTCATTCTTGGAAATCTCATAATTCAATAAAAGTTAGAATATTATACTGCTTCACATCTAACATTGAACGCGGAAAATACATCTATAGTGTCTGATCTTTACACTTGCGTTTTCTGGCAAAGATTTATCTTTCTGTGATAGTATCTAATGGACTGAACTACCTGACTTAACTGAACTTTACTGAAACAAGATATAAGATAAAAATATTTACAGGACATCTACATTTTCCTAAAATGTTTAAGTCACAATTTTTGTTAAATGTATTACAGATGCATTGTAGTTTTCCTTTTCATAGGTGTACAAAATATCGAAACACGTATCATAGTGCAGTAAAGGTAAACTATAAAACAACATGAAACGTCGATGGTCATTGACTCATGTCATAGTCATGACTATAAAGTAATGTGATGTGACCACTGCATTTTATTTTAAAGCTTGACCAACAATTATGATGACTGTGTTTAAGCACTTAAACAATGCGATAAGAGTTGTCGACTTCAGATTCGAGATGGGAATTGAACTTTAGAAATTGCCGAGAGTCATTATGACTTTGCCTTACTAGGAGTGTAGGAGCTGTGTTGACTCTTGCTTTGGTTACATCAACTTTTCAAGTTCACTTATGTCTGAACAGTTGAAATGCAATTGAAATAATTTCATTAGGAAAACCACACCTTGGAAAGCATTGCTCACCTTTATCAATTATTATCTATTGCCGAGATCTGATTTGGTCTGTCAGAGAGCCGACTATGACTATCATCCATCTATATTGACTCAGGAACCTTTTGTAAGAATTTCCGAGTTGCCGCATGCAGTTAGTCATTTAATTTCAGCAGAGAGAACAATTAGATATTAGATTACCCACCTTTACTAATATCTAATCTTTTGGCCGTGTGTGTAGTATGTACACACTTAGGTACGAAAATATTTTCTTTTCCGCTAGTCTTTGTTATAAATGCAATATTCATCATTGTAGGAATATGATTTCTATTATGCTCAACTGTTATACTATCATACTAGGAACATACTTTCATAAGGTAGGTGCATTTATTTAATATACAGCAATATAAGCTACTGGCTAATCAAAATGGTATCTCTACTTACAATTTCATTTTGAGCAAAAGTCATGCAGATAGCATCTTCTCTCTGCTAATCATTTTTTGTATTACCCTTTAGCTTACCTTAGCATATAATGCAATAATATTTATAGTGAGATAACCCTAATGTGTAATAGATGTAAAATAATATTCTAAAATGCGATTATCATTTAACTAAATGGTTTTATTGGCCTATTACATACATATAAACAAGTTGGTATTACTTTACTTACAGTAGTTCTTGGCATTCCTTTAGCTTCATTCATTGTACATACTGTAATACGTTGTATAAATACCTAAATTGAAGTCGCTAATTATATTAAAGTAATAAAGAACTTGAAGCGCTATGTGGAATGATTAAAATAGTAAACTATGAAGTTACGATGAAAAGATGGATTTGGATTGGACACAGGAAAGAGTTTGTGATTTATTTTGCCAAAAGTGTACGCTAAGACTCAGGTAGTATTTGTATAGGTAGTTTGAAGAGCTTAGCCTAAAGATTCATTGTATTCGTGCTAGATATTTTGTCTGAAATACCGGACGCTCTCAAGGTAAATCAAACGACAAATATGAAGTGCATGCAATTGAATAGGACGATAAATTCAAAAATTAATATTTATCTGCAAAAGAAATTGGCAATAGGAACTAATAATTAATTATAATTACATATGTACAATTATGCTGTGAAGGTATTGTTTGTAAATTGCGATACGAAGGTAAAAACTGGCAGATTAACAACATTTCACATTACGGTGCGAAAATCACATTTGCAGTATATAACGCAATTAGTTACTGTTGTGCCAAACGACATAAAATACTCATTATGACTAACCATTCCCTTTTTAAAGAGACAGTTATATTGTGATGTTTCTATTCTCATTGCATTTTAGTGCGATATGCTTTAAATATGGACACATTGCCCTAAAAATTGCATGTGTGATTCTATTGATGTTTTCAAGTGTTAGTTTTTGTCCGTTCCGTGTTAAGTATTAGTCACTCGTTCAAGCAAACCTTTCCTGCATTGCTTTACATACAGAACGTACCGGGTACAACCCAATAGGCGACAACCTGCAGGATGAAATGAGATGAGTCCCGTTGAAATGATGATGGGGCATTCGTGCAGAGTAGGTCAAGGGTTTCCCTTTTGAATTCGCGTCATTGAATATTCCTTATCTTGAATCTTTATTGTTTTAGCTGAATTGGATGAAGAGGTGTAAAGGATTACTGTATTATTTCTAACCATGAAACATTTTCATCTAAACACTAGTTCTCCCAGTTCGCACCATTGTGCTGTACCACGAGAACTATTACAATTCATTAGTAAATTAGAATTAACCAAAGTACGACTACTAGTATTTAACAAAAGAATTCCCATTTACTATCTCTAGGAAAATCATTAGACAAACAATAATGTAAAGATTACCGAATACTCGCTACACCCACCAACCTTCAATTTTCAATTTTAAACCGCAACGCAAAATGAATTTCTTCTTCAACTCATACTATCTCTACGCACGATAAATGAAAATTAAACTAATTATAGTTTGAGAATTATTCATGCATTTTAAATAAATAGTATAGTATACAATATAATATGTCCAATAACTCTATATTCCATATTCTAGGACAAGCATATCTAGTACTACGTATTGCGATAATTACGTTTATGGGAGGTTCTTGGTGAAAAGTACAAGTTGACAACGCAATATCTACATATAGAATGAATAAAATATTATTGGACAATAATAATGTAATAAATTCTATAATTTTTGCAGTACAATGTTAATATATTCAGCATATTGATTGATTTTTCGTGTGAATCGCACTCAAATTTTAAGTCTGTTTTACTACCAGACTGCAATAATTCAAATTTACATTGCAATTGATATATATTGCAAAGCAATTGAATTTGAATAGCATTTGCGAAAAGTGTATGCTACGGTATTCTTTATTGCTTTATTACCTAGTTCCATTGGTTGAAGAATATAGTTGTTCTGCTCAATGTCACTCAAAGTCTTTGTTACATAGTTGACCAAGAAAAATTTGCCCGCACTACTGTTCCACTAGAGCAGATCATAATAAAGACGAAAGGGATCGCAAAGTAGTAACCACATAATACAGTACGAAGTACTTTACGATATTCGCAAAATAATTCAACAAAAAAGAATTTTTTTTCCTTACTGAAAATGTCAGTCTTCTGAATACCTATCTAGAATATAATAATAAATATGACAGCAGTTTTTATGCCATAAAGCTTTATAGCGGCAAGCATCCATTATATTTGTGAGGAGATAATAATATGTGCATATTTTAGAATATTATGTAAAAGTTAATACACCTATACTGGTTCTTGTACTATATCTTAAGTAAACTTTAAGAGGATGAAAACTATGAAAGAAAATCGATACAGATGTAATGCATTACAACTACATGGGAAGTTTTCTTGGAAGACAAAGAAAAGGGAAAGGTATCACAACTCCTAACCTGCCGTTCCTAACATAGCCATAGAACGTAACGTATGGCCGGCCACAGACATTATTATTATAAATTACTGACTACTGCATTAGATAGATAAAATAAGTGATGCAAGTACATAGATGAGTAAGTCGAAAAAATCTCTGCCAAAACTGAGTAGAAATGGCAGAGGAGCAAAAGTGTCAGGTTCAAATTCAATTTACGTTCCGGCAGTTGGTCAAGAAATTGAAATCATCATCTCGCCCAGAATATCATAATGTTGCAACAGCTGCCTCCTGTCACAGAAACGACTACCTGAGGAAATCATGATATAAAACACAAGAAAAACATTCTGCAAGAGTATGCACATTATGCAAAATACAGAGAAAGGTTAAACCATGAATGATTAGCTTGGGAACATTTGTTATTTTATATCAGAGGTTCTTTGTACTGCAATGCAATGCTATACCTTCCTTCTATAAAACTTATTTCATATTTAAAGCGATTCAATACAACACATAGATGTCTAATGTTTGTCTTAAATCACCTGTGATTATTGACTGGTTACGTATTTTTCCTTTCGTTTCCATTATTTCAAATGTTGCATTAACATCTCATTTATGAGAGTCATACATATCCATTGTGCCATGGTTATGTCATGGGAAGCTAGGGTTAATCTCCGATGATCAATTAAAAATCAATGCTTTGAGTCAGGAAAAACATGAGTAGCAAAATTAAGGACTTTGACTTCAAAAATCCATTTCAGCAATAAAGACCATGATAAGAATCCCTCTTTTTCTCTTGCAAATTTTGGCTCAAATTGTAAATTCTGCAGATTAGACTAAATTGGATTAAAAACTCTAATTTATATTGCTAATAACTGCTAGTATTGTTCAATGTTACATTAACTCATAAGAATACTTAATACGCACTGGGTGCTGCTGTGTAAAATTTTGTGAATGAGATAGTATTGAAATTGGAACTCGATTAATACCTTACAAAAAATCTCAATGTGCCCAAGGGAGAAAATTAAAGAAATATCTTCATTTTTGCTGTCGTTTATGCATTTGCCTTACCTCTTTTTAATCAGCCCACCTAAACACTTTGTAAAAAGTCATTAGTTTTGATAAACTCACCAACTCACCACCCAAGTAGATATCCAGAATACCAGTTTCAATTAAACGCGAATTGGAATTGGTTCATTAATAATAACATTTTATAACAAAAGCAACTGCACACAATCATGCACTTTTCATGCATGTCTTCTAATTATCCTACATACCTATTCGTTGAAAATGTTAAAAAAAATTATATTACAGTCAATAAGGCGTTAAATTGTATACCTATAGATTTTGCACTGTACAATATAGTTTATTTCTTCGCCGTAGGTAATCTGCTTATGTTTTCTTATGAAAAAATTGTCTATTTTTTTACTTCTACACAAAAGTGATAGACAAGTAATGAGTTCTGCAGACAAAAAGCACTATTCCTTGTGACGTGATAATTTGTGATGTGGTGTGTTTGCATCAACCGAGTGGAAATGCAATTTACCTAAAATTTATTTACACCTCATTTTAGTGTAAATTGTCATGTCTTTTAATGCGTAATGCAATGAAAGGGGCAATTAGACAGTTAAAACATTTAAACAGTAGGTAATAATACATTTAAGTTAGTGCAGAGTAAGATAGAAAACAGAAAAGGTTATCATAAAAGTTTTTAACAAATATCTAAGGTTCAGCGGTCATCATCATTACATTACATCAATAGTTTGTTAAGTCCGCATTCCAAATATTACAATGTCCAATGAAATACAAACTTTTTCAGAACAATTGTGATTTGATACATAATTCTATTAATGTTGAATTTTTTCCGCACAAGATGATTCATTGAGAGGAGTGAGATGAGAAAAGGTAGACGTTACATGCATAAAGCATTTACATTTGTTTTGTTTACGTAGTATAAGTAATGTAAAGAGGATATGCGGATTTTGAAGCAATTTAGAGCCTTATGTCGACGTAGGTAGAGCATCCTGCCTTGTTACACCTCATTACTGAGAAATTGTAAAAACATCCCAACATATTCACAGATCTAAACTCATTTCAAATAAAGATAAGTATAATAAAATAACTGAAATGCAATCCGGCGTACAAATGAAACTACTGCGAACTGCAAATGTATGAAGATTTGTCCTTGTGCAGATTTGGTAAGCTTATCTTTTAATCCACCTTAAAATTTTTGCTTTGCCTTTTCATTTGAGAAGATTCTCGTCAGAAATATATTAAGTAACATCCATGTATGTCAACTACAAGATGAAGGTCCCAGCTTTGAGTCTTCAAAATAGGTGGCAAATGTTTTTCGACATGATTGTTTTTGCTATGCACGGTTCAAAAGGTTGTTAGTGCTCTTCGATCAGGCTGCACAGTTTTTACTTAGGAAAGTAAAGAAAACATGAAACGAATCAACTGCGTGTGTCCACTATTGTTTTCGTGGCTTTTTTCGCTGAAGATACGTAAAGTAATTGCTTTACTAATACGTAATGATATACACTTGGTGTATCTACATACATATACCAACACTTTTACAAATTAGACACACTTGAGTTCAATCAGTTGAAAACTGTCGCTTTCACTACGGGCATTCTTGCGAGTCTAAATACTACTTGTAGTAATACATACTATTAGTATACACTTGTATTTCATGCAACATAACAACATGTGCGTAATGACAAACAATACCAAAATGTAACACAATGGTGAAGAATTACTTTATGTTCAATATATTGTTATGACCGTGACACACCCATAGTATACATCTTTAAATAAGTGTGTCTCCTAAATAATGTATTAAAGCATTACAGGACATCTTGCTATTGTGTTCATTTTAAATAGCTTATTACAAATAGTATGTAAGGGCAATTACTGTGTGAAACGCTAATTGCTATTTAATATAGGACAGGAAAATGATTCTCCAATTTATGTCATTTTTATTTTTTCCACAGGTAAATTAATTTTTAGTCAGATAAAAGTGTAATTGCTCTAATGACAATCATTTAATCATTACGTCATGTCTGTTTAACAAGCGAAAATTAGCGTACGTGCATGTATGTCCTTTCTCAGTTGTTTTCAAACTCATTCATGAATGAATATACAGAGACATTTTTCAAAACCTGTTGTACCTCTGTAACAAACCGTAAATTATCATGTTAAGTATGCAATTTATGTATATTTTGGTGATGCTTAGTCAAAAATTTAAGGAAATGCTAATGAATTTACATAACCATGCCTTATTTCCAATTTAGTACAAGAACCGTAAGCAATATTTACTATTTAGACGTAGATTTTAGCGTGGCATATAAAATGCTTACATTTTCAATCATTGTAACGAAACACAACAGGATTTTAGGATTAACCTTAGCATAATGCTGACTTAACTTGGTTCACCGCTGACTGCTGACTTGCATGCATTCTCCGAAAAGCAAATGAAGGGGAAACCAGATTAAAAGGGGATTTTTCAGAAGTTAAAGGTTCTCATTTCTTTTACCATTTCATGGCATTTGACTTTTTATCGCTCAACAGTCGAGGAGAGTTTGGCTGGTTGAATTCTCTACTTGTGTTTGTGCAAACTGTACCAGCGTACTTTAAATATCTGTACCAATGATAATAGTAGTACTGTAGCTCTTACAGTACTGTAGTATACTACGCATGGGTTTAGACATACCATGGATGGTTCAAGTAATTTACGAAAAATAAGGAAAGGAATGTGTTCCTTACTGGTTTTGGTTGCATTGCATGAGCAGTGTCATTATTTCACTGTAATCTTAAGTCACTTTACTTTTACTTACTGTTTGCTTGCATTGCAATTTCCAATCCATTATAATGTAAATCCACACAACTGTAAATGAAATTTCGTACACAAAATACGTCGAGTCGGATCTTTTCGTTACTTTGGTTAGTCAACTGCTACAGTTACATACTTATAACATAACGTAGCACCTTGTACTCCATACAAACCTTATATTACACAGATAATAACGCAAAAGTTATTATTTACGAGTTTATTACATTCCATAGAGAATGTACATAAAATGGTCTATTTCATTTATAGCTTATTTAAGTATAGTAGTAATAACAAAAACACATGTCTCAGTAGGTATATCTCAATTTTTTCTCTTTCTTCGTTTAAATGTATTAAGGAATCTTTGCATTTAAGTTTATATAATAACTTTGCACATCACGGAGCACTAAAATCATATATAATAATGTACAGTGCCTAGCCTATAAGTAGTCTTTAACAAAATTCTGTTAAATCTACATAACAGAGAAGATACCCTTTTGGTACTCTTCCTTTTCCTTAGCCTCAGCTCATTGCATTGTCTGAATCAGTTGAGTCAGAATTGCATCCAAACAAACAGAAGCAACGTAAAGAAGCAGGTGTGATATATTGTTAACACCAATAGCTGAAAAGTATACAACAACTTAACGTATTTTGCACATCCATTGCAGAAATGCTTAAACTTTAGACAAATACACGGCATAATAGAATTTGTGTTGTGTTCGCTCTAATGCAATAAGTAATGCTTACTTTTCAGTGCATATAAATTTCTGTGCTATACTGTTGTGCATACTATTTGTATGTAGCATTACAATTCAAGTTACAGTTGGTTGTCAGTAGGCAGACGTCTTCAGAATAAATGTTGTAAATATCAGACGAGGAAGGAAGAAAAAGAAAAACGAAAACAGAATAAAAGGTCAAGAGACTCGAGACTTTTATACAAATTCATGCAATTTCAGATATGTACCATACCAGTACTGAACTTATAGGTACTACATATAAAACTCACTGACTTACTTGAATTAGCTGTGCTTTTGTTAGTATTGCATTGCGTAATAAAGATGTGATCGTTGTAGTTGTAGGTGTGTAATTCTTATAGTAAATCTTTCCAATTGTTGTAATTGTCTCGAATAAAAGGTCTAAATTGAATTACTTCTTTCTTACGCATTTCCCATGCAGCCTCCGTATGCATCTACGGTAATATCAGTATAGGGACTTCCAGTAAACATTTTCTGTCTTAAGCAGAACTTATGTAATTGTGATGCATTGCATAAATACATAGGTGCAGACAACCAGAACATTATTCTAATGTAAATATTATTAAATTGTAACATGTAGAGTGAACAAATCATATTGCCGATGTAAAAAAGAAAAGGAAAAAAATGAAAGGAGACTTACACGTGAAAGTTTTTATAGTGCTGAGGAGTTCATCTCAAAGCGCCGTTATCTAATCATAATCTTTAACTTCCATTTTATTAAATAAAGTAATAACTTAATTTTTCTCACTTTTGGACGTGGATTAGAGCTGGGCAGCGTTTCTCACTTTTTTCCGCACGTTGAATACGTGTGCAAGAAAATGGAATTAATTGCAACTGTTGCAGTTAGCCGTAACGATGAGCACGGTAACTACTCCAATTTGCCAGAAGGAAGTTTACTTTGTACCTGCTGACCTTAAGGATTTGGATTAAAAAAGTAGCCGCACATTTCTGCATCCTCCATCTTTCTGCATCTTCCATGAGAATGAAAATCAGCAATGCAAGTTCGCATGCAAAGAAATAAACAAATGAAACCCTCTGCAAACCCTACCGCTATAATGGACTCACAAATTCTGTATGTAAATAACCAATTTTCAGTTCACAATTGCCTGACATTTCATAATTGATTTTGCGACCCATATAATAACAACTTGTAGATTTTTATTTGCTTGGGCACCAGTAATAGCCATAACGAAATGCTGAGTTATATTATAGGGTATCACGAATTTTTATAAAGAAACCGGAGAATTTTGATAAGCCTTGCACACTTTGTAGTCTACATTTTATAAAGCACCTATTCAGGTTGCACGCACAAATGTCTCCTTAAGGCAATCATAATTTTTCAGCTTAGTAAAAGATTTCTGTTGCTCATTGGATTTGTATGGCCAATGCTCATTTGATAGCAGAAAGGGTAAAAATATTAGATTATTTTACATTTAAAGCAATCTCAAAATGGTCTGATGTCCAATTAAGTTTTAAAGACGAAATGTGAAATAAAAGCAACCTAACGACAATTGAAAAGTGATGAAGGGTTAAAAAACCTTAAGAAGCAGACGTGAGAACATCACGGAATTATTTGGTTTTTTAAATTCACTCCACACTCTCATCTTCATTCCCTCGTAGCATTGTTTTGTACATGTGTTAAAGAACACTGATGAATAAGGCCGAAATGAAAATATAGAGCGTGATACAGTATAGTACACATTGGTAGAAACTTTGATAAACTAAAAGAGCGTGCCATTAAAATACACCGGAAGAATAAGTATGTCTTAATAAGAATTTGTCACTAAGACTGTCATTTCATTTTTGTATGTAACAGGTTACCAAATAAATTCCTTTATTGTGTAGTAGCTTCCACTGCACAATATAGTTCACTCAGACGCAGGTGTTTACCATTTCAGCGTATTTGCCTCTTCTTCCATCCAAGTAAGCTCATCTCACAGTAACACAAAACAAGAAACCTCAACTTGTTTAAAAAAAGTCGAGAAATAATTTTATTTACTGCAGTTTTTACAAATGAAAAACATTTACTTTATGCTTTCAACATCGTGTGTACCACTGCTCATATGATCTTGATGTATATATGGTTCATACAACGCACAAAGATATAGAATAGTTCGTGATTTATTATTTTGTCAACTATGGGAACTACGTAGTGTGAAGTAGACACATGCATGACACATTTGTATGTGTAAATGTGTATCAATTGAAAAATCTGTAAGAGATACCTCCATGAAGCGTGAGTGAGAAAAGCAGCATTTTACGGAAGTAAAGCAACGATGAACTGCATTGAATGCATATGAAATGAAGGGAAAGTATTCATTTTTATTCACAACACAATGAGTTACAATAGTACAACTCATATAACAACAAAATACATTAACAAAATCTGACATTGGTACTAGTTTTGACTTTAGAAATACAGATGACCATTTCTCTTGAGATTCACATCTAATACTAAATTGGTCTCTACGTAGTTTACAGTTATTGTGATTGTGATCCAGATACATACATACAGGTTCTCTACACAACATACATAATATTTAACGTAAATAAATAATTTATTTTTAACATAAAATGCTTTAACAACGGTATACGAGTATTATCAAATTGGTTCACAGTCACAAGATCATTAAGTTAAATGCCTTATAGGTGTATATTGTCTGTATTCTCTTCTAATAGTACATCAATAACGTAATTTAATGTTATTACTATGTATAATGAAAAATTCTTTGTTACCCTTTTTTGAACTCTGAATTTTGGATTCTGAAGAATTTCGCTACTCTTTGTTTACTGAATTCAGTGAATTCCCTGAGAATTAATTTGCAGATGAGATTCTTAAGAATGAACGGTTAATATGGAAAGTAGTTTACATACAATCGCATTTAACGCGCTACATAACAACATAGTAATAACTAAAAAGTTCTGAATGAATATATAAATATAAAATTGTAATTGAAAACAAAATAGATTTTACTTTTGTATGCAACAGAATTGCTCAAAGAAATTAAGTCAACAATAAATTATTTCCAATCTGAAATGTCCATCTTTGGTTTAATTGTTAAAGTTCACGTAGATTTAGGTACTAATGATATGTATGTTCAGATAGTGTTATTATGCTGCAATAGGGATAAGGACATAGCAAGACTCACATTCCCTGCTATTAAGTGAACCAGCTAATGTATAGGTATTTCAGCCAAAATTTTTTAACAAAAACAAAACTGTTAGAGATTTACATTCATGGCATACAAACAAATAACTTTCATACAAAACAATACTACTTAAATGCCCATAGTATATAAATAGTTAACGAACGTTTTTAAAATTACAATATTGGTAGCCACCCCACCCTATTGACGATAAGCAACCTATAAACTATACAGACTCCACTCCAAATTCAACGAACACGCTAGACCAGCAAACGCTTTTTGTCTCTAATCTATATACTATTAGCTCTCTGATCATTTCAATACAAAACAGCTTGAATGCAGACAATCTCACTTTTTACAATACTATACAACAATTCAAATTAAAGCTTCCATGTAAGTTATTGTCGTTTCTTCTGATTACTAACGTTTAGGTACATACCAACATACCTAATGAAGTAATGTAATATTTATGTATTTGTCTACTTTCCTTAGTCTCTAGTCTCTAAACTACTTTTGTGTACCGAATTCCTCAAGAATGGTATTTGTATGTAAAATACTTATCAAATCACAAATGCAGCTTTGCTAAGCACGATAACGTATGTAACTTATTGCATATGTAAGGATGTAATGTACCTTAATTACAATTATAATAATTTAACTTCTACCCAAATCTGGATTTCTATTCGCACGTAGCATACTGTAATAACCTATGTACGATTCACAATAACATATTATATTACAATTTGTTAAAATTATTCCTGGGTATTTCATATCTAGCAAGCCAAAGCCTTACTTCTGCTACAGCACTACATAAAATTCAGTACACCGTGTATCTGTACTATAACTGTATTTGTACGTTTTTGCTTCCTATTTAAGCTACTTTTAATGCATTATTATGATTCATATCCTTATAATGAAAACTATTCAACTACACAAGTACACAAGGAAAATGAATAATCGAATGACCATAGCCCATGAACAACAACAAACTATTAAATGTAAAACATGTTCAGTATCATAAAAGACGAAATACGTATTAATTTGGTACTCTGATTAGCATTTGTCTCCTACAAAGTTACATTACTTACTTAACTATGGCAAAATGCTAATTTCATACATTAAGCATGTCTCTCTGTGTTTGTGTACCAACAATAAATAGTGCATAAATTCAAAACATAGGTAAGTAAAAAGGTGGGTATTTGGCTTCTCTTAGTCATTCCTATTGGTCAGGCGTCATTTTGTCATGTAAATATAAAAAAGTCTTTAACAGTAACAGTAATATCTGTAGGTAGGTATATATTTCCTTAGAAATAGTGGTTTGAGTAGAGAGTCGGTTAAGGTACAGTCCGTACCTATTAAACTACCTACTAAAATACTTATGCAATGTATCAGTAGTACATACATAGATAAGATTGCAAACATATGAAGATGCTATTATAAATGAGATTCTTCCTACTTAGAATACTAACTACAAATGATTGCTACACTAGATTACGTGTACTACCAATGCGAGAATCTGTAGTAGGGTTGAGGTCCAGGTTGGAAAGGTGCGTGTTTGGCTTGATGGTATTTCTTGGCTTCGGATCTCTTGAGTGCAAACCAGAGCGTTGCTGTGGCCGAGATGACCAAGACGACTCCCAGGATGACCAAGGCGAGAATGACAGTTCCGGGTGAGACGCAGACGTTATTGCCAGACAAGGCAGCACTGGCTTGGAGCAGCGGCACTTGATTGTTGTTGCTGAAGATGGATTGGGCATTGTGGCCGTTGCTGGGACTCGAACTGCTGCTCCCGAAGTTTGTGTCACTGAACTGACGACTGCTTACGGATTCACCAGCAGTGGACGAGTACGAGCCCCCGTTGCCGGCCGGTGATTGATGTCTTTCGTAATGATGACCACCTGCCACCAAACCATTCAAATCAGTTTATACAATTCAGTCCTGTTACAACCAACCATTTCATTATTCACCAAATAAGAGTGACTTTCGACTGAAAAGGGAGACGAGACGACCTAAACCTAAACTACTAAACCAAAGTAATCAACCTTTAAATAAATTATTCTTTTCACATCACTTTATTGTGTTTCCCTACTAGATGTGATTGCAAAGCACTTTTCTATTCATTACAATTCATCCACTATCTTTTCTTTTTTTTCTTTT
The DNA here is from genome assembly GCA_020352615.2 of Yoshiicerus persimilis. Taxonomy (NCBI): domain Eukaryota; kingdom Metazoa; phylum Arthropoda; class Collembola; order Entomobryomorpha; family Tomoceridae; genus Yoshiicerus; species Yoshiicerus persimilis. The sequence goes on along the minus strand of CM036940.2, from coordinate 28,793,356 downwards.
TTGCCGTTTCAATTGTAATCTAGACTATAGTACCTAATCGTATGGTAAATACCTTAGAACTCCTACAAGCAAACCTTTATCAGTATAAAACCCAGTAGTACAAAGGTACTCAGATAGCATGTAAGGCAGATGTAATATCACTATACTAATACGGTGATATCCATGTACCTATTGCCAACTTTTTACTATGTAGTGATACAACTGTCTCTTTTGTCTCCCAAATAAATTACTGTATACATTTCTATTGCAACGATACATCTGTACAACAAATACACAGAAATCCAATGTCAATGTTCTGTTTTTCGCCTAACACTTAAAGCAAATAAGTTAGACAATAAGAATGGCTAACAGTTTTTCTTTCTTCACAATAAATTGTCCCAATGTAACATACCTAAAGATTCACTAGATTGGAAGCAATGGACAATAAATAACATGGAACCAATGTACTGTTTTCCTGTACTCCCATTGACACAAAATGGATGGGAGAATACTACTGGTTACTACACCATATTCACGGTATACAAATGCATAATTACTTTCCAAACACATCTCATCTATCATAATAACTGTAAATAGAGAACTTTTAGGTCCTCTACTATGTACAAATGCATCAAGTGGGAATGTGAGAACCTATTTTTAATTATTTTACTCTATAGGTCTGTTACTCTAATATACAAAACGTGATTTGTCCATTCAAACAGTAAAGTAGCAAAATATTAAGCTTTGATGGCTATTTAAATGTATTTTGATGGTATACTGTTGCTTTTCCTGTTTGGGGCGACACAGACGTGTGACAGCATAATTCTCATAATGCACAAGTACATAACCATGATTCATGATATTCATAAGCCAAACTACCATATGAATGGTAGTTTACATCATAATATATTTGTCAGTTACCTAATGGTTCAACTCTTTAATATTCAAAAAATAAACACAGTTAAAACTGTTATCTATGGAGAATGCAGATTTATCTTCTCCAAAAATAAACCGACAACAGTTATGACTATGACCATACATTACGTAATTACATGCTTTCGCTTTAGTTTGTTTAGAAAAACTTACGAAGATAAAGATTTTGAGCATGAAGTGCAAGTACAGTGGATGTGACAAGTGTGTAAAAGGCGATGATCTGATCTGATTGAGAATTATCTAGTGGTATTACGAAGAAAAGGCGGAAGGATGTGTTGGTATTCCATGTTTTGCGTAAAATTGTCGAGAGAAATAGCGATAGCATGCAAAATGTGGAGAGAAGATGCCCAGCATGTGTTTACTTTAGGAGTTGAATTCCAGTTTGACAAAAGAGTCCAATCTTATCGTGTCGTCTGTCTGTTTATAGTTTACACGTGAGTATGTTGGTCATACGGATGTTAAAGTTATTATGCACAGCAGAGGACACAAATTTGCATGTTAGTTTGCCTCGTTTGGTTGCCTTGCTCGACTACCTCACTCACTCACACCCTTTTGCCTTACAGAAACTATGAAGTCTAAGGTTTTCATAAATAGGAATGAAAAGGGAAAGAGTGTTATCCTCAGAGTTTAGGTAAGTTACTAGTGTTGGCGATAAAAGATAAGTTTTCATACTGTTTTCCATTGGCCATGGATAACAAAACCTAAATAAAGAATGTGTGCACAACTGAGAGAATGAAAAGGCAGAGAAAAGGGCAATGATCTTCCTTTTAAATCCTTTGCTAGTTTATAATTGTCAGTCCCCCCTTGATTTCCTAACAAACGGATTGTTCAGTTGTTTGTGATATGAATGAGCATTCCGGTTAAATCAGATCACTCACACCTTCTGTACACTCACTATTATTATGCCCTTCCCTGCATACGGTACTTTTAAGCGCATCACATTTACAGTCACATACCAATTAAACTTTCAGGAAAATCTACGTATAGGTACAGCAGACCAGCCCAGACGAGACACACAAGAAAATAAAACTAAGATTTGCATAAGTAAATACCTACTACTTTCGCTCTTACACAACTTCGTCACATTAAAGATCAGATCACATCAAACAATGTACCAAACTCTGTGAATCAAAGTCATGTATTCCTTCCTTTGTATTCCCGAGAGTCAGATTCAGGTGACATTTCAGTTTAAAAGAATGAACAGCTAATGAAAGCTCATGAACAACCTAATTGAGATTACAGTGCGTTCACACATGACACGCAAATTATAAAATCATTGTTTACGCCCAAGTATTTTCAGCCTTCTTTAAGTACGTACCAGTATCTACCTACAACGTTTGTACATAACTATTTACTTAATATGCAAATGAAAACAGGAAAAAACTAAACAAATTCTACAAACAATTAATTACTGTTAGCAAAGGTCATTCGTTCCTTACATTTTGGAGAAAAACAATAAAAGTATCCTTTCCTTTATTTTTAGTATTTGTTTCGATTATTACTACTGTGCAATTATAGAGAGAATACTCAAACCTACATGCAAATAGACCTAGACACTTTTTTTAAATTAGCTCTCCCTATCATCTCCGCAAAGAATACCATTATCCTGCAATATACTGGAAAGCCTATCATGAAATAGTTTTAACATGAATTAAAGAAAATATACGTATTCATCAGATAGTGAGAGAGTATCTCTAGATTTAAAGTTTTCTTCACACATAATAATATTATCCTTGCATACAATACTGTCGCTCTGTAGATATTAATTTCTTTAACGTTAATATTGAGTAAAGGATAAGTAGGTCAGTACAAAAAATTTACGACGATTTTAAGAGATCCAAACGTAAAATACATAATATTCTATGCAACTTTCAAGGAAAAACCAAAATCAAATAACTTTTGCTGTAAACGCAAATATGCGCAAATATAGTAATGCTTTTCACTTGATATGGGATTTTCGAATGACTATTCCGGTCATTTACTCACTTTTAATACCATAATAGCATGATATTTAAGCCTAGTGATGTAAAAACAATTTCACTCAGGATTAGATTTTGTGAAAACTGTAAATCTTGTTGCAACGTGGGTGTGTAGCTCTTAACAATGGTAAAATATGAGGAAAATATATTTTTCAAAGGTAAAAGGTAAAGCTTCTTAAGTCAACCTAAGATTAGCATATGAAATCTTCTGAAGTACTACAAAGAAGCAACCAGATTGCTTACAATAATCTAACGCTACATTTTTCCACGTTATTGTAATTTCTCTCACTGAAGCAAAGTCAACTGCTAATGCATCACACGTAACCGTTGCTTTCTATTAAAATTATGGTAAGACATTGTGAGGGTAATGGGAACCCAAACGAAGCAAATAACCTAACCAAGTTCGCATGACATAACATTGATGCATGTAAAGTTAAGTCTGAAGAAAGTGCATGGACACCACAATTTTCAGTCAGTCAGTCTTCAATGATGTTTGTTACTTAATACGTCGGTAATTTGATTCAGAGGGATCTCTCTTTTAACTACTACTAAATACATTGCACTTGGATTACAGTTACCAAATATCAATTCAAAATTGCATGCACAATATTATTCGGAAATTCATTTTTATCTAGTTTTACTTTGTACTCTACATTATATTCCTTTCCGTAACATCGCATTTACGTAATTCATATTATTATTTACGTTATTATAATGAAGTGCATTTCCTTATTCTCATATTTATTAAGGTCCTGTTTCTTACAGGTACTTTTAGATGCACCATACTTATTGGATCACAGCGCACAGGATCATAGTATCCCTTCTGCATATAATCACAATCACAACTTTATTCATGACATGACCTACGATACGTGTTTTGTGTAGACATAAATTTATGGAAGGTAGGTATATAATCTACATACAAAAGATAGAAAAACCTATTTATGCCAATTTTATACCCCTAACTAAATGCTATTGCTGTCTCGCTGTACTTCTCGTTGGATATTGTTTGGGATTAATACTCCTGGTACAGGCCATTAGCCTGCGACACAAAGGTGCAACCGTGCTTTAGTTTTAAGACGACACCTACACCGGTTTGTCATCAAATTGGCTTATAGCAAATAACGGCAAAATAGAAATCAATCTAGCCGATAAAAGATCTGATTTACAAGATATCTATCCTTAACAAGATTGAAAAACCGAATACTAAAAGATAAACTGGAACAGAGAAATACCATTTTGTTTTGTTGTCTACGGGGCGACTGGTTAAATGGGGTAAGTTACACCACTATGTAATTATGGATCAAACAGATTGTAAACATCCCAACAGTAAAATGAAATAATATAATTTCACATTACTGGATCATTTCATTCCTTTCCATTGAAATACTCGAATAAAACGAGCATTGAATATTGAAATAAGACCATTCTCCACTTATAGTGATTTCTTCGTAATTTTTTCATTTCAATTTTTCTTCTTAGGTACTTAGTATCTATTTTGAATAGTAAAACTGGAATAATCAAAGGGACGAGAATGCTCCCTTTTTGAAAACTCTGTAAACTTGTAAAATCCTAAATTGAAGTCGGATAAAATATTCAATCTTTGAACAATCATGCTTTCCATACTAAAGTCACACGAGGTTGAGTTTCAATCAGCTAGATTTAATGAAGCAGATGATGTGCTTGTCAAAGTCAAATGTGAGTATAAAAATTTTTTTGATTAATAGACAACTGAAATGAAAAACGAATGTTTCATACCAATATCTTCTAGGTCAGGTGCAGTTACTTCCACTGAATTGAAAATATCAGCAGTGTCGAGGAGAACATCTGCAATACGCCCATATTTCTCTCTCCACGTTCCAAAATGATTCATTCCACTGTCGCAAGGTTCACTTGGACACAGTCCTTGGCAGTAGGCTACTGAGCACTTTACATGAAGGTGCTCGCGTTCTGGAAATTTAAAAGCTGGAAATGACGAAAAATGGAGTGTAATCAATCGGTTCCGAGACTCAATAGGAAGTCTCCTCCGCCGGAAATTTGGAACCAATGCTTTATCCACAGAACATCCAGCAGAATCGAGAATTTGTTGGGCTCTGTAACCATCGTTTGTGGCTCTGGAACCATCGTGTGCCGTGCAGTTCACTATTCTAGCATCATAACCCCCTAAAAGTAAATAAACGATAAAGAAAATTACTCAATAAGTTTACGACAATGAATAAGAAATGGTAAATTTAATATTCCTTATCATTGCTTCGGTTTCGGTTCACATTCGCATTATTGCTAGAGCTAGAACCAAATATTTTTACTCGACATAATTACCATTTAATTTTGGTACAATATGAAAAACTAACAACCAAACCCTCATAGGGATGAATATTTTCATACTAAGGTCTAAACAAAAATCTCTTACGTATAGGTATAGTCTACATTGCATAAATTAGCAACAAAAACTGACTAATGCAAATATAGTTTAGACCGCAAAATTTACTTTCGCCGTACATAAATATTTGCCATAGTCTAAGGAGAAATCACTGTCATAAGAGTATATTATTTAACCAATATCATATGATGGATAATCTCAATGGGCAATTGTAGTGATTACCTATATAATAAATATATAATAAACTCTAACCAATCAGAGCTCAGTTACACTTTAAAAACACCTCTGTAAACATTGACATAAGTTGAGCAATATAATTCGTTTGGTCTTGTTTTTAAATATCCACATGGATTCAGACAAACAATACAAAAAACACAGAAACTCAATAAATGATAATTACTAATTACATACACAATTATATATGGTTGGTCTGTAACTATATATTGAATAACATCCCCAAATAATAGAGCAAGTTATGAGTGTCTTCAAGTTTTATACTGTGACGGTATGGCACTTCGAATTACTAACTAACATTTGCAGCATAACAATAATCTACGTTTGCATATTAAACATAGTTGATCATTTAATAGAATAAATTGTAGAAAGTTGTTTCCGATTGCAATTCTTACTCATGACTTTTGTTGAAATTACAAGAGTGACATCTTCTCCTACGTTAATCGGCGACACCCTCTTAGATTTGGGCGACGGGTCTTTACCCGCAAGAATTTCCATCCATGCTTCACCAATTTTAGATGATATTTTAGGAGCACCTTTAGCCGTTTCTTGTGGTATTCCAAGTCGGCGACCTTTTCTGGAACTAGGTAGATCTGATTCATCTACCCTGTAAATCGTAAAACAGTAAAACATAATTAAATATTCATTAAGGACACTTGTATTGCGAAAACAGTGAATGTTTGGGTGCATAGAGATACTTACGACTGAGGAATGTCATCCAGATATGCTTGTTTTGTTTCCACACAGTTAACAGTGACTTTCTCATCAATAATTTGTTGTAAGAATGAAGAATACTGAATATACAGGGAAACTTCATGCCGTAAATCGTTGTCCAGATCCTGAAACAAAGATAAGTAAGAAAATTAGTTTCTCTCTTCACTTCACCTTTTTCTGACCTAAGTTTTCTCACACTATTATTTTATTGTTTCTATCTTTAAAGGTTATCATTTGGTATGATAATTAATTTACAATTATTTCAAACGCATATATTTAACAATACCATAATTTCATTGCCCATAGATTGCTCGATAATCCTAATCGTTTAAAATAAATTAACTTTAGACAGAGAGCAGTAGGTGATTATGCTAAAGTGGATAATAGTTTTATTGTAAATTCCAACTTAGCTTCACAGAGAAACTAGAGTACATCACGTACATCTATAAATTAAACGGGCATATCTTGTCTACAAAAGAACGATATGAATCGAAACGGCTTTTGCTAAACAAAACAATTTCACACAGTACAGGAGCTAAATGCCAAGCTTAGAGAATAGTCTCGTCAATCAACTTGCTGATTTCATATAGCTAATACTGTTGATGGTCATAATTGCATTACTGGCACACAGCTCTTCTGAACTAAATTAAAATTCTTATTATTTATACCTACTTATTCTTATTGTGAGAAAAAATACAGCAATAATCATTATTTAGAAACACAACTGAATATAAAACAGCGATGCACTAATGTTATCGTGAATAAACCCACGTACAATGAATATGCATATAAATCTTCCTAACGTTTTGATTCTACAACTTTAAGGCAAACTATTCCATCTGTTGTACTATATTCAACAAATAAAAGACAATTTTCAGTTTATACACATGGGCTTTGATTTAAGGAAAATAGAATTGAGCGATAAGAAGTCGTGAACAAAAACTAGACAAATTTAATGTTCTGCCGAAACAATAAATTTCTTAATGGCATTTATAAACAATTTCGTTGGAGAATGGAAACCTATGACTAAGTTTTTCCATGAAAAGTCATTCAAGACAATATATTATAAATAAAATCATTTCATGAATTGAACTTATTGAAACAATAACTGCTTAATGTGTTCCAAATTTCGAAAAGCATTTAGTTTAACTTCGATTACGATCTTATGATGACCCAAGCTTGATTTCTACATATAATTTGGTTTGTTAATGAATGAAATTTTTGTTATAAGATATGCAGCAGATAAGAAACGCACTATGTGTACGTAGTGCGTTTATCTACTTAGTATCGTGATGTAGTGATATTTATATCAGAAATATCTATGCCACATATTTAGAAATAAAGAACACTATCGTACATCGTTAACGGCTGTCATTTGGACACCGCAATTTCCTAGCGGGAGAGGAAAAGTGACATTTTCCGTAGGGTCATTGACAGTTGTGACTCCGCATTCATTCTCATCTGAATATCCAAAGGCATATATCCTCCCTTTAAAGGGTTCCTGGAATCGGCCCAAAATTGTCATCTGTTCATCACCACAGAAAGCCGAGATAGCTGCAACATGGAAAAACAGTAACAATTAATTAATATCTGATTAACATACTCTCATCTTCATAATATTATGTAATAGTATGTTTAAAAGTCAAATTGTGTGTTCATTTTCTTAGAAAAACTTCCTCCCTCTGCATCATTCATTGTCTATAATTGCATACTTTTGGATCTCTACTTCATAGAAATCCTAGAGATCTAAAACCAAAGCATTATCTATGGAAATCTGGCAATTAACTAACCCTGCTAGATATACTAGAGAATAACAACAATAAGTAAGCAAAATTCATTTACTACGTGCATCAGCAAAAGGCAATGCAAAACCACCACCACCTAAGTACTTTCATTACAGAATGGTTTCCCCCTTTTAATAACAGGAATATAGTCGTTAAACATATTATAAACAGAGGATTTACAACAATTAAACCCGTTCTTTAATTTAGCCTGTTATCCGCTCGTGAAATGAAATGAAGTTAACCTTTATCAGTTGCTCAGATCTAAAAAGACTGTGTTAGGAAAGCCGTCTTCTTACTGCTTGCCAACTTGATTTTCATTGATTGCCAGTTTAGTTTACTATTCTAGTTTCTTTAATTACATACGTTGATGAATAGCAGTAGGTACTATGTACCTAACCTAATGTGTTCTAGTACTGTATTTATACATACATCCATAGTATACAGGGCGTCACAGAATGATATATGCACACTTTGATCGTCAATAACTCAAGACGGTAAGGTGTATTTAAACGCGGTTAGTACCGTTAAAAAGAGAACAATATTTCCAATCGGAACCAATTTTATCAAGAAGAAAATCGGTAGATTTGACCTGTCAGAAATTCTCGAAATAAAAAAGTGAAAAATTCATTTCCCAAATTGGATGGGTCACTTCCAAAGTGGTTGCCAGTGACTGCCAATGTTATTTGAGGTACTTTTGGTTTGGGTGATCCTCCGGGTAAGGCGAGATGGATTCGGTAACATCCGGAACACTTGTTCATGGGCCATCAAAGAGCAGAAGCTCTGATGACACTTTGCGTGTGGGCAACCTACCGATCATTCATTTTGACCAAACTGATAATCATCTTAACGTTTTAACCAGCAGAGTGGAGTCAGAGTTCCTCCTACAAGACTTAGGTTCTCGCCCTTAAAAAACCGAGGTCACAGTTTCATCGCAGATGAAAAGCCAAGATCTGTGTGGACAGTTGACAGATCATTTTCGATGGTCAAACCTCTTCACAGACATTTCTCTGAGTTTTCACCTTCGGTGACGTTATTCTGAGCTTCTGCTCTTTGATGGCCCATGAACAAGTGTTCCGGATGTTACCGAATCCATCTCGCCTTACCCGGAGGATCATCCAAACCAAAAGTACCTCAAATAACATTGGCAGTCACTGGCAACCACTTTGGAAGTGACCCATCCAATTTGGAGAATGAATTTTTCACTTTTTTATTTCGAGAATTTCTGACAGGCCAAATCTACCGATTTTCTTCTTGATAAAATTGGTTCCGATTGGAAATATTGTTCTCTTTTTAACGGTACTAACCGCGTTTAAATACACCTTACCGTTCTTGAGTTATTGACGATCAAAGTGTGCATATATCTTTATGTGACACCCTGTAGTAACCTCAAGTGAAGTAATAAAGAAAATGCCATTATTATTTACTTACTACTACAGAAGAAAACAGTACTCTAGATACGTAAATATTTAGTAACACATAAACCATATGAAATTAATATAACAAACAAGTCAGATTCAATAGCAGTACAACAAATCATAATTAGGAAATAGCTTTATAAAACGCAAAGATGAAGATGAGTTCGGATAAAAGATGTTTCCCGAAATTATAGTTGATGAGCATGTAGATAATGACATACGATGTATTTATGGCATTTTTACAGTACACCTTGTTCTGAACAAGAATCAATGAGTATAAGCTATAGATGCATTGCATAATAGACAGCATAGGCATAGCAGGAAAACTGTGCAAAGTAGTTGAGTGTTCTTGCATTGTGTATTACAATTAGGATATAGTTTAGGTATTTGAGTCCCATTCTGTCTGTCAGTTTCTGTTCTGTTATGATTATTTGTCTATTTGTTGGTTAGTTAGTTCGGGGTAGTTTATTATTTCACGTTATTTTACTTTATGTTTGTTTCATCTGAGCTAGTGAAAGACTTACATGAGAATCTGTTGCCGTTGCCGAGCACAGTGCTTGGTTGAGAAGTTGTCGGAGCATTTTTATTGGCGTTTGTGCTGTGATGATTGGCAGGAGTGGAAGCAGTTGAGAGTTCTTGAAACTCTGAATTGTTTTCTGAAGAATTAATGTCTGCCTCCGCTTCTGGCAACGAAACTGTTGGACTGGGGCTCTTTTCTTCTCCTGAACTTGGACTTTTGCTACTACTTGGCGAATAATTAGCTGGCAAATGAGATGCGGAAGCCAACTGTACTTTTGTGGTCACCGTGCTAATTATCACCAGTCCAATGTACACCTGCATTAACAATTCAAAAAATATTCATAATAGGCTTTACTCCTTCTTCCATTAGATCACTCTTGTAATATATCAATAGAATAAAGTAATTAACTTATATTTAATACGATTCACTAGCAGGCTAGTCACGATTTCAAACAGTTTGACTTGTTTTTCATTAGCCTTTAGGTTTGTCATGTCATATTCTTCACAATACAAAACAAAGCTTTCATACATCAGTAAGTTATATGCTATGCAATGGAAAGCAATTTCTGTAGCTTTTACAGCCCTACAGAACAAAAGGGAAAAAATCGGAACGTATTCACAAATAGGTAGAAATTATCAGCTAAAATATTTTTGCTAGCGTTCATTCATTAATCGCTGCCATTCTTATGTCAATGATATTTTGCAGTAACTGGTCTAATTAGAATGTGTAGACTGACAATCTAGTACATTTAAGATACTTTGTCTTTTAATACTATTAATACACTTCTTTTACATTTACATATAGCTACTGTGTCGAAAATCACAAGTAGAAATAATTGCGAAAACCAAACCGTTTTACCTAATGGAAATGAACATGAAATACCATAAATAAACAGTAATTAGTAATTACTATTTCAGTACTGCTTCAATTAGCGGAACGGATCTCTCATCACTGTTATACAATACAAAGTGGAATTCTATTTTGATTAAACGTATTATCTCGTCCGTTATTTATGTAATTCAATAGAGCAGCATACATTCATGAGCCGCAGACCTCCGTAATTTGCATCTTACGATTAGCTTTGCTAACTGTTGTGTTATGGGTCTGAGGTTGGTGTACCTAATTGAAGTGAATTCCTAAAGGTCGGCTGTAATTAATTCTTTGTTAATTAATTTCTTCCGTCGAAAAGGAAGAATTCTGCACTAAAGAAGTTATCGCCAAATCAAATTCATATACTTAAGGTAAATTCACGGATCGTGTCCTATTGAAATAAAAGAATTATTTAATTATGTTTGAACTGAACAAAAGTATTTTTAATTTATTCAGCAGTTCATCCTCCACTTAATGGACGTTGGTATGAAAGTGGTATTTTACTGTGATTTCGATTCATTCAGTGTAAATTCCAAATTTTCTGCACTTTATGCATACATATGCAATCCCTATAGTTAATTGTATGTATAGACATTCTATCGTACATGATTGATAACAATGAAACAACGTATTCGTGTCCTGATGCACATAATTACATTGTAATATCCGATTTTCTGCTGTAACTTTTAGAGATGACGATGAGAGACTCAGAGAAGTAAGAAATATAACCTAAAGCTCCAATAGTTTAAGTAATTGACATAAAAAAATTGGAGAAATATTCTAAGTAACATAACGGGTAAGAAAATCGGACATGGTATTGTGTAGTAGTAGAACAATAATGTATTGCACTTGAGTAAATATGCAAATTGTTAAGTTCATCGTCGTCTCGTGCACTTAGATAATCTATGTTGTAGACTCTGCTTTTCATTTGCATAATCCTAACAAGCTTATAATTCTTGGATGCAATCTATATGTCGTCGAGCAAAGATTAGGCAATCAATTGCAAATTATTTGCAATTACACGTATCCGTACTCAGTAACTTTGTGCAAAAGTTAAAGCTTTATAGTTGGTGTATGTAAATTGTAAACGTTATGTAAAGAATGTTAGAGTGCACGCAACGATAGGTTCAGAAACTATAATAATTTCCCTGGATCTGTCGTGTTTACATTTATTGTATATTAGATACATCATGAAGCTTTTACCATAAAGGCTAATGATGGAAAATCGTTTGTACATGCCTGCATAGTTCACGAAAAGAAGATGCATACATAATTAACTTAGGGAAAATAAAGATATCCAACCTTAGCGAGGAGGTTCAGAATGGTGATGGTAACCTCGCTCCTTTGCCCTTTGCTGCATATCTTCATACTGCTTTTTCTTTATTTCACCCACCAGTTGATTTCAGAAGAATCTTTCGTTTTGTCTCCTTCGAGAAACAAAACAGACTTCTGTCTAAGTAACTTCCAGTCCGCAAAACTGCGTCCTTCTCTCACGAACAGTCAAGCAAAACAAGAAAATCCCTCTTCACGTTCAATCTTTGTCAGATAACATCGATAACATTTGTTCAATCCAGCCACTTCGTCAAGGTTCAACATCCACGAAATATCTGATTCAGGAAGACTGTAGAAAACAAATGTTCCTTTCCTGCTTCAATTACACTTTCAGACAATTCGAGAAATGCTAAAACCACAAGGTATTCAGTCCTTCTTCTGAGCCTAGGTGCCAATGAATTTTCACCTGAAACAATTTAAAGCATGTTATAAGTATCAACAATAAAAACTGATCTGACATTACTATATTATATATGTCATATTTTTTGCTAATTACTCAGCAATTAATTAAAATCTTAGCCATCCGTCTGACGAATGCAATTAATTCTTTATGCAGTTATATTATTATTTAACTTTACTCTCTAGATGCGCAGAAATTGTAAATGTAAATATTTGGTTATACAATTGCAAGCAAATTCAAAAAATTTTGAAATTATTGCGGATTAACGATTTGCCATGATTTGTTAGTTTACATTCCTAGTATCATTCCGTAATTGAAGAATACGCATTCTAACAAAATTTAGTTCTTAGAGGGCATAAGAAACAATCAAGTGCATTCAGTAATGTAGAATTACGATAACATTGTCTAACGTTATAGTAGTTAATGGGTTTTTATCATGTAAAAGGGATCTTAATGTAAAATAAAAAAGAACGAAGAGGATTTGTTTCACGTGGGGAGCAATGTTAAATGGGATTATGCAAGACAGCATTGTCGCTTGAAGACAAGCTTCTCGCTAGTCTAGGGAGTGATGGCCGCTGAGATTTTTTAAGTCATTGCATTGCAACAATTGTTTTGGTTCCCATGTACGGTTTTCTGCTGTCCAATATCATATCACATCATAAATTGCATTACAAACCAATATGCTATGAAAAGTATGTAGTTACAATAATACAATACACAGAGTAACTGCGGAGCAGACCAGACCAGGAGTGATAATGCTATAGTTGTACTAGCAATTGTGTTCGTATGGTGAACTTAACCTGTAGTCTTGTCCTACACCCCTATACCACTAATAACAATAGAATAGCAATTACAATGTATAAAATTACACTGTAGTCGTTCGACTGGTAACGCAACATGAGTCAAGTTATACTGATATTCAATAAAATAGCCAACAAAGTTCTAGCGTGCAAAAAGATATGATGCATATTTTAAGTACACGATACGTAATGCAGGAGCTATTCAGTCGTCAGAATTTTACAAAACATCTGCTTATCATTCTATGCAAATACCTACGCAATTCGTTTGTTCTGATACAGATATTGCTCTCGTTCCCATAAAAAATTGAAAACGTACATTATTGCTAAAAACATGTGTGGAAGTCTGTGCATGTAATCTAAATGCACTTGTTTACACTCGGTTCAATGCTTTTGACCCAAGTTCCATTCTAATTATATGGGGAAGGTAAGTACTTGCCTTCGGAATAAATCTGTTTCTTCCGTTTTTCCTTACGTGAACAAAGAAAATCCTGGGAATAGTTTCTAGGCTTCCGTTGCCATTTACGATAAGTGCAGTTGCCAATTTAAGTACAAACTGTTTAGGTAGTAAAATAAATGCTAACAGGAAATTTCACTTTCAAAAAATCATGGAAAATTCTGAGTTTTCCGAGACAGTGAGAGAATTTAGAGCTTTGAACTTGAAAACAACAAAAGTCCGAATAAGTTTCCCGAGCCTTTTATTTTATAGGATACGAATGCGTAAAAATGCGTAAAAATGAAAAGGTGCCTGCAGCTTAAACATTGAACTAAACACTTAACTAAACATGAAAGTTAAGTCACTGTCCGAATGTCCACAGGTGGATTAGATTTTTATCGTTTAATATTAGCATGACGTTTATTTAAGAACTCCCCCTGTCTATCCCGTAGTTTTGAATGTCCGCCAGTCACTGCACTTTAGTATTTGAATGTAGGAATGCATAATTGTTTGATGAATTTGCCAGACAGCCTTAACAATTCAATCCAGTTGTAATATAATCAAATATTGAGACTGCTAACAATGGGGAAGAATGAATCTCTATCTAGGAAGTAAAAGTAAAGCTGCATTGCGTTGTGCCAACAGTAAATGTAACGTTGTCTCCTACTATTTGTGTACGGCAAATCAAATAGTAAGACAGTTTAATCAGAATAATACAATCTCTTAGTGTTGTTTACATTACAGAACGGAAACGTACAGGCAAGTAGGCAGAGAATTAAAAATGACAAGAACATGACACGATAGAAAAAAGATGGGCAGAAAAATAAGTTTTCGTGAGGAGACTTGTCCTTTTCTTTAGCTGTCAAAATAAATCTTTCTATTAAATTAAAATGCTTTGTTTCTTAAGCCTGCCTTTCCCTTGGTTATTGTTAATTATTCTTAAGACTCCTACCTGCTACTATGCAGAGGAGTACCTTATAGGAGTATCTGCACACACAATTAAGCCAACTCTTACATTTTGATAAATAGAAAACTGTAGTTTTGAACTTCAGTTTCTAAACATTACATTCCGTTCCTAGCTGCACTTACATAGATAGATTACTTAATCGTTGCAGCCGATTACTAAAACAGTATTAATAAGTTGTACATACAAATACTACATATCTTATTTAGTAAAACATTAAGATAGTCTATAGTGATGTATTTTGTGAGTATACTTTTGTACGTACTGAAGAATAAAGAATTATTACTAATAGCTTGTGTTCAGTCAACTGTATAAAAGAACCGAAATATAATGAAAGAAAAACTCATTCGAGTCAGGTCAGTGAGAGAAACTCTACAGTAAATATTAAAAGACACGCTTTTAATCATCTCCGTAAGCAAAGCTTGAAGATAATAGAGTTAGGTATGTCATTCAACAAAGATACAATACAGATGACACTGCAAAAACTCAAAACTCTGCTAGAGCAGCAATTTTAGTGCTACTCGCTACTGATTCTACTTAAACACTTAAGACTGAATGCAATGGGAACCTTCATCTATATCTCACTGATAATACCAAATACATCAGAATTTTTTAGCTCTTCACTATAGGTACTTTGTATCACCTTATCCAAAATTCAACTATTGTTCATGTTACACGATACATGGCTTCATTGCTTTCTTTCCCCCCTCGTAGACGACGGAGCTTAATAACATGAAGTTAACAATTCTCATGCTGTACAGAGAGAAATACTGTCACAAGGACAAAAAACTGTTGCTTAACTGTATATTATCAAGTGATTGGTAGGCTTTTTTAAAAGTTCTTCATTTTCACTGATAGCAGTAGTAATGACAATTGACATAGAAAATCTTCATGATATGTCACCTATTATATTACTTTTCGGCATAACACATTGAAATATTAATTCTTGTAAACCTTTTAATGCTTTTCCCAAACTAAATTTTGTCAAAACAATACTACTTGGAATTGAGTGTTATGTTTTAAGAAATCGTTATCGTTAATGTTATTTTGCACTTCATTGCAAATCAAGTTAGGTATACATCAAAACAATTTTCTATTGCATTCAATTCTGGAAAGCACAACTTAAGTACCTGTAGACGTCATCACAAAAACCTTTTGCAACCTAAACCGTAAGTACCAAAACATTATTAGGGTTAATAGGCATAAATAAAATCAAGTAGAACTAAGTCCTTTTGCAGACTGAGAGGAGCCATGCAGTTGAAGGAGATTAAGCTCTCGCTCGGTGTTTATCTTTACAATCTTAAATCATTGAGATAAGAACAAGAAAGTAGGAGAACCGTAGACGCATTGTGCGTTGCTTTCTGTAATTCTGCGATCTCTGTATTAACGTGCCACGAATGATTAAGAGGTCATATGCAATCTGAGAAAGAATACAGTATTCAATTCATAGCTATTCAGTTACAGTACCGTACTCAACTCAACCCTTCTGAATATGTAAATAACATCATGTCAATGTCAGCAGTCGAAATGTGAAATACTGAGAGCAGGCTCTAAATCCTGCTTTGGGCTGCTAGGTTTCCGCCACTCGCCCGCATGACTCACTCGACCAGACCTTCTGGAGGTTTCTCGGCATGCACTCGCCACGTCCCCGGTTTCTCCAGCTCAAGCGGAAACTCGAAAACAATCGACTATTCTCCTTTTGGCTTAGCTCTACTAAGCGACGAGTTCACCTTTGGCTCTTACGTGGTAAAGAGCATCTGACCTTACTATTGTTCTTCTGGATCTTGCCCTTTTGTCCTCATAATTAAGCATTTTGATGAGTTTGGTTTGCATTGCCAAACTCATATTGTAATTTGAAGTTTCCTTTTTGGCTCTTTCACTCATCTAACCTAGTATTTTGTTTCGATATTATCATTTTTGTCGTTGCAAGTTATTTTGTGTTCAGAATAAAAGATAAAACCCGGTTCTCCCACAGACGAAACCATTTTGAAGTACTGACGACAATTTCCTGCATTGGGCAACTCTATTTTTGGTTCTCATCCTTGTTGTAAGCATTTTTGTCGAGGTTGCACAATATTTTATAAACTATTTGACTCGTTATCATTTATATTATTTGTATTGGGCTTATATGCGTGGAATTGATGAATCGTACCGAATCATACGAAAGCTAATTATTATTGCTAATCATATTTGTATTTGTATGTAGGGTACTGTAATCTGCACACCCGCTCATCCGACCTAACCCTTTAGGCACCACTAATAATCTTTAAATTTGCAAGATGCGTTCCGAAATAGGATGGCAATAGTGTATTTAATCTCCCAAAAATTAAATAGACTAACGCCACGCCCCTACCTAATTTCACTACAGGCGATTTTCTTCCTTTTCTTTGCCGTGGGCCAGCTGCCCTGCCATTTGTGCTACATAGTTACTCCCCAAGCTCTACAAATTTTTGCCGAAAAACTATACAGCCGTCCCGAACTTAGCATTTTTATTTTTGCAGTGAATTTTTGCAAATTACTCAGTCGTAACGTTACCTAATTTATTTTTATTTTTCAATTGCCCTTGAGCCAAATTCAGATAAAAAGCCGCAATCTAACCAAACATAAAAGAATCATTTATTTTATTAACAATTATAACGGTATTTGAACTTTCTGTCGCCAAGCCGAGCCGATCCACCATTTTTCATTGTCGTTATATATTACTGTTGAGACGCCCCTTTGCCTTTCATTTCTACAGTCGCCAATGCCCAACAAGAGAACGAAGGCAAACAAACTTTAAGCCCCTCCCTCGCCCTAAAGCTACAACAATAGCTTATGCACTCTGTAGTACACATCCTAATATTATTGCTTTGTTGAGTTATTACAGGAGACACTAAGGAAGCCAGCATACAATACCAGGTACATGAACCTAATATTGCATTTGCTTTGACCTTACAGCCGACTAACAAAGACGCCTTATATTGCCGTACAATTTTGGTCGTTCATTTGTCTGCACAAATAGTAAGTATTGGTCGTTACACTCACCTAATTACGCATTCATACTCCTCCTAGGTACCTACTTACTATTACTTATAGTACCTACACATTAGGGCGCGTTTTACATTGCGTTAACTTTCGTTCAATTTCAACAGTAGACTACGTAATTTATTTTAACTTTTTACCTTTTTAACAAATAACCGCAAATACTTTTAATAACTTTTGACCACTATTCACAATTATTTAAGAATTTTCGAACATTTAGTCGACACCAGCCTGCATAAATACAGCCGTATGCTCATCTTATTTTTAAACAACGACGGTTTGATTTTAATTATTCGAACTTTTTCAAATTAGCCCATCATAAACTATTGTAAGTAAAGATGAGGTCTGCATGTCTAGACAATTCACCTGCCGCTTCTGTTAAGCATACACCAGTCGTGTTCACTGCCGACATTTTTATTGAAATTAATTATTTGAAACAACAGATGGCCAGTATACAGGCGCAAGTGAACGAAATCAAGCAGTTTTTGTGCATGCCTACTTTAAATAATTCCACGCAAAACCCTACGGTTCTCAGCCGTCCAGTTTTTGGAAAAGCGCATAGAACAGCCGATAATAAGGTTATTTGCGATCATTGTGGTATTGTTAACCATATCCGGAAATTCTGTAGGAAAAGAATAAAAGGAGAGCCACCTTATTATCATAAGTATTATTCAGCTCCACAATTATCCGACGCTAGCTCACAGTCGAGCCATGCCGCTCCCAAGTCCCATCAGTCGGAAAACTAATTGAACTGACGAAACTTTTCCGTGAATTGTTTGGCGAATTTTTCAATACTTTTAATAATTTTACTAACGCTCATAAACGCAGACGCAGGCGACGCCGCTCTTTATTTAAGCCGAATGCCGATGATCCTAACTCTAATACTAATAATAATTTTATTTCTCAACTTAATGCTAGTTCTAATTCTTTAAGTTCTCATTTAGTTAATAGATATAAGAACCTAGTTACAGTCCATAACGACGCACACACCACACTTAATAGTTCTAATTCTTTAATTTCTAATTTAAGTGATAATTCTGAGCATGCCCCTGATGATCATAGTAGCGCACATTCTGGTTCTGAGATTTCTAGCACACCCGTAAAGCTCCTACCACTTCCTAAGCGCCGCTTCAGTCGTAACAAAAAGTCGAAGAAAATTTCCACAAAAGCCGTTGAGGTAGAGTCCCACAGTCGGATTCCCTCCGTGTCTGAGCACTCAGACGCCTTCTGTGAAAATGTTCAGCCGCCAGTCGTAGAACAGCCGAAAACCATGAATGCATGCTCTAAAAAGAAGCCTACTGTACCTCTAATTAAATCAAAGTACCAGAGCCAAGCTTACATATGCCACATGACAGCCGTAAGAATACTAAAAGTCGTAGCTTGAGTAGTTCTACTATGGTTCGAGCTAGGAGTTCGGCAGTTGACGTCACATTGCATAGGGATGGATATTGGTCTTTTGAAATAGGTACAGACGAACGTTTAGACGACTTGTCGATCCTTTTAGTCGCCCAAGATGCTCGACAAAATGCACTGATGTACTTTGAAAGTGAGACGCCCGATAATCCATTATTAGAACGTGAAAGGTCCGTAAATTGTTTAGAATTTGGCTCTCAGGTTCCTCCAAGGCACCACAAGGTTTTCGACGATCTATTTGATGACCCCAAGTTGAGGACTACTTTATACGACCCTCCACATCGATTCGACAGTCGTAACATAACTGACGATTCTATAAGACGCCACTGGAATTCTCTCGTCGCACTGGATTTGAAATTCTTTTTGCCGAAACTTTAATTTTTGCCGAAATTGTCATTTTATGCCGAAATTGTAATTTTTTTGTCGAAATTATCATAATTTTTGCCGAAACTGTCATTTTCATGTCGAAATCGTCATTTTTCTGTCGAAACTGTCAAGTTTGTTCAGTCAAAGTCGCTATTTCTGTCGAAGCCGCCATTTTTTTCCGTTGCAAAGTCACTAACTTGTTTGTCGCAGAACTCCGTCTATTGGCCGTTACGATGTTTCTATCTCTGTCGTCGAAGTTGTCGCAAGGCCTCAGTCATTTGTCGAGGAGGGGACCGTAAAAACATCACCCGGAAGCGCTCATTTTATCGAACCGGATGTCAGGCCGCCCCTGAAACACCCACCCGAAGACTTCTTATCTGACATAAGGGGATGAGAGCAGGCTCTAAATCCTGCTTTGGGCTGCTAGGTTTCCGCCACTCGCCCGCATGACTCACTCGACCAGACCTTCTGGAGGTTTCTCGGCATGCACTCGCCACGTCCCCGGTTTCTCCAGCTCAAGCGGAAACTCGAAAACAATCGACTATTCTCCTTTTGGCTTAGCTCTACTAAGCAACAAATGACGCTTTGGCTCTTACGACGTGAGGAACACCGAACTTACTGGTGTGTGTATTTGGTTCTTCCTTTGTCCCCAATTTAATATTTTGGGAGTTTTGGTTCGCATAGCCAAAACTCTTGTCGTTAATTTGAAGTCTCTTTTGTTCTTGTCGTAAATTTGAAGTCTCTTTTTGCTCTGTCGTTAATTTGATCCAGTATTCTTGTCCCTTATCATTTCTGTCGTTGAAAAGTCATTTTTTTGGTGTGCTACAATAAAAAGTTAAATCCGGCTCTCTCTCAGACGAAACCATCTCTGAAGATCTGACGACAATTAATTGCATCGGGCAATTGTTCTCTTGGTTCTCATCTCTGGTCGTAAGCATTTAGCCGTGGCAAGCATAATAATATTTATAAAATATTCGATACATCATCATTCTTAATGCTATAATTTATTGGGCTCATAAATATATATGTACCTATATGTGTGAAGGCAATGTGCAATACCGAATCATGAGAAACTAATTATTACTTATGAGTATACTTAGGTATATAGAGCACCGTATTACGCAATCCCGTCCAACAGCATCAACCCTTTAGGCCCCACAAAATATCTAAACTTGCAAAAGCATAATAATATTTATAAAATATTCGATACATCATCATTCTTAATGCTATAATTTATTGGGCTCATAAATATATATGTACCTATATGTGTGAAGGCAATGTGCAATACCGAATCATTGTGAAAAGACCCTCCTTATCTATTCAAGGTGTTCTCCACCACGTGGTCTACCCTAGCTAGGTATAGGAGGTTTAATATACTTTGAAACAACATTATTGACTTTAATACTTGAAAGGAACATTAAACGGGAAGGATATACTGCTATTACTAGTTATAACAAGGTAAGGTATGGTACAGATATAGACAACACAAGGAAAATTTAACTCAACACCACTGGGAATCGAACCTATGTTCTCTCCCCCCAAGTCTCGTGTACACTTGACTGAAGCCAACTGTGGTGCGGTGAATGGAGCCCTTCTATTTCCTCCATTCATCGCTCTAACTGTCTATTTGTCTCGCAGTGCCCTGGTCTAAGCTTCAGCTTCTCATCCCCTTTAGTCAAATTAAACCCTATACCTACTGGGGATGGGGCATGTGCGGCTCTCGTAAGTTCTCATAGCGGCCTGCAGTTCATATGAGCGTTCGTCTATTAGCGTCTAGCGTACGTCTGCCTAGTCTTGTGCTACAATGTTTCAGTACAGGTTCGAAAGGGCAACGGCAATCTAGGGTCTAGCTAGTGCGGGTAATCCCTTGCATCCACTAACTAGCCCTACTAACTATACAAGACTGGCCTGAGCTATCGACTATTATCGCTTGGCTATGTGAGAGCTAGCTGGGGCTGGAGTAGAGGGTGTACGTTGAAGCACACCTTACTCACTTTTGTACCCCGCATCTTGTGAAAAGACCCTCCTTATCTATTCAAGGTGTTCTCCACCACGTGGTCTACCCTAGCTAGGTATAGGAGGTTTAATATACTTTGAAACAACATTATTGACTTTAATACTTGAAAGGAACATTAAACGGGAAGGATATACTGCTATTACTAGTTATAACAAGGTAAGGTATGGTACAGATATAGACAACACAAGGAAAATTTAACTCAACACCACTGGGAATCGAACCTATGTTCTCTCCCCCCAAGTCTCGTGTACACTTGACTGAAGCCAACTGTGGTGCGGTGAATGGAGCCCTTCTATTTCCTCCATTCATCGCTCTAACTGTCTATTTGTCTCGCAGTGCCCTGGTCTAAGCTTCAGCTTCTCAATACATACATACACTTCATGTACTTAAGTAAGTACTGTACTTAACAATAACTACAGAAATAAATACAGTAATGGCGATGCTTTTACATCTTTGATAAGTCAGATTTTGAAAGATTAATTTTAAACCTCAAATAATGGGAGAAATTAATCCATATGCAGCACTTTTGAAATTTCTAATTTAATTTGATCTATTTTTACTAAAAAGCATAATTTCTAGCATTCTTTTTATTTGTCAACAGGCCGTTGTACTTGTACAAAAAATCTATAGATTGAGACCATACAATTGTAAGTATAATTACCAGATGGGAGAAATTCAAACCGGAAAATATACTGTTTCCAATCAACCAACTAATTCTTTAGCTTTTCCCTGTCATATTTATGTGTAAATGAATGTAAATGCAATGACAGTATGTATCATGTGTACATACTTGGATTAATACTAATATTTAATGTTCATTCGAAAAAAGAGTTATAAATATGTTCACACCAATGAAAAATTACAGCAAAATGATTGCAATTGACATTGCAAAACATAAATTTCAACTTGTGGCTAAAATAATAGACCTTCCTAAAGTTTCATGACTTTCCATGAACTTTTCGTATTTATCCTCGTGAGCGTATACATTATAAGCAATCCTACCTTACTGGGGTAGTATAATTTAATTAAGACGTATTGTGCATTGAAGACTGTCTTGTCATGACATGACATGTAGCGGAAAAAAATAAATTAGATTTTGTAGGGATTCACACAACAACTTATTATTAATACACCAGACGAATTTATAGTCACAGACGAATTAAGTTTGTTCAAATGATACAATCAAGAATGCGTTACATCGCTGTGTTACTTCAGAATGAATAAACGGGCTTCTCTGAGCGAAATAATTGCGTGTCTCAAGTCTCAACCAAGAAGTGTTGTTAATCTGTTAAAAGTAAGATTTAAGAACCGCATAACGCTACAATTTCTTAAGATTTACTAAAGATTTGATGGATGGAAAATGATTGCACGCTATTTACCGCGTTTTCTAGAATGCGTGTCTACTTTCTACAGATAGAAGGTATTTAATGACTAAATCATAAAATTGAAGGTGAACATAATCTGCATAGAACATCTTTGCCGCAATGTGCTATTGATTGTTCTGTTTCCGAATTTGCCAGATTGTTATTGCAAAGCTAAACACGAATTCACGATTTCTGTTATTATTTCACGGTAAGAAATATTCTCTCAAAATAATTAATCTCAAACTTTATAACGACTCTGTGCAAACTCAAAAAACATTACGTGAACACAAATTGGTAAGTCATATTAATTTGTCAATTATATTTCATTTCCTGTCTTCCTCAGTAATTTTACGCTTTTATTGCTTTCTTAAATGGAAATGGGCAAATATCATACAAAGACCCATTACATAACACTTGGTAGTAGTTTCATATAGTAAGCACGTGTGTTTGCATAAATTTTAAGCATGACTTTTATATACCCATATATATGTTATACAAAAAGCCCAAACTGTTTACAGTACAGCTTAAGACCGGGGAAAAGCGTATAGCAGCACAAATAGACAACAAAAAGTAAGTTAACAAGAATGAACACGAATTATGTTGGAAATATGGAACTAATGCTGAGGGTGCCCATGTCCCATGAATGCATGCAGGACGAGATAAGATATTTACATTGCAATTCAAGTTGAAATGCAAAGGCATTTACGGTATTTCGGAAATGCATCAGATTACATCGCAATACTAACACATTCTGTATCGCAAATAGCTGTTGACTGCTAGATAATTTAGCTACGCAAGGTTGTACAATTTGCATAGCATTCCTAAACTAGTCTGTTGGATAAATAAAATGTACGGATTCGCACTAGCTTATTGGCAGAATTGGCTTTGCAAAAATTATACACAATAGTATAGTAAATATAGCATAATATATATGTGTTGTGTCTGTGAGATCTTCTGGAAACTGTATATAAGTGCAATTTGAGTCCTATAAGAATTATATAGTATAGAATGGGAGGAATTGTGAACAGCGAAGTGTAACAAGCAGTGCGTGAACGTGAAATTCAGCTGTAAGCCTAATAGCAGTTAACTCTGATTACTTGCACCAAATTATACCACTAAATATTCTGTAACCCTGTACCTTATATTTGGAAGGCATATAAAAATACCTACATTTCACAGTTACATGATATCTGAATCTTCTTCGTACTATTAACATATCTGCTACAGATGCCTCTTCACAAATGAAACTCATACATACTTACAGGTAAGAAATATGTTGTACAACATTACGATTCTTTCTCTGAAGTCTGAGCTCTTAGTAGAGATGGTAATGTAGTACCCTAAGGAAACCCATTGTAGCAAGTAATAAAAAATTAGTAAAAGAATGTTCCATTACTTACTGTTAGTTTATTACTTAAATGATGGATATCACTAATCCCAAGCAGTTTACCATTAACTGTCATTGTTTGCTTTAAAATATCTCTATAATATATTTATAATCCCTAAATTGCAGTAACGCATAAATTCTACGCGTATCATAATCTTCATCTCACCCCAAATTCCAATGCCGTAGCCGTAAGGTTCGTTTCATCACTTGCAAATAAGAGCATCTTGTGAATTATCCCTTCTGGTCTTATTTTACTTCCCCTTAATACCAACTATCAGCTCATGGCTTATATCTGCAGACACGCGTAATAAGATTTGTTCCGACTTTATTGTTTGTGTCTAGTGAAGTAACCAGATTAACTGTGAGCTTGCAAAGGGCATGAATAATCTTAAACGAGTAGGATATGGTACGATATAATTACATTAGTGCTACACGGAAGAGCAGCTGACACTTTGGGAATTCAGAGCGCTTATGAGTGTCTTCTTTAGTTGTTCCATGATTTTCCATGGGTACATTCCTTTTTACTTTATGACACCAAAGAAGCAAAGATCAGTCAGCGACTGTGACCGAAAAATTAGTCTACAGAGACAGATTAGACAAGAAGGGCAAATCACAATGACTCACGACAATCTTATCTTTTCATTCGGTAGCTTTAGGTAAGCCACAAAAAATCCTTTTCCTGTGATGATTACAATATAAGCACTTTGAGAAGGGCACTACAAGAATTGGGAGATTATTATGCATCCTAGAAATTAGAACTGAAGCACTGCACCAGTGTAAATATGCTAAAGTTCATGGTTAATGCAGTTGCTTGTGAAAGCATCTTAAGAAATCGACAACTTTTTATACTTCTTGACATTTGACAATTATTGTAATTGTTTTTAATTATCTGTTATGTTACTGCAAATGCATTTGTGTTAACTAACTTTACCGTAGAAAATAAGCAAACTTTACTAGCAAAAAATGAAATCTACGTTAACTTTGCATGTTAATTTATAATTTTGATATTCAGTTGAACTGTCACGTATTGCATCATTATTAAATCATAGTTCCATTGCCATGTAGGTAGCACAGATGTAAATGCGTATTTTTATTTGTATTAGCGTTCACACCAATTTCAATTTCAAAAATTAGAGATATATGATATATATGATGTATATAATCAATATATGTAAATGATAAAGGAAAATAGCAAGGTATGTTTATAGTGCCTTGAATTTTCAGTCTGAAAGTCTGGGTAATGCAAAGCTAGTAAGCAAGGTATCATCATCAAGTGATAATCAGACTTAGATCGTGACCCGCCTGACTCAAGATGAGTTGATTCGCCTTGTAATCAGACTCACGACTACTACAATGGACTTGTTAAAATGTGAGCCAGTGTCTAGTATTACGCTTAAGACCCAAGATCAAATGGTAAGTTGAATACCTAAAATACAGGTGTGCTCTGTAGGGATGCATAATAAGATACAACTCTTTGTTACTCTCTCCAATCTAGAATAGTTTAGTCGTGTCTGAGATACAGACAAAGATAGATCAATACGTTCTCTGTTTATTTGATTCGATTGCTGGATTGATAATACTGAATGTAAAGAATCTCGAAACGAAGGATTGGAATTCTCGAACCTTTCCCAACTTAAGTAGAGATAGGTAAGCAAATTGAAGCAGAGGTAAAGGACAAATAAATGTGATAAGTATACAGTAAGCAGCATACAGAAAATTGCATACTAATTAGGGCATGTGAAGAATGTGAGAATGGTATAGGTATTATCGGTACGTAAAAACCTTGAATTTGAATAGAAAATAAAAATAATGGGTATTAGATACTGCGAATTGCATAGAAGTGCACTTATCAGTAGATGGATCAATCAGAATGGCAGAAAAGAGAACTGGGAATTACATAAGGTAATGGAGTGCAAGATAAGTAAGTAGAAGGAAGAAGAGTGAGGGAGTATGGATGTGTGAACTCGACTAATGGATTGTTGAAACAACAGAAGACAACACAAGGAAGGTAAAGAGCCACAATGGATTGAGGTAAGCTAACTGCTGTTGCAGGTTAGACATGGACTCATTTTTCTTATGTTGTCGACTGTTGCGTTGCGTTTGAGTCTTGGATGGAACTCATTGTCTGTCAGTCGGAGAGAAGAGTTCAAGGCAAAATGCAAAAAACCGTAGAATCACGTTATGTTGATGTTGTGAACTTGCAGACCTGCCTGACTGAACTATGTTGTTACTGTAACACTGGATTATTTACTATGATATGCTTGCTGACTCGGCTTGTTGTGAAAGCTCGTGTACTGTACATCTTTATGTGTACCTCACTAATTCCTTTCGTTGGACTTCTCTGACTTCAGTGTCTTGTCTTCTCTCACTCCATTGCGTAGAATGCAATCCCTTCCCTAATGCATATGTGAAATTTTATGAAAACTCACAGAAGACGGCATCCATCATATATCACAAACAAACGCACCTGTTTTAATAACATGACAAAGCACTAAATCTGATTTACTGTAACAACGTTACCTCCAAGTTGTAAACTATTCGTACGTGCCTCAGAGGACTGATTTTTCAGAGACCAATCTTATCAATTTTCTGCCCAATACTTAGCCTAGTGGGTACTGTTCTTATTTATTGTGTTATTAGAACAGATATTGCATCTCAGCTTTTTATTTTATGATAATGAGGCGAGGAACTGTTATTCCTTGCACTGTGAACATCAAAGAAATCAAACGCTTAAAAACAAATTCAAAGCACGTTTAAAATTCTTCTGCTATTTTATCAACTTACAAAGTGCATTCCTTATATGTATGTGTAATGTGTACCGGTATTAAAACTATTTACTTTTACACCATACCATAATACCACTTAGAAATGTATACCCTGTATATTTGTATTCAAATTCTAACCCGTACCTAAAAATGTGCAAAACATTTGAACTTTTGTACAAACTTTGATATTTGAATGAGTAATTGAATACTAACCAACGGGTTAACGGAGTTCTATAAATAATTACATGTAGGTAATAACTTTTATTTAAACGAAACGTGATCGCTAACTAATACAATACATGACAATAATTTGTAACAGTAAAATTATACTATTAAACTTTTTCCTTAGAACAGTGTCTATGCTGTTTCTGTACATGCAATAATGTATTTTTGTTCGCATAACAAATTTTACTATTACCTACATTGAAGCGTACATGCGTTGGAGAAGATATATGGAATTGTGCAAAATGCAATAAAAACCCATAAACATAAAAAGAACACACAAAGAAGATTGTACTGTCACGCCTTAAAGATATTATTACCCAGAAGCCTCCTTCCTAAAACGTAATTGCGTACCGTAGCTGCGGATACGTAATAAAGCCTTATACCTACTGGCTATACTTAATACTTCCATATATTGATAATAGAAACACCCAAGGATGTATTTATGATAGTGGTCTAGCCTTAGTAACAAAGCCTGAAGCCTTCTTAATGAATTACTATTAGTAAGTGCACTGGAAAATTAATAAAAATGCGATTTTCCCATGGTTAGCAGTTAGGCAAAGTGAGCGAAGCATGAAGAGCGGCGGGGATGCCGGAGAGAAACGGAAAAGTCGTGCTATTACTTTACTAACACAATGCATCAGACAAAATATTTCAATATTACTCGCAATTACAATCCTACAAGATAATATAGATACTATTTCCGTGCACAACAATAAAGCTCTAGTAATACTAATTAGTCACTCGCAAACAATACAAATAAATGCGCTCAGAGCATATTCAATTGTGTAAATTCATTGGAACTCTTAATTAAAACTTCACCACAGTCGACCCCTGTCACAAACCTTAGGATGTTGCACACGTCGACTAATTCCATTAAAAACTGTACAAACACAAAAGGGAAACAAGTAAAAGCAATTCTAACTCGGAACTCCTATTTATAAAACAATACAAACAATTCAGCACTAGATACCCATACAATATGAATCCGTCTCATGCTTTTCCTGTATTATTAGCACATTTTTGCGATTTTGTAATGTATATGCACGAAAAGACAATTTAGTAAGGTAAGTAAGTCATTATCTAATCTATAAATCAACTTTACCAGCTGTGCTAACATTTACTACTAATTTCTATCATCAGTGAATCAGGAATCATCAACACTATGCAATTGTCCATTACATAAAGAAGTCGTGAAATTCGTTCAGTGTTAAGGTTAGCATTAACAAAACTTTCCGGTGTTTATTATACAAGAGTTCATGATGACACGGCTGTAGCATTACACATTATATATTATAGTTTGCATATTATACTAAAGGTAAAGGTGCATATAAATACCTTTACTTCAATAAAAATACCAATACTACAAAAATGATACCGCTTGTTATATAACTGTCATCCAAAGTTCATTTACATGTCTTGTATTTTTCATTTGTTTTTTGCACTTATGTTGTTATGTCCTGTTTATGTCTCTATTATTAGCAGTGGTGTACTTTATTATAGGAATTTGCATTCCTTATAATACGCAATCTTAATTACTTTTTTGTCGCTTCAGCAGGATTATACTTGCATTTAGCAGGGCGTTTTAATTAGCGGGTCCTCTAATTAATTAGTAATTAGTAATTAGTAGGTTTTGCGCATAACTAATTAATTAGTTTAGTTATTAATTAGTTACCAAAAAATTCTGCTAATTAATTAGTAATTAGTAATTAGCTAACAATTGGTAAACTAATTAATTAGTAATTAGCTAACTAATTAGTTAATTATTTAATTAATGGAATTTAGTTAAAAATTTTTGTTTAATATAGTTTGAATGCATTGACTAGTAACCAGCTCTTCTAAAATCAGTTTTCTGCGTTTTTTTCAAATGGTCACAGCATTTATCATTTTAAAAGTGAGTTTAAATGTTGACGGGGTACTTTGCTCAGGCATTGTAGTGCACATTTACCAGGCCGTGCATTCAATCTTCAAAGTCATGTGAACAAATTCCGAAACTGATCCAGTGGACCATTGGCAAAAGGGCTATTTAAAATCGCTCTCTCAGGTATTATTTTGCCGAATGTTGATGAAACTGAGGGGTTAAACCTATAGAGCCTATTATGGAGCCCACAATATATGAATTTTTAGCGTTTTATGGCTATTTGGCGATCATATTTGACACTACGGTTTGGTAAATAAAAATAAATGTATGCAATCCCTTCTAATTACTAATTAAAGTCAATCAAGGGCAACTAATTAATTAGTAATTAGTTAATTACTTCTGCGCGCCAAAACTAATTAATTAGTTAATTAGTAATTACTTCTTTGTGCGGACAACTAATTAATTAGTAATTAGTAATTAGAATTTAATGCGAATTAATTAGCTAATTAATTAATTTGCTAATTAATTACTAACGCCCTGGCATTTAGTAATATGCATTTCTATTAATTGTCTTCAACATGTTCTCCATATAGCTAATTTGAATAACGAGGTGTTATATTTAGTATTTTTTACCTGGTAAGGGATAACTGTAAAATTTTGACTTGATTTATCCTTTTGCCACTTGGCACAAACATGTATCAAGCATGTGACATGTGGAATGTTTTAATGTGAACTTAGTTTTTTGCATCATCCACATACAATGATTGGTAATCAGGGTCTGTAAAAGTATGTAAAGCAAGATATACATAACGAATCACGATAATGAAGAATAGGGTCTGGGGATGAACTCTATGCCACTTATTTACATTTTTATTTGACAATCTGAATCGTATTTCAGGGTTTGTTTATTTATTTAGTCTCATAAGAATGTGCATGCATGCAAGAGTGTGAATATAAAGTACGAAAGCACACTATAGTACATTCTTGAAAAGATATAAAATCGTTTCGCTTTGAATTCAGTGGCCATTAATTAATAAAAAAACCATTTGCATGCAACATGATGTATACCTGTATTACAAACAGTGCTTAATGACTTTTTAGACACCATCTCTAATTAAACAAATAGTAATGGACACAATGTTTTTCATACACACTATAAATGACAATAGACAATAAATGATACAATTGTATGTTACTGCTTTTTAGTGTCTGCAAACAATAATAATATTTGAGGAAAACATTTCCAGAAACGGCAGTTATTATAAACTACGAAACGAAATTTTGGAATGGGAAGTGCTGGAAAGAGTAACAACTTCATTTTAACATAAATACTATTAGTAAACTGTATTTACTTGAATGAGCCTTTCGTTAAAACTGTTGTTTAAATCGGCAGTTTTAATGAATGCTTCAAAAATATTGTTGCCTTTCCAATAACATCATAACTGTAACAGAAAGAGTCCAGTACTTGGAATTCACTTATCTGCAGTATTTTAGTACGTAGAAGTAATTTCGAATGCTTAAAATTGAACCCTGTACAAAAGAAACGATTAGCCACTTAACTGCATTTATGCGTAATACATTGTATTCAAAGCCCGCACACAATGATTGTTACAGTCAGTTTGTAACATGGATTGCATAACCTGAAATAATTTTCGAGATGTTCAGAAATATGGTTAAGTATTTAGTGCTAAGTGCTTGAAATCGGGTTAATTTGCAATATCCCTGAAAACTGACATAGAATGGTTTCCTTTAGTCAACAAGGGTTTGGCGTGTAAGAATTGTAAAACATCTGTAAAATAACAAAAAAGTTTATTGCTGGCTCACCAGAACTTCATGTTAACACCTTGTTATTATTTGTGAAATGCTGCAAGGACTGTACACGAGTAATAATGCATTAAAGAAGGAAAAGGCAGGGATGAATTGGCTGACACAGATTTTTTCTAGTTCCTCACTTATAAAATGTGCCTGCATAAATATATGAGATTTTAGTGCTGCGTGCATACAAGTCAGTATAAAGCAAAAGAACAGTTTCTTATCCTTATTCCCTGACACTAACTGCAAGTTGCAATTTTACCAGGCCTCTTTAAATCTGTCCTAACTATAACACATTGTCATTCTTCGTTCGTGATTGTGTGTCATGAGTCATGTCATCTCTGCAGGACTTTGGAATACTTTAGTCACTAGTTTACTAGTAATAACTTTCAAAAATGAGAAATATGTGCCTCTTTAACAAAAACTTAAGTGTACACAATTACAAACCTTTTTCAAATTTCACACAGTAAGAAATATTGGATGCAACTGTATTCTTTTCTTCATAATGTAAATTTCTGAACTATTAAATGAGCAGTGGCCGCACACAATGCTGCATACGATACATTTTAGTTTTTAGCAGTGTTATTAATATGACAGTAAATATTGCTTGGAGGATTTTAATTTTATTTCAAGGTTTTCGCACTACTTCATTGTATTTGTAGGCTTATTCTTTTGCAGGACAAATAAATACACGACCAAAGCTATAGCATTATTGCAATAATAAGTGCTATTCAACGAATTCAATTCTCATGAAAAATTAAGTGTGTCAACTGAACTTCAAGTCGATAGAAGCCCTGGGGGTGGAGGGTACTATGAGAACTCTGTGTCACGCATTCAATTCGCAATTACGCATAGCAAGATTAATAGGTGGACTACATTGACTTTGCAAAGGACACGCGTGCTTTATTGTCTGACTATCGACATTTACGGCTAGACAAAGAGTACTCTAAATTGGACCGAAGATATTGTTAGAGCAATTGTATTGCAAATGTGTATAGAAGAGCTGCAGACGATCAAATCCTCATGCATTATAAATATGCAATTATTTACATACAATGCGATTGTGCGATTTGTTTTAATAGACTTTACTGGAATGGCAGTCATTTTAATGGTCTTCAAATTAACAGGCTCGTTGTCCAAATACATTTTCAGTATTTGATTATACTATATATTATATATTAAATATCTGTTAAAGAATGAAATTGTATATTATATTTGGGAATCTGGGATCTCTGGGATATATCTGGGAATCATTCTATTATGATTTATGATCTGAATATTTTTTACTGATTAATACGAAAATGACAAAACGATTAAATACCTTTGTACGATCCTCCGAAGGTTTGTAAATAACAATTGCTAAATGTTATTTATATACTGTTTAAAGTTTCACGTTTAATTATTGTTATTATATCGTTAGCACTAAGTAGATGTAGTTCCAGTCATGATAATTGCAAAAAGAGTAGTAGTCTCACTGCGAAATGTTCACACCTGAAAATTGATTCTGGTACACGTAGTTAGTGTACTCACACCATAATGTAGTCAAATCAATGAAATCAATTACAACGTGATGATAACTAAACGGTAAGTAATTCTTATCACTGAACAGGACCACTAAAACAATAAGACTGATGATAACTCTAAATAAACTTTTAATAACTCAGTTTGGGTCACGATTTGGATGATAGTGTATGAAAAGAGTATTATTAGATAACGATAGTAGTAGATGTATAAATAACTCTTTTAAATAGACACGGAGGAGGTGAACAGGTAAGGGAGCTGCATGGAATAGAAATAAAGGACTACAAAACTCGAGTTTGGGTTTGCTCAGAATAACAGTTGAAGTTGAAATGAAGTCTTGACTAGGCAAGCAAGGGAAGTTATGAACCATAGGATTGCACTGCATTGGGATAAGCGGCGAATAAAATAAAAACTCCGTTAGATTCGTCCGTCCTCTATCCATCCACGTTCCTGTGCTGCATTCCCCCAGTGAGTTTAGAATAAAAGTATCAGAGTAAGTAGTAGAGTAGGTATTACAGTACAACCAGTACAGTAGAATACATTTCAGGTTGTTTTGTTATACATTGGAAGTTGTGTGCAGTTTAATGCTACTTTTGGTTATAGAGGTATGCTAAGATACGTTATGGTAAATAGGTACTGTACGTTCCTTATAGTAGATGTACCTATGTGCATTTAATTGTAGATGTATGAGATTCTTCCCAAGCTTGTGTACTGTATTGGTAAAGTGGTTACATCACGTAACATAAAATAAAACCCAGTTGTTTTAACACTGAATTGTATTATACTTATGATTATGATGTAACGACTACTTCGTTATTGTATTTAGGTAGGTAGGTAATTCAGTTATATAAGCATACAGAGGTGTAGTAGCAGATACCTTGGCTAGCATCTTTATCTCCGCTTTAGAACTTACAATATAAGTTAAACCCTTTCGTTTGTCTTTTCTACCGCCAACAAGCAACTCAAACCAACTAACCGAGAATTTATTATTTACTTTACTTACCTGTAGTGTGTATACTACTGATATCAAAATTACTATGTACGAATAGCTACATACTTAACAATGAGAAGCCTACAAGTCAGAAACTACTAATACTGATACCTACCTACTACATAAAATAACATAAAGCTCACCAACATTTGTATTAACACAGGAAAATGAATAATAAATTGCAATGGGTAGATTTGCAGTGAAATGAAATGCATGTCAATGCATAGCTAGGATTCGTGTACACCTACTGCATTAGTTTTCTACGTAGTATTCACCGAAAACTGCATAGAATGTTAGTTATGTACAAGTTCACGTCAGAAACACGAATAATAAATGTACCATAAGAATAAGCGATAAAATGAACCTCAACAGCAGTTAACTTCTGGACTACAGATGTAGGTAAAGTTGGTAAACTACCAAAGTTAAGGTTTAGTGTTACGTATTCTGCATTAGTTTGTGTGCCTTTAAATGTTATAGACTCGACTGACTTTTACAGTGTAATACCTAAAATATTTGTATTTTATAACATAAAATGATGTCCCATCAAAGTAGTAAGGGTTACGTTTGTAGAAGAACTACTTATATATGTTGTAGATACAAAGCGTGAAGTATATGATGGAAGTTTGAATGAACGCAATGTTCCGTTAGTTGAAAAAAGTCGGTAATATTATCTACCACATTTAACTTGCGTAGGTATGCATTGAACGCAATTTGACGAAGTGCAAGGAAAGGTAGTGCTTGTAAATGAAGGAAGTTTGCATACCTATGCATCTTAAAAGTAAGTAACACCTTAAAGATGTAACTAAAGCTATGTAGACTACCATAATCACATTCACATTGTTATATTATAACACATAACCAACATTAGTAGCTAGTTTTTCCATACTTCGTATCATTACTAAGCAAACCACTACTCCAATAAAAGCCGTATTTCATTTCATAGACATTCGCACAATAGAGTTCTTCAATAGACACATTACATCTAGACAGCTATATGTATTACACGTAGGTACTCACATTAAATTGACAGGACCGACAAGACACGACAGGATATAGAAATAGATTGAAAAAGTAGAATTTTACATTCTCTATGTGCTACAATTTACAAAGTAAAAGAAAACTACTGAAAAATAAACATTTTAATAGAGACTAACTAATGTTTTTTGCATTGTGCAGTTTCCTCAAAGGATCTGGCCGCACACTTCCATAAATAAGTAAGACAAATGCAGTGTACACGTGTTTAAATGCTAATTTATGTTTACCTACTTACTCGTTACTATTATTACAGGGAGTTTCCTTAATTACCTTCGGCCTTGTTTGCGTTCGCAAGTCGAACATCAAAAAATTGATTCACTGTTCTCCTAAGGTAAAGTCTTCACATTAGTTATCTCCGAAGACAAATAAACCAATGCATTTAAGTGTACATTAATAAACCAGTCGGTATCTACTTATCTATCACATTAGTAGGTTGGTAGGTATTATACACTAGGTTTATGTTCTTGTTTTTACTGAATAGGCCTATCTGTAAACAAGTGTAAGTTTACATTTATGTATTTATTACAGAATTATGGAAATGGGCCGGTCCGCTTGGTTATCTTTAGAGTCAGTCTGCTCTCAAGTCCAATAATTTACTACAGCAGATATTATCAATAGCTTGACACAAAGCAAAAAGTGTGTAGTAGAGAGGAGTTTCTTCTAGTTCTAGAAAGACATCTAGTTCCCATAATTTTTTAGATATTGAGATCGACTTTTGCTATGCAAACCTAATCGTAAGTAGTTTACCTTTTCTAATCTCTCAAACAGCAAACAATGGAAAAGTAGGATTTTTTAATTCTCTTGGGTTCCGTCGTGGGACTGATTACTCCTAACTAACTAACTAAGCTAAAGTAAGAGAATCCAAAGACACTCAAGTCAAAATAAATTACCATGAGCCACGCCACTTTGATAATCAAAGTTGAATAATGGAAGAAGAGTCGCAGTCTTGTATTATTATACACCTGACCTACATTACATTACATTTACATAATGCAAAGTCAAGAGAAATACACATAGGCAGTGATACAATGGAATATAAAAGTCCTCTTCTTAATAATACTACTATAGAACGTGTGCTGACAGGAAGCACCAACCTAAAAATTGCAGATGAGCACAATCATACGATGAGAAATGCAGAAATGTTCCATTGTATCCTCTCGTGTTCCTTTCTGTAGAATAATAATAAGCAAACGAGCATAATAGTAATCTATCATTATATGCTTATGCTCAGAGAAACATCACATAGCCACTCTAAAGTAAAAATAGGAACATGATATTCTCAACGTTGTATCTTTAGAATACAGTGGGAGATTGATGTCAAGTCGAGAATGTTCAAGTGAACTTAATGTACCAGCGACAGTAAAACTTACGCACTAAAATTATGAGATATAATTATTTCTATATCATAACTGACAATAAATATAATCCGGAAACTTTTCTATTCATTTGACTTGAGTTTCTTAGTAGAGTTTGTATGAACGTAACTTGAAAACGAAGAGAAATGTTATACTCTACTTCTAACGATAAGCTCTGATAAGAAATTTTTGCTTCTCTAAGAATTAGGACACATATATACCTAGCAAATATGCGACTACATCATACACTAAAAGTTTATATATTTATTGGTAGCCACTTTTACCTATACTGTTTTTCGTTTTGAAATTATCTGCAAAATTATGTATCTATTTTTATAAGCAACTTTTGAAATAAGGAAATTGGAGTTATACTGATAGCCCCTTTAAAAGGTAACAAAAATCCATAGACTCCTGCATATCAAAACAATGTAAAAAGTTTGTAACAAAGTGAGTTCTAATGCACCGGGGTATGTGTGTAAAGACATAGGCATTGGTCATAGTTTAATTCAAAGTCGAAATGGTGTGTGCACAGTCATACTGATTCTAGTGTTCTGGTACACAGTGTGTGTTAAGCAAAGTTTATAAAGTTGTTTATGTAATGGGTTGTGGATGCAGCCTGAACTGAGAAAACAATGAAACCAGTGAACGGAAAATGTCAAAAATCTTTTTGAGACTTAGAGAAAAATGTTTACTTAGAATTAAGCCAACAAAAGGTGCCATGCACATCCCTAAATGATTCTAGTTAACAGCAACAGAATTTTATTTACTTGCTGATGTTGCTGTGGACTATTACGCTAACAGTAAGTAGTAAGAAACTGCCTTCAATATGAATAATGCAGGGCGAGTCGACAAAGGCAGCACCGATGACAAAAAATCACTTTGACAGCTAAGTACTAAAGTGCTTTATTTTACATATTTCTAGCAGTCAGTGCTGGTACTTTAGTACGCTTGCCGGTGACAATGAAGTAATAATAGGTTTTTACGTGAGCAATGTGTACTTTGCAAATGTAGAGCTGAACAATCCATTCTTCTATGGAGTAAACGATGATTTGAAACGAATTCTTTGGAGGAACCTAAAATTCATGTAACAAGAAAATGAAGCAAAGCAAACAAAATACAAAAACAGAGTTGAAGCTTACCTGAATGCAACTCGCTTCGCTCTGTCTCCACTGAACAAACAAGTATCAAAAACTATCAAAATTGTCTATTCTACTTGGTACAAATTGGAGCTATTCTTGTCTGTCTGTTCAGCATAAAACGATTTTAAATCTCCGCTATTCAATTAAATAGTTGTTAAACGATTTTGGCGATAGACTGGCTATGTGTCTACTTTATTGTATTTACTATAAATGTTGATTCTCATTGTAGCAGGATGAATGAATGACAATGACATTCTCAGTTATGATGACAAAGGCCATGAAAAAAACGGCAAGTTGACAGTTGAATGGGTTCATTTGTACATAAACTAAACTTGTCAGTTTTACGTACACAACTATTTTTATTGCTCACACAAGGGGAAATCAAACTGCACGAATCCTTAATACCTAACAATAAAAGTATACTTAACTTAATGAATTCAACCCAATGTATTACCATTTAGCTGCAATTAGCGTAACACGCACTATGGTTAAACTTATTTTAATTCAATTTACATAGTGCATTCACATTTTTCATTGGTTCTCTCAATCTTATCAAATATCATCAATACTACGATTCTAGGTGAGCATAAATTTATTTAATACATCTAAATCGTCATTTTTTATGCAGTCACTTATGTATTACGCAATTCTGTTCAGCAATCTTTGGAACACTGGATTTGGAAGGTTTCGCAGTATTGGTCTGTAATAAATATTTATGCTAACAAAGTACTAAACCATAAACACTTCAAAAGCATGCATACAATACATGACAACTATTGACAGACGCGTCCTGGCAAACAAAGAAATTGCTAAATGTTTAAAAAAAAATGTAGCGAGTGAAACTTCGTAAATGACAAATAGGAGTTCAAACTTAATGTTACTCGAACTAGTTGACTGTAAATGTTAAGTAGGCAGACTTAAGTAATAATTGGTTATCCTAAAGGTTAAATCCCCTGAGTTCAACACAACTTGATTAATCATAAACCTAGTGAGGTTAGACAAGCAGATGAACTCAATCGTCTCGTAATCTGATATCAGAATGCAGACAATTGTTATGTAAAGTCACAAGTTCATTACTTGAAGCCAAACAAGGTTAATTTGATGTTTAGTCAGTTTAGCTAAAAGAAACTTCTTTGGAAAATGTAAAATTTTGAATGAAATCCAATAAAATGGGAACAAATGCTTAATACGAAGAAGACTCATCTTTTAGTGCACGTTCTGGTTGGGGGAGCATTCACATTAACCTTACGAAGGAATTTTGATTCAAAAGAGTATGAAAGAAAACACTAAAGATAAGTTTAAAGCACAATGACATGACATTTAAGAATGAAAGATTAAAGCATAAGAAATGAGTGTTATGTATAGGTATTGTGTGAAAGATGAACTAACCATAATGAGATAGCTATGTAAAGTTAAGCATGCGTTCCACAGAGTGGCAAAGAATAAAGAATGCTTTAAGATAAATACTTAGCTAACCTAGATGCTATGTAAAGTTGGTATTAAATACCTATTCAGTACACACGATGGTGGATTGAGCGAGGGAGCTGTCCCAGATATTTAAATTAATGAGATTAGTAAATTGTGCATTTTTCACTGTAGTTTTTACAGCTTAGATATCTTAGGTATATTAACAATCCATTACTTTTAATCAGCAATTATAAAATATATCTTGACATCAATAGGTTACTAACTTAAGTTGCTTTTTATGTTTTAGACGGCTAAGGCTATTATGTGACATTGTGATATGAGGTACACACTGCACGTTGATTAATATTATCAGAATACTGATTTACACAAAACATGTTACCTCTGTTTACAATCCTCCTTTAAGTACTCAGTACAACAGCATATCATTTTTGACATAATTAGATCCGATCCGAACTTCCGATAATTTAAATCTGCTTCTAATGGTACCCTGAATGGTACCAATGACAATCTCTTGATCTACACTCTACACATGTGACTAACTACTAGATACACCAACTTGTTTGTGCTCCATACGGTTAGTACTTTTATGTGTACAAGGTTACATGGCATATCTTAGTTACCTGATAAAGTCACTGAATTCTGTAATAGAGTAAATAGTACATGCTTGATACAATCCAATTAATACCAGCACTAATTAATGATATCTGCTACAAATACATGGGAAAACATGAAAAGAGAAATCAAATTAACAACCTTTTTTCACAGGACGGTATGCAATTCATATCTTATGAATACTCGAACATTAGGTAATAAAGTTATTTATTGCCTGTATATTAATAGGGTAGTTGCTTTGCATTCTTTCTTTATACTTGTGACATGACAGTGCAAACACGTGTTAAAAAATGAGTGTTAACTTGGCACAGACTTGTTGTATTAGCGGCACTAGACAACATGTAACAAATATACATGATATGAATGCAAAATGAGCAAATAAAATTATCAATTTAAGGTTTTGGTAATCATTATTGCCTCACGTTTTACATGACAAGTAATAAAATTTCTGTGGTTTGTGTGCATAAGTAATAATACTTCGATATTTAAAACATTTACATTATGACTAGCAGACAAATAAAGGCTAGGTTTATTTTGAAATTAAGCAACTGTTTGTAACTTTTACTTGTCTTCATAGGTTAAGTTCACTAAGTCACTCAAGAAAATACACGCAGTTATAATAAACTATTCTAAGTACTAATTACGCTTTTTTCTTAGTTGTAATCTTTTGCAAAAAATGTTAATATAATTTGTTGATCATACTTTGTTCTGGGTCAATGTATTGTGTCACCAATTTGATATTTAGCAGTCGTAAGGCAGAAACACTTAATTGCTCCTATTTCTAAATCTCGTTTTATAACGAGTATTATATAACACTACTATATATGTATTCAAACTAGTACATAATCTACACTTCGTAAACATTTAAAACTAATACATAATCTCCATTTACAATGTAATAATTTATGTTACTAGTACACTAATACTACAGGATGTAATATTCAGATACGGTCTCACGGCCAAGCCGCCAATAGTGGGTAAAACTTTTGATGTACACAAATGAATTCGCTTTACAGATTCTTTCTTGAAGATGTGATTCTTAAGGTTACGTAAGTGGTACAACAAAGGTACACTTACAGAACATATCGGTGCCAGACGAAGATATCTAGCAATATTATGCTCTATGAAATTACCAATCTCATTACTATGTGCATTACACTGTAGTTTTCATATAAAGCTTTAAGCGCGTCCCAAATAGGACAAGTAGGCCGATCCTACCGCACTTGATGCAAACAACAAAAACAAACACCACCATGTGGCAAATCCAAAAAGTCCTCTGAAAACTGTAGAATTGAACACGACTTTGAGAGAAGACAAGGCAAGTGTGATGTGTTCCGCAGCCGGCTTCACTTCATCTGTGTCTGGCATAATCGGTCTCATTATTGGAGTTGTTGCATTAGAGTCGTCATTTTGGCCCCATACATTTCCTACCCAAGATCCCTCTCCTATAAAGCAGAACAAAACGAACTTCTTTATAGTTACCGACTTTATGACAAAGTAAAATCAACATTCCGTTTGTACTATTTATATATACCATATATAAATTCGATATGTATGATGTTTTGCTTA
Source organism: Yoshiicerus persimilis (assembly GCA_020352615.2). NCBI lineage: Eukaryota > Metazoa > Arthropoda > Collembola > Entomobryomorpha > Tomoceridae > Yoshiicerus > Yoshiicerus persimilis. The sequence continues at coordinate 28,752,741 of CM036940.2, read as the reverse complement.
ATTATGTCATCGTGTTATGTGGGTACCTACATATATACCTTTATTTACCTACACCTTTACTAATATGTCTGTTTTCTACTATTGTGTACACATAATAAAAATAAAGAAATAAATGGTCATACCTACATCAGTACTAAAGATATTTACGTTATTCTACCCATAGTACAGGACATATACATACGGTACCTACTGGCTATAATGCGTAAATTGCATAACATTAGTCTTATCATTTAGCATAACATTATTACTACGGTATATCAAAATCAATCTAAGCATCTTCATTCAGCATACCCATATCTACTTCGGGCTGCATTCATAACAGACAAGCGATTCTAATCAAGATGTACTTCTGAAATAAAACTTACTATTTGGACCTTCAGAAACAGATACAATACGTTAATGTTCGTTTATACATGCATAATATCTCAGCGGATGATTATGGTGTATAAATGACTCCTTAATATCTAATAAGCAACCATTTATTAAGTATTATGTGATAACGCCAGCTGATATCGCATAACAGTAGTAACCCATAATATTTATTAGTAGTTCTACACACAGTGGTTGCGATAATAATTATAAAAACAATTAGACAATATAATTAAAAGTCATAGATATAGATTACAGTATTACAAATGTAGAAATTATTACATACACAAATATGGGCGCTTTACAACATCCTTAAATAACTGACTATACGGCAGTAAAGAATAAAATCCTGTTTGTAAAGAAGTTATAAATGCAGCAATAAAACCCTATCCTGGTGTGAAAAATCAAAATATGCAATACTAATTTTTACCAAAATTAATGAAGTAGTTATACATCCAGAAATTATGTTAACCTTGTTAAATAATGTTATTTAATATGCTGCATAAATTCGCCAAAACCAGGTAATTAATTTCAATAAAGATGTATGTAGTATAAATGCATGTGTTAAATCTTCAACCTAATTCAATTTGAAGTTGCACCAGTAGAATAAAATTCCTAAATTACCACTAGTAGTCAATGTGTGCTATGCAGTTAGCAGACCGGAACAAAATTACCAAGTTAATTTATATACTTGTCAAGAGCTAACCGAGCAGTAACACAATACAAACACAAGCCCGCAAAATTGATTGTATACAACACAAGCTCGCTCACAGGTAGGTCTGTCAACAAAATACAATCATTAGTGGGACAAGTGCATGATTACTATTTTGCGTTGCGACTATTTATGTCCAACGTGCAATCTGTCAGCAACTCCTCGGTCTGCAAGACAGGATGGAGGAACCAATACAATGCAAGCCTAAATTAGAATGAGAACATTAGATCGCCCGCTGAATAACTATATAGGCTAGGCTGGCCTAACTTTTTAATCATAGTCAATAATAATAAGACATAAAGCTTAGTTGCAGCAAACAGAACTTAAGAAGAATTAGGAAGATAATAAAAGCCATGCAGACAGTAACTAACAATAAGCCACATGCTACGGTCTTCGTTCAGCTGTGTATTGAGGAGACCCACTAAACTTTATGTGACATTACGTTGCATTCCCTACTAACTAGGTACACACAAAAGAAAAATCGGGCTCATACAACGGTTATAAGGATATCTCTAGGTTTTTTTGTTAAACTGAAGGAAAAGAAGTAACTATATGATTGCGATGACGTGTAAAAAGTTAAGGCGTCTACATTAGATAGAGGAGCATCGATCTATCATCCATCATAGTTACAAGTTACATGACACCTTAACTAATGGGCAGAAAGCAATAAACTGAAATCCCAGAAGAATCTAATTATTATCAACAATACAAAACAAGGAAACACAAAAACATGATAAAAGGTAACGCATCACACTGACTCTAGTACTTTGACCATAAGGAATTCTTTTGGTGATGACATTGCAAACGCTTTGTATCATATCACTCATACAGTATCAGACTGAACATCATCGTTACATAATAGCTACCTATGTGTCTTCGATAGGTGGAAGAAGGATACACGATTAGTTTAGATTCATATATAACAAAACAATACATGCAAACAAATAACATGCCCTACGATAACAAAACAACAAATGCGTAAACGAAAGAACTAATTAAGAATGTAGTAATGATGAATAATAGCTATACATGTGGTATGTATATAGATACTTAAATACGTAGCATTCGTTTATTATGCGTATCTTGGTCTAACTCATGTCAGTCATAAAACACTAATCATATTTCAGATGTTTACATAACACATGCATCAGGTACACTTCACCGTCCACTTAATAACATTAATACATACACGGAAAGCTTGTTTATATTCTCAGGAGAAGTACCAGTCATACTAGAGTGTATCACAAAAACTTAAAATCCGTTATGTCATGTTCACAATCAGATTCAACTAAAGCTTCTAGCTAGCTTTACTGTGAACACATCCAAGATTGCAGCGTCTCATGTAACTCTAGCTGATTTCGCTGTGCAGTAGAATCGTTCATATTGCAGTCATTTCGTCAAATAGATGAATTTGCAAAACTATACAATAGTTAAGTTACTATACTTATTTATTAAGTATAGTCAAATATGGGAATGCCCCGGCCGTCTGTCCGTCCGTTTATAAATACTATACTATATTTATATTACAACCAAAATGCTTGCATAGGTTCCCAAAAACAAATTCTTACAAATAAATAATATGAAGATTCAGATTTCTTCCCAAAAATGCTCGGTATTGGTGTATTATACAAAACTGCTCTAGCGGAGTTAAAAATTTGAAAAATAATTACTGGGTCATTGTCATTAGTCAGTACAGTCATTAGGTTATTGTATGGAGATTTTTTGCTACTTTTAATTTGTAGCTACAGAATACAATGCACACCAGCGCAATTGACTTCCCCATTCCCATCTGTAAGTTTTCGTGAAAAATCTCAATCTGGTTCTTGTATAAACATGCCTTCTTATTATCTACACATGCATATCTTTAGATATCATATACATTACCAGCTCTTAAGTAAACACCATTACCACTCGTGTTTGTTGTGGTTTTGTTGTTAGTACAACTTGATGTCTTGATTAAGTAAACACAACTTTATTTAAATATTAAACTGCATAATAATGTATTATGCGTTTCCTCAATCCTCTTGTTATGCTATAGTTTCCTTAATACTCCTTCCTTCATCCGTTCTTTATATGTAGAGCACACAAACGTATGTATTTGCTCTACGTGTATTGAATGCTAACTCAACAAACTAGTAACACACTGACATGACATGATAATACTACCTACCACACAAAACAACGTGTATTTACACAAGCAGACAAGTATTGGTGCTCAACAAAATAATAAATCCACTTCATAACATGACAAGTCTCATCTTCTCCAAAAGCATCATTCACTAGGAAATCTCACGAGGCAACTTGAGTTGATAAGGGGAAGCACACAATAACTGCAAGTGTATGTTTAGCTAACGTTAGTCTTGCAACATGTTTCCGTATCTGGTGTTTCTACTGACAGAATTAAACCAGGTAGGTATCTCTAACGAGGTCCCTTCCGTTCCTCTACAATTTACTACTTATTAATTCAGTCACATATATCATACCTGAAGAACATAACAGTCATAACATACCCCACTCATACTTATCATTATCTACGTTAATGAGACAATCCTAAGCATTTAAAAAAGTAGCCCATGTTTAAGAAATCATACTATTATTAATAAACCAGTCATTACAATATAACTACTGTGATGAATGTCTGGTGTGTAACTGCGTGAGTATAGGAAAATCTACTAACACACACTCGTAATCAACATTGATATCAAAGCAGACTATTCATAACATTTTATATCATGTAAACAGGAGTGCAGAGGGATAAACCTAAAGATAATAGATATTATATTATATACAATACGAAAAACTTGGTTCTGCTGATCTGCTTCTCAGATCAAGGAAGATATTAGTTTACTGCACTGGATGCTCTATCCAACATTTCTTCAAACAGAAGTCGCTGGTTTTTCAGATTCACCAAATTGTAACGATTGCTATCAATTTAGGAGCAAGTTAATATTCTACCGTTCTCTGTATCGGTATCAACTGCTATCATATTTTCCCATCATTGAACCTGCTCGGCTTCACTTAACTCACTGAACCACTGCTTGGCTTGACACAGCCTTTGTTACGCAACTTAATTTAACTATTATGCAACCAAATCTTTAGTCATCTTCCAATTTCAGTGATACTAGTAACTTGAATTTCACTGGATCGACTTGTTTCTTTTGCCAAATAGTAAAGTTTTATATAATCCTTAATTGAACTACTCCATGAAAACTCTTCATCCGTAAAAGCATCAAGAAAATATAAATCCACGCATTCAAGAACTACCTTATTGTACTGTACATTATCATTCATACAAGTTTAGCCTTTAACGTGCAATGTAAGAACTATCAAGAACGGCACATAATGTACTTCTACTTCTACATTTCTATTTAGTGCTGCACAATACCATACCAGCACTTACTTTGTACAGATCGTAATTTTAACTGTTTTAAAATCATGACAATACATCAATACGGTTACTGGGTTCTTTCCTAACAACTCCTCATTGCTCGTTTGTAGGAGCAAAATTCCAAAGTAAACCAAAGGGAAATGCTTTGCCTTACATTTTACCATTCAATTCCTTATCTCATTGAGACGTGTTGAATAACACGAGGAAGAAACTCACTCAGACAAACAGTTTTACTACAAGTTCGTACCTACGCAATTGTAGACACTTATTTAATAAGTGAAGTTTTCTTATTTCCGTTAATGAAATGTTTTGTGTTACGTGTGGACCTTTGTTGTCAGTCAACATTCAATGTAATGTATTACATCCGATTATGATATTCATTTCACACCGACTCGGGCGGGATGCGTTCTTTTCTTTTTAATTGTCAGTAGTTTCTTTTTGTTTATGAAAATTTCCATTAGTCATTTCATTACCTAACAAGCTGCTGAGTTTTAAATGCATGACTGTATTGTTAGCTATTTTACGTGCTTGCGTTTCTGATACTTCATGAGAATGATTTGCAGTCACGTCGTCTTAATAATGTTATTAATACCGCAACTTCCTCCTAGAATATCTTAGGAGCCGCGCCTGTTGTCGACGACTGTGTATAGCAATAGTAGTTACACTGTAAATGTAAAAAATCTAAAATCGCGTTTATGTAATTTTCTAAGATTGTCTTATAATTTATAAAACTGAAAAATCATCAGTTATCTCAGTTTTCGATTGGCTTTCGAATGGTATGTAATTTGATAGGTTACGTCCAAATTTGGGGTTCAAAATGTCTAGGATGTCCCTATACTTTGAATTAGTGTATAATGTAAATCATAGGGAAAATAATGTATGCTAAAAAGGTCTTGTCTTAAAAGTTAAGTATTTCGGTTAAATTAAGTAATTTTAATTGAACTAATCTATGACATGCTTAGTTTTTTGTGCTCTTTCGAGTGATGTATCAATTGTCAGGTCAAGTCAAAATTTGGGGTCCAAAATGTCCAGGATGTCCCTATTCTTTAAATTATTGCATAATGTAAATTATAAGAAATACAGTTCATAAATGTTACTATGATTACTAGAAAATGTCTTTGTTAGGAAAATCTAATATTAGTTTTAGTAGAAAATTTGTGAAAATCAGTTAGTTCCAAGTGAAAGTTGCTACCGATCGAACGTACGATCATTTTCCTGTAAAATTGTGTTAATAAAGTAAGTTTAATTGTATCTGTGCCTGAAAGTGTCAGAAATTCATCTTTTTGTGAATAGTTTACACTTAGGTACATATTTTACTTAAAAACACGCATTTTAAAATAGTAAAAATAGCTAGAACTCAAAGAAATTAGATAAATCCAGCTAAGACTATAGCTGGTTGGTCCTTCCTGAAGTAATCGAAGCTCTATCTTTGCAGACAGCGAAAATAGCGTTCTACGGACGAGGCGAAAGATAGAACCGTCCGTTTCATTGGTCCTAATTCGAACCGGATATAAGAAGATCAAGAATCAGTGAGAAAATCGAAGAGAAAATCGGAGAAAATGTCTGGAAAAGCTCCCGTACGCCGAAGTGGACGGATCCAGGGCAAGGCACCAGAAATCGTTAATTGTGGACTGCCGAAAATCTCCCGAAGGAAGGTTGCGAAAGCAGCCAACAAGATAGACACCGCAGTCACTGTAAATGATACTGAAAGCTGGGTGACACTCAGGACGAATTTTTCCTCTGCCAGCACAACATCCCGAAGGAAGTTGGAAGCTGAGATTGAAGCAATGAAAAGAATTGCTGAATTAGAGGAAGAATTGGAAAAGAAGAAAGCTGAACGCGAAAAGAAAATCTTGGAAAAGGAACTTGAATTAAGAAAAGTGGTCATTGATGAAGAAGAGTTCAAGACTTGCAATGCTGACGTGCTATCGCAAGACTTGAGTGACGAAGATGATGATGTGGTCAACAATGTTCCTCCTGGTTCCCCGGTAAGCAAAAATAATAAAAACGCTAATGAAAAAACCGATGAAAATGAAGATTTACCTGAGTTTTCACCCGCGGAACGAGAAGAAATTATGAAGTGGTTGCAGACGACCGATGATACTCCACCTGAGAAACCACCAACTGAAATGCAGCAAATGACAGACGCCTTGACAAAAGTATTCCAGTCATTAGGAGAGAAACTTGTGGCAACTCCGAAGGAGCCACAAAACATGAAAAGGTACTTAGCCAGGCAGACAGTTGCGAAGGAACTTCCGGTTTTCTCTGGCGATCCTGTGGAATGGCCGAATTTCATCAGTCAGTATCGGTCAACTACGGAAGCTTGTGAGTTCACAAGCATTGAAAATATTGCCCGTCTTCAGAAGTCTTTACGGGGGAAAGCAAAAGAAGCAGTTCAGTGCATGATGGCAGTTCCCGAGAAATTACCCGAAGTGATGCAGTGCCTCGAAGAAAACTTCGGAAGACCAGACGTCATTCTGAAGATGCTGACAGACAGAGCCGAAAGGATGACAGCAGTAAAGGACGAGAAACCTGATGCTTTAATGGACTTAGCAAATGCGGTACGTAATCTAACATCTACTGCTGAAATCCTCAATAAGAAAGAATATTTGTCAAATCCTCATCTGATGGACAAACTAACTGAGAAGCTGTCTCCAGCCATGAGAAGGGAATGGGGACTGAAGATTGTCGACATTGAGGAAGGAAAATCCAGATTACAAGAATTTTCCGTCTGGCTAAGCAAGATGGCAAGAGCAGTTCGTGCAGTGACGACTCCTAATACATCCGGATTACAAGATGAAAAAAGAGAAAATCATCCCAAAGGACGAGATGGTCGACGTGGAGTCATTGTTGCTGCTGTAGAAGAAAAGAAACCTGGATGCGCATTCTGTGGAAAATACGGACACAATATTTCTGTGTGCCGAGAATTCTTAAAGAAAACCTCAGAAGACCGATGGAAGTGGGCTGTGAATGAAAAACTATGCTTTTCCTGCCTGAAATCGGATCACAGGACAGCAAATTGTTCGAACAAGAAGAAATGCGGAAAGGATGGGTGTGAGAAGACTCATCATGCGTTGCTTCACTCCTCTTTCAAACCCAAAGATGACAAGGAGGAAGTAAAACTGGTTTCTCACACTGTTGAAGGCTGTGCTGAAGTTCCACTCTGCGTACTACCTGTGACGGTGACTGGACCCAAAGGAGATTTTGATACCTTTGCATTACTGGATTGCGGCTCCACTATGACGTTAGTAGATGCCAAACTTGCTGAAGAAGTTGGATTATCTGGAAAGAGAAAGCCACTGAAAATGCAATGGATTGATGCACAGACTAACACGGATAAGGATTCAATGAACCTCATGATGAAAATCAGGGGAACGGGAAAGCAAGAATCTTTCTTTTTGGAAAATGCTCACACGGTTAGTGTTTTATCATTACCTATTGAAAATGTAAATGTGAAGAAACTTAAGGAGAAGTACCCGCATTTACGAAGAGTCCCGATACCGAACTTGGAGAAAGTACAACCAAAAATTCTCATCGGACTTAACAATGCTCGTTTAATTGTTCCACTGGAAGCTGTAGAGGGTCCTGGAAATTCCCCGATTGCAGTGAAAACGAGACTCGGATGGGCACTTTATGGAAATTCCCGTGCTTTCAAAGGAAGAGTTGATGTGGGTTTCATTTGCCATGTATCCCGATTGTCTGAAGACGAGAGACTACACCAGATGGTGAAGGATTCCTTCCGTATTGAAGAATTAGGAATCAAAATCTCAGAAAATAACCTGCTTTCTCGAGAAGACAGACGTACTAAGGAGCTGACTGAGAAAACCACAAGACGAGTAGACGGTGGATGGGAAACTGGACTTCTCTGGAAAGAAGATGACATAGTTCTTCCGGAGAGCAAAACGATGGCACTTAACCGGCTGTATTCCATGGAACGGAAAATGGACAAGAATCCAGTCTTTGCCGAAAAATACTGCGACAAGATCAAAGAATATCTGGAGAAAGGTTTCGTGCGGAAACTTTCGGAGGAAGAAAGTAGCAAGCCTCACCCAAGGAACTGGTACTTACCACATTTCGCAGTCTTCAACCCAAACAAGCCCAACAAACTGAGACTAGTCTTCGACGCGGCTGCAAAATCGAGAGGAGTAAGCCTGAATGACAGACTGCTAAAAGGATTGGATTTGTTGAAGCCTCTACCCGGTGTTCTCTGTAAGTTCCGGCAAAGAAGAATTGCATTCGGAGCCGACATCAAGGACATGTTCCATAGAGTGAAGATACGCAAAGAGGATTTGCCGGCACAAAGGTTCTTGTGGAGAGGGAAGAACAGGACCGATGCCCCCGATACTTACGTCATGGATGTCATGATCTTCGGAGCAGTGTCCTCACCGTACTCTGCACAAGAAGTAAAGAATCGGAACGCAGTGACTCTGGATCCACCAGCATCCGAAAACGCTGTACGTGCTATCTTGGACAGGCATTACATGGATGATTATCTCGATAGCTGCAGTCACGAAGAGGAAGCACGGAAGTTGATCCTTGAAGTGGTTGACATCCACAAGAGAGGAGGATTCCAGATCTGCAACTGGATATGCAGTGATCAGAAGATTCTTGACGTTCTACCTGATGACCTACGAGCTGTGGGGAAAGCAGTTGTAAGCTTGGAAGGAGATGCATCAGGAGAAGTCTCAACCGAACGAGTTTTAGGACTTCACTGGAATCCAGATCGAGACACCTTCGTTTTCACAACGAAGTTGAAGAAAATAGATGCCGACCTTATCACTGGAGTGAAAAGACCGACGAAAAGACAAGCTCTCTCTGTTGTGATGTCAGTTTTTGATCCACTTGGATTCTTAGGACATCTCACAATCAAAGCCAAAATACTTCTTCAAGATGTATGGAGATCTGATATTGATTGGGATGAGAAACTCAGTGATCATTTGCAAGAAAAATGGACCCGATGGCTAAAGGAACTTCAGGAAATCGAAAAGTTTGAAGTCCCTAGATGCTATTTTCCTAGGATAAATGAAAATACAGAAATCTCACTCCACATATTCTGTGACGCAAGCGAGCAAGCCTTTGCAGCAGTGGCCTACCTACGGATGAAAAATGAGGATGAAATAGAAACCGCTTTCGTGATGGCCAAATCAAGAGTTGCACCATTACGACCGGAGTCTATCCCACGACTGGAACTGCAAGGAGCTCTGATGGGGACGAGAATGGCTAAGGTCATCAAGAACTACCATGAAATTCCGATAGGAGAAATTCACTTCTGGACTGATTCTAAGACAGTTCTTTGCTGGTTGCGGTCTGACGGAAGATCTTTCAAACCATTCGTCGCTCATCGCATTGGAGAAATCCTTGAAGAAACTGACGTTAAGAATTGGCACTGGGTACCGACGAAAGAAAACGTTGCTGATGAAGCTACTCGCGATGGAAATCCTCCAAATCTGAATCCTGGAAGCAGATGGCTGACTGGACCTGAATTCCTGCGTAAGGACAAAGAAATGTGGCCGGAGGAGTTGACTAACAAACAACTGAAACAAGGAATCGAAATGCAGGATTTGGAACCGAAACGGGATGTGGTGATGACTGTTACAGTGAATCGTGGATTACTCCCGGACATCGCAAGATTTTCATCCTGGCTACGTTTAATCAGAAGTACAGCCTGGATGTTTCGGTTCATAAGCAGGACTCACAAGGATACTCGGAAAATTCCAACTCCAAAGAATCTTACAGCAAAGGAAATGGCCAATGCCGAACTAGCATGGTTGAAGCAAATGCAAGGAGAAAGTTTCAACGAAGAAATCCTGCTGTTGAAGAATGGACACCCGGTTGCAAGAAGTAGTCGTTTGAAGAGACTTGTACCTAAACTAAATGATGAAGGTTTGATTGTACTACGTGGAAGAACCACTGAAGCTGTTCATGTAGGAGCACCATCAAATCAGCCCATCATTCTGGATCCGAAACATGGATATACGAAACTTTTGCTGATGCACCAACATTGTCAAGCTGGACATCATGGAACTGAAAATGTACTAAACTACGTACGGCAGAAGTATTGGATTTTAGATGCTCGTGCTGCTTTGAAGAGGGTTCTAAGGGAATGCCAAACCTGTAAGGTCAGAAAAGCTGTACCTGGAGAAACGGAAATGGGAATGTTACCACATTTCAGAGTTAACCCGCAACCTCGACCTTTTACCTTCACCGGTTTGGACTACTTTGGCCCATACGACGTGACAATAGGACGAAGACATGAGAAGAGATATGGTGCTCTATTCACATGCATGACGACAAGAGCTGTGCACTTGGAACTCGCTGGTAGCCTAAGCACGGACTCCTGCATCATGGCCTTAAGAAGATTTATTGCACGAAGAGGAGCTCCCCAAGAAATATGGTCCGACAATGGAACTAATTTCCATGGAGCAAAGAATGAAATGAAGAAAGCACTAGAAGAGCTGCAGCAGGAGAAAGTTAATCTGGAACTGGCAATCAGAGGAATTGATTGGAGATTTATTCCTCCTTCTGCGCCTCACATGGGATCTTGGGAACGCCTTGTCCGCTCTGTGAAGACAGCTCTGAATGCCGTACTACACACCCGGACTCCCAAGGAGGAAGTGCTACAGACGTTGCTAACAGAAGCTGAACATTCCGTCAACAGTCGCCCATTGACTCATGTGTCTGATGACCCTGAAGACAAGGAGAGCTTGACACCTAACCACTTCTTACTCGGAGGACCCAGTGGAGTACAGGATGTTGGAACCTTCAGCGACCATGACCTGTTCACCCGGAAGAATTGGAGAATCTCTCAAAGATTGGCAGATATGTTTTGGCAGCGATGGGTCAAAGAATATCTCCCAACTCTGACACGAAGAACTAAGGACTGTGGACAGAGAAAGTCAATAGAAGTAGGAGATCTGGTGTTCATTGCTGATGGGGATCTCAAGAGAAACTACTGGCCCAGAGGAATTGTTGAGAAAACCTTTCCTGGAAAAGATGGTATTGTTCGTGTTGCCGAAGTCCGGACAAACCATGGAACCTTCCGACGCCCCACTGTGAAGCTATGCGTCATCGACGTGAAAACCGAAGTAGATGTCCTCTAGGAGCATCTACGGGGGAAAGCATGTTGTCGACGACTGTGTATAGCAATAGTAGTTACACTGTAAATGTAAAAAATCTAAAATCGCGTTTATGTAATTTTCTAAGATTGTCTTATAATTTATAAAACTGAAAAATCATCAGTTATCTCAGTTTTCGATTGGCTTTCGAATGGTATGTAATTTGATAGGTTACGTCCAAATTTGGGGTTCAAAATGTCTAGGATGTCCCTATACTTTGAATTAGTGTATAATGTAAATCATAGGGAAAATAATGTATGCTAAAAAGGTCTTGTCTTAAAAGTTAAGTATTTCGGTTAAATTAAGTAATTTTAATTGAACTAATCTATGACATGCTTAGTTTTTTGTGCTCTTTCGAGTGATGTATCAATTGTCAGGTCAAGTCAAAATTTGGGGTCCAAAATGTCCAGGATGTCCCTATTCTTTAAATTATTGCATAATGTAAATTATAAGAAATACAGTTCATAAATGTTACTATGATTACTAGAAAATGTCTTTGTTAGGAAAATCTAATATTAGTTTTAGTAGAAAATTTGTGAAAATCAGTTAGTTCCAAGTGAAAGTTGCTACCGATCGAACGTACGATCATTTTCCTGTAAAATTGTGTTAATAAAGTAAGTTTAATTGTATCTGTGCCTGAAAGTGTCAGAAATTCATCTTTTTGTGAATAGTTTACACTTAGGTACATATTTTACTTAAAAACACGCATTTTAAAATAGTAAAAATAGCTAGAACTCAAAGAAATTAGATAAATCCAGCTAAGACTATAGCTGGTTGGTCCTTCCTGAAGTAATCGAAGCTCTATCTTTGCAGACAGCGAAAATAGCGTTCTACGGACGAGGCGAAAGATAGAACCGTCCGTTTCAGCGCCGATAATGTTTATGCGTGCTTATACACTACTTATAGCCAAACTCTTATCGGTTTATTAATTTTAATTGAACAAGGCCGTATTCCACGCGTCCCTAACATAACATAACCAATCTGATAGAGAGCTTGCCCGTTGAAGTGCAATTTCAATTACAGTCACCAACAGTACCGATAATAATAACTAACTACATTGTTTTGACATGAATTATTACGTCAATATAAACATACACTAACAGCAAGAAAGTTGGATATTGGTTTTGTAAATAGGCTAGACATAATTTTTCAGAGTATCCTTAAAAATGAGATATTTTGAGATTGCATTGCCGTAGTACAAGAACTATCTGTACCTTTTAAATATTTCCATCAAAAATCCAGCTGTCTCATTCAGGTTTGCAGTACGTTATTTATGGAGATACTTAAGGAAATGTTACATGTAAAGCTACCCAACTATATCCACTCTATGTAATGTCAAGAAATGAATGCACTCGCCAACTTATTGCAATAAGTGTTGTGTAATTGTATCTGTATGTGGTTCATAAAGACTGCATACTTACAAACAAATACATACATGTTGGATGAATTAAATGAACAAAAAAACTTACCTAAAGTTTTGTACATGAAGCAACAATGCAGGCATACCAAACACGGTGTAATGTACTGCAAAGCTACGATGCAAAGGTAATAGAAAATCCCAGCCACCTACAACAGTAAGTAAGAAAAATAATGCAATCATTCTGTACCTGTAAAGTGTTTTATTTACCTTTCCATAATGAGTTCACAATACTGGCATTTTTGGAAACTTATTCCGCTAAAACTTCCTTTTGAAAAGAACAGTATAATATAAGCACAGCTAAAATAATACACAGAGGAATAGGAATTGATCTGATTCTCAACTCAAAGTGCTTTGATTACCTACTCAAACCATTATTAATGGTTTTGTTGCACTTGTTTACTATTTATTACTATTACCGTAATTGATTGGCAATGACATAGGCTCATACATTATATAAACTTTACATGTTACAATGGAAAGCAGGTGTAGCTACTGTTTCAGGTAGCCAGAAGTGTACCTTTTTGTTACAGAGTGATTATCCTCTACATACGCATTCTGCATTTACTTTATTCAATGACAGTAAAAATAGCGGAACTTTAGTTCAATTAACTTTAGACTTCACTTACCCGCGCAATAGTATAATAGTTATTTTAAATAGTATACATACTACAAACTACAATGGCACTACTATTCCATTAAACTTATAAGGTACTGTCATCCTCTTTGAAAACTTGTATGCAGAGAACATTAGAAATTTAACGGAAATGGGCAATGATAATTAGCTGCAATTGCAACTGTCAACTCATTGTGTATGTGAATCAGAATTTAAATAAAATGAATTATGACTCCTATGACATGACATTATGACTTCATGACTAATAATAATAAGTATTGTTTTTGCCTTAAGTACACCTTATCACGTAATTCTATCATGAAATATTACACGTTCCCGTAATACCAAAAATATACTGCAAATTATAACAGCAAAGCATGACACTATTTTTGCTAAAACACGCTAAGAAGGTATATTCTTAATCCTAAGCGATTGTTATGAATAATGGTTATTTTGGTTATATGCAACACAAGTGCTCATTATTTTAAATAGATTAAACACACCTTTTTCTGGAGATCAGTGTTTAATATTCGTCCAGCCTCTTTTCGTTGCTCATTTATTTTATCTTGGGCAATATTGAGAAAGGCTTGCAAGAAGAAAGGCATAAGGGCGATGCGCAGAACAACAGCGATGACAACCAAGTTAATACGAAGACTGTCAAATGTTTCATCACTCAATCTGCCAATCATAAACAAAATAATCAATTATTACCTATACAGACATTTGTTACATCTAGGTCACAATTATTTCTTATCATTATCTAAATAGTCTAGTGTGTACTCCACAGCGTATTAGATGTAAATAACTCTTACAAAGGTTCGGAATTTCCATGTTCTTTTGTCAACAAGTCTCTTGCGATAGGTCTGACCCACAGAACGATCAGCATTAACGGGAAAATGTAGTTCAAGTTAAAGAGAAACTTTAGAGTACGTCTATCTTCGCAGTACCTATAATTGAAGGATGCAGATGTTAAAAATTCCATATACAGATAATATGATGGAATAAATGTGTACATATTACTGCAAAATTAAGCTAGAATATTCCACTATTTTGAGCACAGTACATTATTAACAAAATGAGATATGAAAAAAATTGCCTTGTTTCTTCAAATTTTTCCATATGAACAAGTAGGACAAGCACTAATTAAAGGTGCATACACTTTACTTATCAATCTACACGATGTACTCTACAATTCTCAATAATAGGACATAGGACACATTAAGCATCCGTTTGCGCTATTACCAGTTACCACAATACTATAATATTTCGAAAACAAGAATTGAAAAATTATTAATTACATGCATACCAAAATTAATTTTGTGCAATTTAAATTGTTCTGAATTCCATTAACAGGAGTTAATGAATGTTAATAGTGCGGTATAGGTGTATATCCTGTATCCCGACATGCATTGTTCAATAAAACTATAAAACAATTCCACAGTCAAAACAACGGAAAAAATGGAAATACAATAGCAAAATTATGGAACGAAAACTAACCTACTGTACTTAGAATAGCATTCAAAGGTTAACATTCGACATGCACGCTTTTTGCGCAATTCCAACCAACTTAGAAAGCTAAATTAAAATTCTCTTGTCACTGATCAGTGTAGCAAATATTCCTTTCCTTGTTTCCTTCCTGGTCTACGGGTCCTCGGTCTAGTGATTCCCTACCTTATGTTGCGGCTTAGGTAAACTAAGAGTGCCGAAATTATCCCACAAGCGTAAACAAAGTAAATATCGTGTCAATCAATGTCATTACCTAACAAGCATTGTTAGATTATTAAAAGTTTAATAATTATGCAAATAAAAGGATTCTTAAAACGCAAACCCATTTACATAATTCTTTATCACCTCATGAATATATTCAAACAGTTGACAGAAGTACATAATTCAATCACGCGGTAAAACAAAGCGACACAAATAGACACTTTGAATCCTGAACTGAACAGTCACGTCTGCTCATATTGTTCTAACCCAGTATGCATGGTGGTAAATGACACTAATAATTCTAATTGCAGGTATTTCACAATTGTTAAAAGTGTCAAACAATGCTTTATATTATCAAATATGACAGCACAGTTAAGGTCTACAGTACAAACGCTTACGGAGAGGAGCAAAGAAAATGCTCAAACGGTTAAATTAGGTATAATATGTGAGAAAAACTGACCTCAAGCTGTCATAAAACATCTTGCTCATCCTAATGCCAGGAAAGGTGAACAAAGATCCCAGCAAACCGCAGCATACTGCTATGATGAACTTGATGATGAGTTTTGACGCTGGTCCACTGCAACAAAAGTAACAGACAACAATGAATGCAATGTCTTAATCTTACCATGCTTAACTCAAAATGAAATGAACCGACGATAGAGATCAATGACAACACTAAGCATTACAGTTCCCATTTTAATTGCCTTTGATGTTATCCTATATGCCATTATAGGCAAGTCAGTTGCAGTTATATTTTGTTGTCGACTTAACCCTACCGCTTATACCAGATACCAGCGATAAAAGACAACAATGAGTGGAATGCAGAACTTATTAAGAAAAACAGAATAAATATCATCCTAGTGGTCACATCAATAAAGTCGAAGATATTCAATGAGTCAACCGACAACCCTGTAATGCCACATAGAAAGTTCATACTTACAAAACCATTTATTAACCATAATTGCGTTCTGAACAAGCTTTTTGCTTTAATTTTTGTTTTATGCAAAATAGATTGTTATATGGCTTACCCATGGATCTCATAATGGGTTCCTCTTGTAAATTGTTAACCTTTAGTTATTACTCTTCTCAATTTAAAAGTAATATTATCTACTATTAAAATTAAGAATGTAGCGTCTAGTAATGCCGGGTTGGTCTATAAAGTTGTATAATTCGAATAATCGAACAGAACTAATACTTTATCATCTATATATTTATTTTCATGTAATTCTACGATAATTTTACTTTTTATTTTTAAAATTCATCTAGAAAAATTTTAATCTTTGGTTAAAATCCATGCCCTAAAAAATGGTTTTAGGTAGCAATTTACGAAAATATTTTCGAAGTGTTTTCTAATCGAAAACAAAAAAGATTAAAAAACCATATCACACTTAAATATTTACACGGACATAGTTACTATTTTTTAACAGGTAAAGTTATGCTACGACCATTGAGATTTTCGGGCATGACGAACTATTTACTAGCGTTTACTTACTAGTTTATCAAATAAAATATGCGTTTGCCAAAGCAGTGTTATTATGCAAGCAGGACTAATTTAAATATCTTCGTAGTTCAGATGTCCTCCATGTTAATCTGACTGATATTTCTGAGAGACTCTTTTCAATTTTCTACTGAGGGCGCGAGACAAATTACCAGATTTTCATTTACAATTAAAATAAGATTAGTAAATTCAATGTTTTAAAAATTAACTTACGTAGAAGGCAGTCCTTGGGCTTTTAAAAAGGCCGACGCATTTTCATGGAAACTTTGGTACGCGGTATCAATTCCAACTTCCAAATTGTGTTCATCAATTATCAAAACGATCATTGCAATAAGAAGGTAAGCTAATCCCATCACCATACACATGGCTCGTTCCCCCATTAATTCATCCCCGCGAAAATAAACGGCAGTTATCGAACAAAGTACACTCCTGTAAAAGGAAACATCTTAATTAGGTTCAAAGGGTATAAACGTATACATAAACCCCACGAAAACAGGTAAAAGCTTTTCTAAATCAAATTGAAGCAATAACAGTTTCATACATATTGGAGGTTTTGGTTTACTGGTTAAACAAGAATGATATGCGTACAACTAACTGCCTTGCCTGGTGCACTTTAGTACTACCTACTACTCTGAATACCAAACAATATAGCCTAAAAATACTTTAAGCAATTCACGCCTTAATAGTGGAGAATATCCATGCAATAATCACAATTACAAATAAGTTAAGGGAAAATCCTTTTGCAAGATAAGCTTTTATGTGGTCAAATAACATATCGAGAAGGAGATTCGCGAAGTCAGGAAACCCTATATAACATCAGAGTTGTTGCAGAAGGACTTCCCAAGTCAAAGTCTTATTTAAAAGATCGTTTGTTGGTGTAAAATTCTAATAAATACATGTACCTATACACATTAAATATGAATGAAAATTACTCACAGACAGAGACCAAGGACAAGCAAACACCAGAACACAGAAAGATTCATGTCATTTTGTGGCTTCAGAATGGCATAATAAATCTAAAAATAAGAAGTTTTTTTGTTTATCTTAAGAATATTTATCATGAAAAGCGAATAGAAAGTCATACCTCAGTAGCAATATAAACAATTGTTGCGTAAACTGTGTAATCTACAACCCAGTGATACTCTGGATAAAATTTAAGATGAGTAACTTCGATGTGTGTGACGGCAATCGAATCCAACTATTAGAACACACAATTATTGTTATATGCTGTACGAATGCAAATGGACAACCAAGATCGCTGAATGTGATATTTAAAAAATTCTGAAACCTAAAACGTACTTGTATATCTAAATCTTTGGGAACGTGAAATGCATTGGGATTCTTAAAATCTTGGTTTTTCCCTTTGCCTTTTCCTTTACCGGAAGCTAAATCTTTAATTCCAGCCAATTCCTTCAGTTCCTCGTCTGACGGATGTAAAAATCTAACAAGCCTAAAAGAACAAAACCGGTAATTATTTTATTATTTACAATATTAATGTTACCTGTATATATTGAGCATTGCTATAAAAATGATTACCCAGTACTGCATAAAAGATATCTTGCTAAAGAGAATTTTCCACCCAACTTTGAAATAACGCTAGCCATAACCAAAGAAATGGCTAATTGGAATCCAAAAACGGCCTGTTAACATAAAAATTACAGCTATCCATTTAAACAAATTTAGGATATTACTTAGTATTCCAGTACAATATAGTCATTTAATGGACATTTTGTGAAACATAAGTACGGTTGTATTTTTATTGTTTATTAATTTCAATAAAGCCGAACTAAATGTAAAAACGAAAAGTAATGTTCATTGCTAAGAATTAGTTACAAAATAATCCATGTAAACTCACCATTTTGAAATTACTATGTGTATTTAAGTAAAAAAGGATGTTAAACAAATATAACTACTATACAACTTCTGAACTAGAAAAGATACTATTTATCTCAATAGCGTCACAAAAAATATGAAAAATGAGTGTAAAATTCAAGCTATCAACTATAAATCATTTCAATATGCTAAATCGCTGCTTAGATATATCATTTTTGATAAAACAATAGTATTAGCCAGCGTAATATTAATAACAATTATATAAAATTAGTTTTCCAAAATCGCCTTGCTGGAGATTTCGCGGGAGTCAACAATATCACACACAAGGAAACTTGAAACTTTGCCAAACATTTGTACATGAGATACTTGAGAAAAGTGTGTCGGCCGAGCCGGGAGAACTTTATTTTAGTAAGTTGTTGCACGTAGAATTAGTATGGCATGGCACCCTGAGCTGGGGTTGCGTTGAGATGCCAGGCTATACAGTGATGGTGAAAGTTTTTAAGCTTGGTTATTCACTCAGGTTCCCATTTCAGGTGTTTCCTTTTTTGGAAATCGATACCTCGACTGATTTTGGATAAGTTACTCGAATTCATGAATTCAGTGGTAATTTATTTACGTGTAAAAATGTAAGGTTATGCTATGCACTTCTATAAATGGTACCTAGTATTTTCCAGCATATTCAATTCAAATTCTCCATTCACTCTCACTCCCACTCGTTACAAAAAATTATCATGCAATTGCAGTAAAACGGTATACAGAATACATTTATAAAAATATGGAATAATAATGCCTTGTATATTGTAATAATAGTATACCGACTTAACTACCCTTAGTTCATTCCTTTGGGATAACTAATAATTTTTCGGGTGAGAATTAACTACGAAAATTAGTTTAAGTTAAATATTTACCTATGTGTATGCGTTTTCTCTTTATTTCCTTAATACTAACTTTCTCTTTCGGGAAGTTTTAAGACTGCAAACTT
Organism: Yoshiicerus persimilis; assembly: GCA_020352615.2. Classification (NCBI taxonomy): domain Eukaryota; kingdom Metazoa; phylum Arthropoda; class Collembola; order Entomobryomorpha; family Tomoceridae; genus Yoshiicerus; species Yoshiicerus persimilis. Next base: position 28,733,104 of record CM036940.2, on the reverse strand, counting down.
TCTTTAAATGGAATTCGCAAATTAGTAACATGTTATATGAGAAGTCAGCAAAGCATACATGTAATTTGTTCGTTTATTATCTAAAATTCAGATGAACAAAATTATATTTATCATTTCAAAGGAGCTTATGAGGCTGCACCAACCTTGGGAGCATGATGTCTTCTTGTCAAAAGACAGAATAATATTATAGGAAGGAACATTTCAATAAATGTCCTTGCAGAGAATTACGCTTTTTCTCTTTCCTTTCACATTGCAAATTGCGACTTTCTCTCTAGCTTCACGCTTTACCTCCAATGTATTTTATACTTTCTCTTATACATTTATTTAAGCTATTATTTTAATTTTTCTATTTCTAGTACACCGTTGTCCATTAAAAAACAAACGATCAATTTTGCACATAAGAGAAAAATGAGAAAGCAGATGGGAAAAGCACGCACTATTTTCTGCAAATGATAAACTGTCACGTCACAACTCACAACACACAAGTTTGGTTCGGTTGAGTATTTTCATATACGATCAAAAAAAATAGTAGCGAAAAATTAAAATATACTCTTTTTACAACATTACAATAACCTACGTTACCCTGGAAGAAGGCAACCGACAGACATTAAATTTTTCCTAATTCTTTAGTTCCTGAGTTGATGTTCCCGACAAACGTGTGCGTTATAGAAGGCAAAGCTAAAGCCGTCTAAAATCCTTTCCGCTATTGCACTTACTTTCCGTACTTCTGCTGACGTCTCATTAATCCATTGAATATAAATAGCACAGAAAATTATTGCCATTTTGGGCACTATAAGGACTAACCGCTAATCATTCGGGACACGGTCAACGTCAACAGGGATAGAAAATTAATCAAGAGCGAAAATTTTTCATCTCGTCTTCTGTTAAAATGGGTCTTAAAGATTTGGGATTGAGTGGCCTTACATGGTCGAGTATGAAAAAACATTATGCTGTAAGACTAGCAACTGTCAACTGTTTACTTGAATTTTCGATAAAAAGTTGATTAATAGTTTTTACGTTAAGTAATAATATTCTTAAGACGAAGGTCGTCATTATTGATTTTTAAATAGAAATAATTAAAAATTCAGTTAATCATGCTACTTTTTCAAAATACACAGATTATTCCCATCTATGGATTAGGAGTTATAGGAGCATTTGGTGCCGCATTTTATGTCTACCGGTTGGCAACGAAAAGTCCTGAAGTAACTTGGTCAAAGTCCAATCTCGAACCATGGAATGAGTACGCCAACAAGCAGTACAAGGTATTTTATTCGTACATGTATAAAATCAGTTAATCATTAAAACTATCCTATATTCTACTTTTCTACTAACTACAGTGATGCTGAATGAATGTATATGATGTAGCCGCTATGAAATGTTTCCGTAAAATTGGAAACATAGCTTAACAGTTGCGTTGTAGTAATTTTTTATAACTATTTTGTTTTCTTCTGTAAGAGTTTTCCTTTTTCTTTTATTCCATAAGTACATATTTTTTGGGGGTCTTTGAAAGAAGTCGCTATGCAGGATGTCCTGCTTTATTTTAAAAGTCTAATTTGCGGCTCAAATAGTGATATTTTTTCCTTCGCGATTCTTTCAGTTCGTCGGCTCAGATCGTGACTACTCCAAGGGTACTCCAGCTCCGAAATACAAGTGACACTTTTCGGATTAAAGCTTCACTATAATTGCGGCGCAGAATACAACTTTCACAAGATTTAAATTCTAAATATCAATGATTATAAATTAGTCTGTATAAGAGAAAGTTTTACTGAGGACTTTTTGTTAAACTGCTTTAAATTTTGCATTTCAAATGGCATAAATTGGGAAAAAAGACTTTATTTATCAGTGAATCGTAGTACCCATTACAAAGAACCATTCTCATTATCAGCACAGGCCAATCGTGGCTTCTTTATTATTGATGTAGTTATAGCAAAATATAATTCATTCATTATCGCGGATTTTGTCATTGTGTCAGTGTACACCATAGAAGTAGATATAGTGTTAAATTATAAGCACCAGTCCTATGATTGTGGTGACAGCGTGTCATTCTGTCATTGTTATGTAAACAATTTATTTACAGGCAGTGTTTATGAAAAATAGCTAAAATAGTTATATTGCAATTAGTATAAAAGGGTCAAATACATTTGGCTTATTTTTCGAAAGAGAGCTTACAGCACAGCAGTTTAAAAGCAAGTTGTGGTTAGTGTATTTGCATTGAGTATAAAGCTTCTGCCATCTTAAAGCTTAGAAGTGGAAGCAAATTCAAGGAGGAGGTTATGGCTTAACCAATTCATCGAGAGATTGAGCAACCCCGAAACTGCTTTTAGTGTTCTACATTTACTGTTGCATAGGATCAGAAAATCGGTTATTTTATTTCGGTAGACAGATTCATTCCTCAAGCCTTATACGTATTATATAGTATTTCAGAAGTTCGACTAGCCTATAGCTTCAGTGTAGTCCTGTGACGGTCTTGGTTACATCGAACACGACAAAAATATCGTGTTTTACCGAGTCACCTTTTGGAAGTACAATTAAGGAAAGCAAATATCCGCAGTAGCCAGTACAGGCTGACTGTTGTCCCTTGAAAATATTTTTTTCTTCATTTTCCGAAACTTCAACTTTCCAAAATGGGTTTGAAGGACATTGGACTTAGCGGACTTACAATCCAAAGCATGAAGAAGCATCCAGCTGTAAGACTATTTTTATTTAGAGATTAACTTTATACAAACTTAATAGTTTGCTAAGTGCATGCTAAATTGAATTAATAATATAAACTCAAAATATTTATGCTTGCATTTGGAATAATTTTTTATAACTTTGTAAATCTATTAAAAATTCAGGTACAATTTAAAGGTTTTAATAAGACGAGTTACAATTAGGTACAATTTAAAGGTTTTAATTTTAATAAGACGAGTTACAATTAGGTACAATTTAAAGGTTTTAATAAGACGAGTCACAATTAGGTATAAGATTATTTAAGTAGATGTGGGTACAAATTTATGTAATCATTTCTAATGTAATCTCAATTACGGAAAACTAAAAGATTGCTTTAGAATCTTGAAGGTTGAGAGCTGAGAACAAAAGTGCCCAAATTAACAGGGAACAGTTCATTTTAAATCGCTTATAACTTCCAAATTAAATAAGTAAATGCAAATTAGTTATTTAATTTGGAAGTTATAACTGAAGTTAAATAATACACTGAACACTGAATTGCAATGCACTTAATGATCTCAACCTTAAAAGGCACCCCATGTACAAATAGATTTATAAAATATTTTTTGGTTGTAACCCACCGTGATTTTCTTATACAACTTTTTATCCCTTAAGATTATTCCAATCTATGTTTTGATCGGAATGGGAGCGGGATTGGCTGGATTCTATACACTACGACTGGCACTAAAGAGCCCTGAAGTCACCTGGAATCGTAGAACCAACCCAGAACCGTGGAATTATTACGCGGACAAACAGCATAAGGTATACCAGAGCAAATTATATTAATGTCAAGAAACTTTTCATATTTGAAAGGGTCTTTTATTTGCTGATTCATATTGTATTTCTAGAAAATAATATAGTTAAATAGACAAATAAAGCATTTTAAATGATTCAATTTCTTAATTTTTTGGTTTAGTTCATTTCTTCAGGACGAGACTATTCAGAAGGCACTCCAGCTCCCAAGTTCTAAACAATCTGCTGTGGGGAACGTGCCGATGATTTTGAGTCACCTGATTAGGTAATTAGTCCAGCGTTAGGAATACACTGTAAAATATGTGAGGATTTGCAATCCACACTTCCGACAAAATTAAGTTAAGTTTACACAGCCAATGTTTAATGTCGACTTGGCTGTCAGTACATTAGGACATTTTTGATTCTTTGTTTAGCAAACCTATGAATGATCATAATGTGTACAGTAAATAAAGGAAAACCCGTAATAAAAATTTCATTCTTATAGTATGTTTCTGAACGTTTATTTATATTCCGAGAATGCATTAGTTTAACAAATTAGGCAAACTATATTATTCGACAAGCATGCATGACCAAATTTCGAAGAACTTGCTAAAAACAATAGCTAGTAATAACAGTAGTAATAAATATTTTATGTGACAAATAGCTGACGGAGTTAGCAGAGCTACCGCGTACTAATAGGTAAATGATCAAGATCTTCTCCCGTTTGATTGTATTTAAGTTCTGCAAGTGTTCTAGCAAACCTACTCCAATCGTCTTGTCTAGGATTAGCCAATTGCTAAAATATTAATGGAAAAATTAATTATTTAGAATTGGGAAGTCTTTCCATACACAACAAATTGTTTATAAATATTTGCATACCTCGCCAACGTCATAAACCCAAATCTTCCCCATGTCATCACCAGCGGTAACATGCAGACCAGACTGTGTCCACGACACACGATTAAGCGCAGCTGGACCATCAACCGTAACTGAGGCAGATGGCAATTCCGTATCATTATTTAAATTCCATAAATCTAGTTTTCCAGAACCATCTACAGCGGCAAATGCAGCAGGATGAATGGGAGACCAAGCAACGTCGTACACATAATCTCCAGTTACTTCAAAGGAGTATATTGGTCTTGGTTCCTGTAAAATTAGTTTTCAAGTATTAGCATGGGATAAAAGGGAGTAATGTCTGAAAGCAAATATTTTAGCTATCTTTCCAAGAACATTCCTTGTCTCCTATTTGAGATTTTACCCCTAAGTAGATATTTTTCCACGGATCATGAATATTGCATTTGATGTAGCTTTAGAAAACATCCGTAATACTTATAGTACAAATTGAATTTAGAGTTCTACTCAGACTTACTTTTAAACTCCACAATTTCACAGACCAATCAAAACTTGATGTTAGATAGAGATGAGAAAAGTCGACAGGGCCAGGTACGTTGTGAGGATTAATGCCCGTAACAGGAGCATGATGGCCTTCAAAGGTATCCATAATTCCTGCTTTGGTTCCGTGTCGGCATGCTGTATTGATAAAGATGTTAGCGGTTACATGGACATCTAATATAAAGGGTTAAATGAAGAAAATGGTAATTACCCGAATACACAGTCCCTTCTTCGCTTCCAATAACAAAGTTATTTACACTTCCTTGTGGAAAAGCCAGGCAAGTAGCGGCCACTGCTTTATTTTGCCTGTGCTGTAAGTCTAAAATTTCCTGCGGTTGGGCTAACATATCCAAAGACCAAGAGCAAAGCTTTCCGTCTGTAGAAATACTGATTACGTTATGCGAATTTTGGGTCCCTACTACTTTCAAACAGTAAACAGGGTGCTGAAATTGATTAGTAATGAACAATTATTTAAAGTTCGCAAAAAGATAATACAGTGAAGTAGCCAGATTGCGTTTTTCACAAACCGTATGTGCTGAAGTAGTCAACGGACTTCTCTGTACCGGCGTTCGCTTTTCAACTCTGTTGTCCCACAAGACAATAGAACCGGAATAAGTGCCACCAAGGACAAGATTAGGGTGAAACCTAGAATATAACCAATAAATTGAAATGTAGAATCTGCCGATTACCATGTAATTTGTACCCTACTTAATTGCTACACGAATCTTACTTTGCAAAAGTAGTTGACGTTACAGGAGATTGACAATGAAAAATGTATTCCGGAGAGGTTTTATTAAATTTAGTATTCCAGATGAGACAAACTCCATCAGGGTCATGAGGAGAGTCTTCATTATTCGAGTAACTAGCCACCAATAATTCCGGATATTGGGCAGACCAATCCAAACATGTAACACAGCGATTCTTAGACCATTTCTCATCATAAAAAATTCTGTTCAGCGACAGTCTCGTTGCAGACTTTTCCTCTCTGTGGGACATACCACATTTTAAAATACAACTTAAAAGTACACCGAAATCATAACCCTCTTTTTCGTATCAGACAGCTTGTTTTCAATTACCCAGCATCGTCTCCATCAGTTGCTTTGGCATAATCGACGAAAATATCAACTTGCTGTTCACTTAATGCCCGTTCCATAATCCGAGTAGAACGATCAAAAAACCTTTGGAAATTCGAAGACAGTATAATCATCTGTTTCTCTTCCTCACTTAAGTCCTTTGGTTTAGCAGCCTTCAGCTCCTCCTCATGTTTGGCTGCTTGTTCATCCGCGGTAAGGGCCGGTTGGACATCCACCGCTTGTGGAAACCCGTGCGGTAAAATCCCAGGAGGCAGTTTGGGTAGTCTGTGATCCATCGACAGCGACGACTCCTCGTCTTCAGCTTGTCCATCATCAAAAGTCAATACTGTGCCAGGTAATAGCAACACATACCCCAATCGCGTTAGCATAACAGCAGGTCAAAAGCTTACAGCGTTAAGGTGTGGATAAGGTGAGGCATAGGAATTACTGAATCATTCATTATTGCTTGACTTCATTCACTCTCTCACACATACCTGACTAACATTCATTTTGTTAAATGCTACAGTTAATTTGTTTAAATCATTAATAGAAAATTTTATTTACAATAAATACAGAATGTTATCCGTTATTAAATTCGCTTAAACAGTTTTAGGACTAGCAAATTGTGGAAAGTAAAGTCCAAAAAGATTTTTACGTCCACGACGATAGTTACATAATTGTGTCGTAATAACTGTTTGTATTTTGATTATTGCTTACTCGACACGGTACGACAGATACGTGAATAACATTGGTAATAAAAAATTCGCTTTTATATCTCAAAATCTAATTTTTTACTACAGCTACAGTAAAAATATACATACTACAATAACAATAACGTGGTAGTTCTACATAGTGCTCTTTTACATAGAGTATGCAGTCTAAATACAATACATTTTTACTGGAACAGCAAAATAATGTACTAGTTAATATTTTTGTCTAGCTTCTGTAAATAGAAGGGTACACCGAGTACTGGTACTACTACATTTAGGATCTCAATTCTGCCAAAGGCATATTTGCACCATTTTGATAACTGCTAACTATTTCAACTAAAGTTAATTATCATACCTACTAAAACTACAGATTTAATTTACCGAACATGATAACATGACGTAGAGTTACTTGGGGTAAGGAGTTTTTGGGAAGCATATAAATTATTTTGGACATATAAAAATCAAAATTAATACAGGGGAAAATTTTTCAGGAAAGTCTGCTTATTAGCACTTGTAGGTATATGGAAGATTATCCCTCATAATTATTATGCATTCATTCAAATGGAATTTTAAGATGGGTAGGAAGGAAAACGCTAAAAATGAGTTGCAACAAAATTCGGCATAACTGTTACAAAAACAACCGAAACGAAGCTTATGTACTCTCATACATTTATGAGTGGGCAAAATAAAAAACATTCCCATCAAAATGTATGTAGGTAGCTACTACACGTGATGCTTCAAATAAACTATAGTAAATGATCGGACCGTCAACAAACAATAACCATCTGCCTTTAAGTCTGCTTTATACCAACTATGAAAATATCTAGATGATGTAGAATTTCATTTAGCTTTATCATTCTACCGGTACATCTGGATGAAATAGCAATTATTCGTCTTTAGAAAATATTCTAGTTTAGGGACCTTTTACAACGTTTTCGTTGACATTATATGAAACAATATAAAAGAACCCACCAAGATAATCCCAAGAAGTTTGTCAATTAACAGCCCCGGTTAAAAACGCCACCATACGAGGAGTTTAGTAAAAATCCCTTTCCAATTCTCAATTCCAACAGGTTACAAACGCCATTAAATGGCTTACCATTTTAAGGTGAAAACCTGGGGCAGCCGAAGGTTTTTACAGTTAAACACATCTTTAGATTTAACATCATTAAAAGCATGAACACAATTTACTTATAGACATCTGATGAAATAAAAATATTATAAAGCTTTTGATTTTCTGGACGAAGAAAGATTTTTGGGTAGGAAAAGCAACATGCAATCATAGTTCACCACTGCAAAAAGTAGTAATTGAAACGTAACCTTCACGTACTTATAATATAAGAAATGTATCTATACTGGCCGAACTATAAGGAGAATTCGAACAATGGATTTCATGTCTTAAAACTTAAGAAGCATATATAGTTTGAAATTTTAATCTTTAAACGAATTACTTTATCTATTTATTGAAATACTGAACCTGTTGAAATAAAGTCAAAGGAAACTCTCGAAGAAAAACCGATCGAATGTAATCTAATGCATCAAACCAAAGAGAGCATAGTCCCACAACAAGACAAGGACAAGGTTACAGCAACCAAAACCAAAATCTACATAAACTGCTGATTTTACAGAGAAACCATAAAAATATCCTAAAGAACAACTGAACGACATCCCAACCCAAATGAATGCAAAATTAACGCCAACCAAGTGTAAAAATACAAAATAGTAATCAATTACATACAAGTATAGCAAACGCGTGACGCGGTATCAGTGCAACTGCATATAGGCTTAAGGCAATTCGTTTCACCCAATAGCACCCAGGCAATCAGGTTTTACAGTTAACATTGTCAACTTAAACTGTTTACCCGGCCATCACTCCATTCGCACCACCACAAAATGCTAATTAATTAAGACAAGTCAAAGTAACTGGCAAATACAAGATGGTGAAGATATCCTACCTGCAAATTCGTCATCCCATTCTAAAGCAGGATTTAGATTGTATTCGTCTTTACATGTGAAAGAAACAAAGACAAAGAGACCAAATTGAAGTCAATGTACATTAATCAATCCTTCTCTTAGCTACTAGTATACGCTCCAAAATTGATATTCTGTTCAGTAGTTGGATTGGAAATACTTTTAAGAGAAACTAGTATTACTGGGTTTACAGAACATACAAAATTGTATGCTGCATCCTGATTCTAAAGCCTACGGAGAAGTTAGTTTATTAATGTGTTCAAAAAACAAAATTAATGCATTGAAGCATAAATTAAAAGTGTAACTGATCTTTTTCTCTGTTGATCTCATGATTAAGATCTCACTTAATAATCTATAACAAACAGATAAGCAGCATTTCACAATTTTTGAACTTTTAAGTCTAAGTTAGCTACTACAGCGTTGTTAATGTAAAACGTAAAAGTTTCCGTTTCTAAGTTTGTTGACTTGTATGTCTGTGTAACTCAGAGAGAGCAAAAATAATTTTGCACTAAAAATGTTAGTATTTCATGCATAAATGTTGTTTAACAAAATCAAAATTAGCTCACACACATCGTTATCCTTATGTAGCCTTCACACAATGCAAGTAAACAAATCCTGCATAAAAGTGCAAGTTAAACATGTGCATGTATACACATGTGACGGAGAACTTTGGGTCTGCAGACTCATTGCATGGAACTTAAAATAAATGTTTAGCTGGTCGCTTTCATATCAACTGCAATAGCAAGCATGTACGAGCAACAGATTGAGTAAATGCAAAACAAATTTTGCACTGTATTGCATACCTAGCTTAAAACCCAATGCATAAAAATGTAATTTAGCTCCGGAATTTAAAGCTTCTGAAATAGGTATAGGAACATATCAATGTATAAAAGTAAAGAAAGAAAAGAACAAAGAAAAACATCTTCTAGGCAAAAAGACCATCACCAAGTGCTTACATATCAAGAAAACGTTGGTCGTGCCATTATAAATGAAGAGTAAATATGGCAAATGAAGTTAAAACCTAAAATTAGCGATATTTGTGCAATTCCTCAATTATAACTGCAATAATATATATAATTTATGCTACAAAGGTGTAAACCAAAATGTTTTAAAAAATACGAAAAATTACATATTTTAAGTAACTTATAAAATACATCAAACTCAACTCAATCATTCATAGTATCAACCAATCAATCATCAGGTAAGGATCAAAATGCATAAAAGATGTAATAATAATTAATCATACTAATATTAATATTATCACAAAGGAATTATACAGAAAGGACCAGTTAATCTCGATGGAAAGAAAGCTCTGAGCTTTAAATTCCAAATACGCATAGAATCGGTGTACTTACCGTAATAGTCGAAGGCATGAGCTAGTAAACCAAAGAAAAACAAGAACAACCAATCAGTGACTAATTACACTAGTAACACTAGCCTGTGACATTTAATTACTTTAATCAACTGAAACATAAATACCACTATACTAAACTACCTTACTTTGCTGTCCTAAAGGCTATATCTATACGTACTTCTATTCTATAGCGAAACCTAATGTTTTCCATAAGATCTAATTATAAAGCAAACAACTGATGCGCTTTACAATTTTCACATTTAACATTATGTGAACTTCTTTAATGATAATGTATATTATCTGTGTTTTACCAAAATGGTTCGACAAATTAAATTATTTTAAAATACACATAGCATTTGCATGCAATAAAGTGCAATTTAGTGTTAAATAAAAACGTATTTAACATTGAACATACAAAAGTAATTGTACTTACACTTCTCTAAATTCATGCACATAAATTATTTCACCTGATCAAAATTATTATAGAGAAGTTGCATGAAACGTGCGGACAATATTATTCGTGCCAAAAATACATTTGTATGTTTATGATTAAGAACTTAGGATTGTGCAAATAAATGTGGTAATATTCCTTTTACAAAATAATAACTACGTCTTATTGCGGCTGTTTCTATTCTTCATTTCTTCATGCATGCAGTATAATATATACCTATAAAACCTACAGGTATACAGTTAGTCTGACTCGGTCTAAATTCGAAACATTCAGGCATATTTTTACCATGCAGCACCTGAATCATTTAAAAACAATTAGATTCACAAATAACGGAAGTTGGTGTGATGATATGCAATATATGTGGTTCTTTTATGAAAGAACATGAAAACTAATACTTTTTGAAATATTACTCCCACTGAATGAGTTTGCAAACCCAAAGCACATCCCAATTCATCGTATTATTTAAAAACATATAGAGTAGAATAAACGTCAACTGCACCATGAACAACGAATAAGTGATTAGTGAAATGCTCTCTCACGTGCTTATCAATGTGAAAACTGTGTGAATAGGTTAAGTAAAAAGTTAAGCTGAACAATTAATTAATAATCCGTTAAATCCTTCTGATTTCCAAATTACATTTAATTTAGTTTGCACAAGACGAAAGCATTAACTTTAACATTCACGTACCTTTTCGTGGTTTCAGCCACATATCATAGTATGCTTCAAAGGTTCAATCAATAAGAAAAGAAATACGGAAGTTAGTATTTCCATTTCAACAATTCCAAATTTTCCAAAGTATATAGTCAGTATTAGTGATGCCAGTTATTTATAATTAGAATTTTAAGGATAGACATTTAAAGTTACATTTAACACTGTCAGAGGTCATTCACCCAGTGCTATCATAAATGAAAGGGGAAATGCATTCTAAAACTGTCACAACAGCTGTGTTGTATTAGTAGTGATTTTCTAGCTGTTTTAAGTCGTAATATATACTATTCAATAGATGGTGCAAGATAGTATCGAGGGCCATGGATAGTCAATACAAACGAACACGAGTTAAAACAAATCTTAATGTTAAGTATATGGTTGCCATATTATATCTAATCTAAAATAAAGCTATCCAACATAACGCTTTCAGTGAAAAGTGAACTCAGCAATTTAAGAGGCTACTTCTTAAAATTTTCGCGTAAAACATAATCCATTGAAACTTACAGTCTCTGTGATCCGGACCAGTTTGGGCCGTTTGAGTTTCTTTCGCATAAGACACTTTCTCTTGAGCAGGTATATTCGTCTGCGTAACTTGAGTAACTGTCAGCTTTGCTCTTCGTCTGAAATTTTACGTATATTTTATAATCAATGCTTGGAATCAGAAAGTTTTCAACATTTTAAGGATAAATTACTTCTGGAAGTCCTCCGGTTTCGCTACATCACCTGCTCCCTTAGCTCCCGGTGCGGATGGACCTTGCATACTATTATCCGGTGTAGAATTCGAACTTGCGTCTGCTGACACATTCGATAAACTTGCCATGTAATCTAAAGCAAAATATTTTTGAAATAACACAACGTATCTTCTGAAAATGTCAGAAAACTAGCCAATTTCTGCGATTTCATGTACTTTTGTATGCCAATGGTCAATGATAATATTTAGATATTTACCAGAAACAGGCTGTATATCCAGGGATTTAAGCATACTGTCAAGATCAGCCAATGACGAGGGTCCAGCATCTCCTCCTCCACTAGCATTGTCCTTCAAAGCACACAAAGAATTTGCATTAAATATATGTATAAATACGATGTCTAGTTAGGATACTTTCCCAGCTTAAGGATAGTATACGAGTATTATAAAATGCACACACTTTTAATAATTGGGTTCGTAGCTCTCTTTGCCGTTCTCTCTGAGCACGAATTTCGCGCAAGGCATTTAATTTGGCCTGCTTTCTCTCTTTTTCAATTTTCCAATTTCGAGATCCGGGAATCATTTTGTATCCGTTCGAAAGTCAAACCAATTGAGTTTAATCCCTGAATTTTACAACTCAGAATAGAGCACAAATGTGTGGATCACAATGAAATCTCAAATGAAAGACACTGTATCAACAAGTTTGTGGGGATAATGAAGCAATAATAATGGCTCCTGCTGAACCACAGAATTGCCACACACAAAACAAATAGTCAATAAAATGCCAGTATTCGTGTTTTTTCGCTGAATGTAATACTTGTACATTTATCACATAACTACATCAAATGATATTATGGCACAAGCAGGTACAACACAACGGAAATGAAATTGGGGCACGGTGCACGGAGAACAACAAATTACAAAATACATACAAATAAATTGTGTAGTAATCGCTGTCATGCAGTCATACCTTTATGATATGTAAATACTTTTCGTTTGTATACGTAGTCACAAACCGAATAATTGAACAGCTATGAATGAAGTAGAAGTGAAAAATGACACAAATTAACTTCTAATTTGAATCACGATTTGGAATTGAGTTTATATACTTTACTGGCACCACCCGTTTACGGGAGCCGTAGAAACTTTGCCTAATCTAATAATTAACCACTCTAAATATTTGTCCATTGAAATACAATAATTATGCTCCCTCTTTAATTGGTTACTTATTTCTGGAAGCAAGTAGACTAACTGTCACGAATAGGCGCTCAAAAGGTGCTCCTGAAATGTATGCGCATGGACGAAATAGAGTCATAAATGCAGTTTTCACATGATACACCAAACTCCACAAACAAAAGTACTAATTCTAAAATAAAACGAGTTAAGTTTTGATATCTTATTAGTGAGTCTTTAAATAGGCAGACAAGACCTTCTCACATGTATATTGCAGCAGCTCTTCTGTCTGACTGACTTTTGAGATTATATCAAGTTAAGGTAACATGGATATAAAAATGCTCTTGCTACTTGCTTTCATACAGTTGTAAGTAGCATGAAAAAGTGTCGGACTGTATGTACGTTAAGTGAAAAAGGAAGTTATAAAAAATATTCAAAATTTTTGCAGTACAACCTGTTGAACCCTAATGATCTTCCAAGGGGTTATTTATGGAATCACCTTCAAACTTATTAAAGCAACAATGAAAATTCATTAGGTAAAATCTGATTTGGCTACTTATCAATTACTAACCTACGAGTTTCTGTATATTTTTTCTAGTAAGTACTATTTCAGTCTTTATCTGTCCACGGGAAAAATTGAATACACTGTGGTATTGTACGTGTACTTTAAGTGCAACTACTGGTCGGAATGATTATATGAAATATAAAAACACGTAGAAGTAGAATACAATGAAGATTGAAGATTTTTCGTTAGCATGAATAAATCAGAGTTTAGTCAGTTGGGTAGAAAGAAATACAATACTATCTTATGTACTAGTACTAGTAGTGTAAGTATACCTGACTGAATAAGCGATAAATTGAACTGAAGTTATGTATGGTTAAAATATTATAATACAATAATTCAATCCTTGTTGCATAATGCATAAACTGAACGAAATGGACAACGTACTTATTTCACGGCAATATTTGTACTAACAACAGATGAGACGAGAATGAGATAAACCGTAATAAAACCATAATAAACCAACTATAAGCTACTAACAATACCACACTCGGAATAATACGGGTAAAACTATTCTTTGCGCTGCTACTCTATTATACAATTATCCTATTTATCTTGTATACTGGTATGGTAGAACGATAGTAATAGCTCATAATAAGGAAGACTAAATTCTACTGTGATGTAGTTATTTAGCTTAGCAGATACAGTATAGACAGATATTATACAAAATACACGAGCAAAGCTGTGATGCGACTGCCGTGTTGTATGTGACTCAACTTCTGTTTCTCTACACAATGCATCGCAAATATAAACGTGAAACGTGAATACCTAGATTGGTAGCGTATTTATTTTGTCTACCATGGTTCTTGTCTTGTTCTGCTTCTACATTAGCATCTATCTATCTCCCATGCCATGCCGAGAATTACTATTGTACCTGTTTAACCAGCGTGTACTACCAGTAATTCATATATACCCTTATCCCTACTAACCGTTCTTTGCGAATCTAGCATACGTAATGATATTACTAAACTTTGTAGTACGAAGTATAACGATATATTATTACCTGAGTACATAGTAGCTAACCGTAAAACTATAAAAGTGCATACTTACTCTGATAAAAGCGCAACCAACGAAAAGACTGCATGAAGCAGAATCAGAATACACATTTTTATAAAAGGATAAAACTGCAGATCGAAACATCAGTACAAGTAATCTAACTCTACACACAGGTACATTCAATAACATCATATCATCATAGTATCATTTCTACTTTTAACTTTGTATACCTAATGTGATACAGATACATATAAATACAAGGGAACTATCACCTAAGTAAGCATAACATATTTGTAGAATACGATTAAGATAAGGGCGAACATGTACATCTATCAAATACAAACTACAATCTAAAATCTATCTTGCATCTATACAAACACCATACCTTCTAGTTTGATGTTTATTACTTACTTTATCTATCTATAAAGCCAAAAAGAAGAGTTGTCTCAATACTCACTACGTATATAGATATGTGGTATATAAGAAGTATATAAATAGTAACTATGTTATCTTATTATCTAAATTATAACCAACCGGCTTGTACTGGAATAGCATTACTTGCTAGGTACTTAGCTACATAGCTACTATGTCTAAGTGCTGAAAATACGTAGAAGAGCAAAATATAATCTTTTTGTTCTGCATGCTACATCCAAGTTTATAACTTTGTACAGGTATACATCCTACTTTTACGGATAAGTCAACTTCTATTAATGACAGCAAAGCATGATGTGATGTGAACGAGAACACCACGGAATGGACTCGGTTGGCTGACACAAGTGAACGAAACGAGACAAAATGTATTTGTGCATTTACCATACATAAGTGAATAGAAGGAACTAAAGGAACAAATGGCAAATCTTAGATGAATCACGTGAAACTACCTAATATAATGATAAAGAAACAACGTACATGCATGTTAGTACACGAGACATTGGATGGCCTATGGCAATGAACCGATGATACTACACACCTGCTATTCTGAACTGAACGAATTATTTCAATCGTAATGTCTTTTAAACAATAAATGATGTAAACTTCCTTTGCAAATTCTTTTCTTTGAATACACTTTGCTGTTTTTAATGAAATTGCTGTCGTCTTTTTGATTAAAGTAGCTGTGCTTTGTCTTAATATTCATAGCAATTTTTTGCTATTGCAGAATATTTTAATACATGATGAAGAGAGTACTATTTAACTACGTCGAATGAATTTCTAAAAAGCAAGTTCAACGTTAGACGAGGGCACACTTAAAAGGATTTACTCATTATTCATTTGGGTTTCTGTTATTTTGCCCAGTGCAGTTGTTACTTAATATTTTATATTATTTGAATTTTGCTTTTTTAAGGTTATGCAATGTCAGGTTTGGGCTGGAGACAGCATGTCTTTCTCAAATAGCCATCACCCACCAGTCTTTTAAAAATTTATTAACTTCCACATAATTAACACAACTTCCACATTCCATGACCAATCAGTGCTAGTGAAGGTGTGTTTGTGGGAGGCAAAGGGTTAATAATTTATTCATTCGCTAAGGCCTAGTTCTGTAATTGTATTTTATGATTTGATTTTTCCTTTTCCTGAATAAAACTAATTAACATTCTTCAGTGTACTAAGGGTTATAAAAGGTTCTTAAGGCAAATATTCTTCAGTCTAATAAGACTAATAAAAAGCTCCTTAGAGCAAAATTCTTTCAGTCTACTAAGACTAATGAATATAAAGCTCTGTAGATCAAGATCAAGCATCCCCATGTCTGTTAAGACTAATTCAGCACCAGTTGCAAAACTAAATACCAAATATCTTACTTTAGGAGACAAAAATAACCCAGCAAACTAGCCCTTCTGTACAGTTAAAGCTACTTAAAAAGTATAAGAGCAAACAGTTAGGATTCTGCTATTAACCAAACGGTTAAGTAAAACTCTGTAATACAACATTGACAATGTTACGTTAAAAGGTCATTTCAAGATATTATTGACAACAATCCCCCGCCCCAGCCTTCTAAATCCTAAACACTGAATTTTGTATCAGCAGACTGTATTAGCTGTCTACAATAATAAGATAAACCTAACAATAACAAGCTACGAATTCCATATAGGCAGAATCATTATTATTTGGTTTTGGTTACATGCCCTCTTCGTAGTATTGCTTGTGTATGTGTCCAGATTAAATGTAATTAGCACCAAAACGCGATCATTAAATAAATCTGCACCAATAAGTATTTGGCATTACGGCATTAGCTTTGAGAAACCGCAAAGTAATTATGATTATATGTATTGGTACACAAAAAACCCAAAAATATTTAGCAATAATAAGCAGGGCATGAATGTTTTATAGATGCAAGCGAATTAATTTCATCTTGCAGTCCTAGTGTAACAATGTTGAAGAAAAATAGATAATTGTCTCTGAAATACCTCAACTTAACGTTAGTCAACCCCTGTGGTCAAGCCACAGCAAACTTTCCATTACAGAATTGCAAGACAGAAGGACGCAAAAAACACTGATTATAGAAAAATGACGGTAACACTATGTAAATTACCTTTCCTTGCTGAAGCTTTTTCTCCATTTTCTTTCTCTCCTTTTCTTCTCTGAGGGCATTTAGTTTTTCTCGCTTTCTTGCGAGTTCAGCTTTTCTGTCTCTGTCGGCCATTTTTGCCAATAATCAGGGGAAACCAAATTGGTCTGTAGTTTCCGTAACTTCGTATTTTTATTTATGTGAGTAATCTGCAATCAAAATTAAGAAAAGTTGTAGTTACGCAAATATACTTGAATGATTTTATTTACATTTTAAATGTTACTTTGCACATTTTCTGTATATTTTTCTTTAACATTTGCTTATAGTGTCACACAAAATGTTTACCAAAAGATCCTTATTGTTCTGAATCACTCACTAAACTAATAAATCAGTAGTTTACTTAATGCGTATTAAGTCAACTTTGGGTAATCATACCGGTGTCATCATATTCATATATTATACTTCTATCACCCCACCCATGACCCAACTCTAAGCTCAATAAGTTCAGCTGTCAGGTTCCGCCCAGTCCCCAGAAACATTTATTAAGTGTACATAGGTTATTGTTAATTTCAAACAAAACTTTACAAATGGTGACACTTAGAAATTCATTATTATATAGTAAATAAATATGTGAAACAGGAATACCACCACCCAACATACATTACGATGGAAGTTTGACATTTGTTACACCTACACTTACCCTAGTTGCTAGTAAATACAAAACAATCACAAAAAAAATATCTTGCGATTCTTGTGCTGTAGAGTGGTTGTTGTAATATTAAATAATAGGAGCTCATCTAACTTATGTCAATCAGTGAAAACTAATCTAAAGGAGAAAGCAGTTGTTGTTGCTAATAATATTCGTTAGCAATGCAAAACTTCACTCAGCTTCAACTCAGCCTTTTTGGCTATAATATTAATTGGGATGCAATGACTAATATGGACAGAACTGTGAACAGAGTCACCACACTGTGTAGTCAGCACCACCCAAGCAAAACTCCATTCAATCCGGCAGCGTACATGTTGCAGATGGCGTAATAATTGTTATTTCCCAATCGAAGCATTTGCGTCACAGTACTTTATCATAATACCCATTTCATTTCTGGAACTTTGTGGCATACCTTTGTCTTTTTGCAGGTAATACTAGCATTTTAAATTAGATGAATCTACAAGCGTATTTTGCGTGAGCATGAACTAGATGCTTAAATCA
This sequence comes from Yoshiicerus persimilis, assembly GCA_020352615.2. Lineage (NCBI taxonomy): Eukaryota > Metazoa > Arthropoda > Collembola > Entomobryomorpha > Tomoceridae > Yoshiicerus > Yoshiicerus persimilis. Next base: position 28,714,871 of record CM036940.2, on the reverse strand, counting down.
TTTTATGCAATTAAGTAGATCACATATTTTATTTTGCAGAGAATTTTGTCACGATTAACATAAAGAGACAGAACTTGTGAAATGAAAGTTTCATGAATTTTGTAATGTCCAGGAATTTTTACCTATCAAAGTGGTTGTACTAATAATATCTAGCAAAATATGACCGAAAATGAATTATACACTTTTTTTGCATTTATACTCAAATAATATAAATTTATATTTATATATTTCAGTTTTATTTGTGTCCGTTTTATAGTGCATCGCTGTTACTAACTATTTCAGAATTTAGTTTAATCGGAATAATTTACATGTTTGCATTTTGACCACTATGTACTATGTAGTGATAAAACAATAACTTGTTCTACATAATCAAACTTAATTTGAATAGGTGAACAAACAGCCATTAGCCATCGTCGCCATCGTCGAGGTTTAATATTATAAACACTTCGTATCAATTGCGTTTATGCGAACTTATTACGGAAAGGCATTGAACGTCACTTTGTGCTTGGTATCTGGGTCATTGTTGCAAGTATCCACAATGAAGTCATAAAAATGGGAACATTCAGTATACACCCCCTAAATGATAACGCAAATTACATCCTTTTAGTATATTTCCATAGATAGATTCAATCAATTAATGATATTAATGAACTATAAAAGAATAATAATTTTAAGTAAGTGTAATTACCGGATAACCTGGCCGCGCACAACCTAAAATATGCAAAAATGAAACATTATATATTGCTTAAATATAAATAAATACAATAAATTGTATATCGGAAATTATTTATGATAAAAATACAGGATTCTGAAAGGGCACATTTATTTGGTTGTAAAAGTATTAACCTAAAAAGTAGATTTTCATTTTTAAATTACATACAATGATGTGCACAAAGACACTTCTTAAAACTTACCGTATCCCCAACTGACAATACCAACCATCAGTTTTCCATTTGGAGTGTCAGTTACCAAAGGACCTATTAAGAAAAAACGATACGGTATTGGTATTATTTGCACCAGTTATTGAAAATAATAACGTTTATTACGCTTTGGTGAACTTGGTAAATACAGTAAATAGTTGCAACTTGCAACTATGTGAGTGGTAATTGAAGCTTACCTCCACTATCTCCCTGAAAATGCGAAAAGAACCATTTTAGTTTTGGCCATACTAGAAAAATGTTTAGTACATTCTAGGTATACAAATAGAGGGACATTAAGAATCTCTATATACCTGACAAGAATCTTTTCCTGGATCTGCTGCACACAGCATGTGAGGATGAGTTTCTGAATCATAAGCTATGCTGCATTCTTCATCTGTGACATGAGTAACATTGACTGCCATCAATTTTCGGGTTGTGCTTCCTCCTTCGCTTGTTGTACCCTTATTGTTAACGAAAAATATTCTTATTAATATTATATATAAGAAATCAAAAATGGAAATTTTAGTAATAATATTAGAAATTTTGACTGCTATTATATGTTACACAAAAAAGGAATTTCAAGAAATTGATTAATACGGATCACCGAAAATTCCGTATATAAAATAAATTGATTTTTGTAAACGTAAAATAATGTCATTTAAGAAGCTTTGTGCTTTAGAACAACTGTTAACTATGTATACATGATTGTAATTTATGTAATTTAAATAATTCTTACCCATCCAGTGACTGTGTATCGTGAGTCATTCTTCGGTTGAGCACCCTTGAATGGGATAGGTATGGGTTGAGTACCCTCTGAAAATACCATTTGCGTTTTTGTCTACAATGACATTACATTCAATGAATTACATTTTTGTTTTATATCCATTTAATTAAATTGAATTTAAATTTTCCACTACACTAAAACAGTAAAATAATTAAATAGCCACAACTAATCTCATTCTACAGCTTACTTTACAAAGGCAAAGATCGGCATAGACGGTATTTGAATTGTAATCTGGATGTATTGTACATTTTTCAATGGGATAAACTTCTCCACTCCCATCATATAGGGTATTTGTTCCAACAAGGGCTTGCATATCACTTGCTTTGATTCTAAAATTAGATTTTAGTACATGCAAATAAAATTAATTCAGTAAAATGTAATTAGAAATTCAATAAAAGTGTTTGCACATACCCCGCACAATGGGCTGCTGTCATGATGTAATAATCGCTAATGATAGTAGCTCCGCAGAAATGTCTTCCTGAAGTACTGTTTTTCTTTTGCAAAGAAACTTGGTAAGGGTACTCATGGTCTGAAGCCGCGACTCCACCAACAATTCGATCATTTGCCTGCCAAGTTAGTTTACTATTCTCTGCACTGGTTTGCAATGATTGCGGAAGTCTTGGCAGAGTGCATTCAATAAACCCTGGAAATACAAAGATAACAGACAGGATTTTTATTTTCAATGATATTAAAGACCACTGGTAAATAATAATCAGATATATTGTCACCTATTTGAAATAGAACAGCAACACTAAGTAAACTAATCATGATGGCTGACGCTTTTCACTGTACGATGAAAACTATCACTGTGAAACATAAAATTTAACTAACGCAGCTCTAATAAAATACAGTTTGTTTTATACCTTTGGGCGAGTGGGTTTACCCAAAAGTTCTTTACTGCACCTTCGCAAACTGCTCATACTTACAGACCCTTGAAGTCTCATATCTCACTTCGACAGACAAACGGTTCGAAAAGGTAGTTATTATGTTTATATATAGCATTTAAAATTGCCTGCACTAATCCTATCAACAACTTCCTTTAAAATGAGCTGGGGAATTTATTTTTTGTGTTACGAAGTAATGCTGTCTACTTATCTCTTTTTACGAATTAAATCTTGCTTTACTGCACTGTTCAGCATAACTTTCAGTACTAAAGCATTCAGCATTCATGTGATTTTAATCCTTCTTTAAATGGAAGGCAGAAAATGCATGTGTAAAACTAGTGTTTGTGTTTACTTCTTCTACTTTCTGCCCTTTTTATAATTAGTTAAGAATTATGCTTTAGTAAAGAATTATCTCATATCTTTGTGTGCTTTTTAGTAGTCACGCTAAAATGCATACCCAGATAATAGGTATAATACTTCAATTTAACACCTCAGTTGTGAGATTTAAATATGAAAGCAAAATATATACCTATATTACCGATACTACAAATGAATTTAACACGAAGGAAAGGGTTATGTCCTCTATACTTCGGATTATTCCACTTCCAGCCAGCGATCCAGTTATAATAAGGCTTGAGGTTGATTTAGGTTAAAAAGGCTTGGAGCATTCAAAGGTTAAATCCAATATTCCTTTTACATTCTCTGAAGTTCCCCAATAGTTCTTTAAGACAAATAGCATACCTAGAATTGAGTCCTAAGCTTTCAGAACACTTTACTAAAATTAGTCTTCATGCAAGAAAACTACTATTGAAATTACGAGGAGAATATAATATTGTAGGCGACATTTCCACTGTTTATGCAGCTAAGTTCATCAATACACACTCAAATGAATTTTCAGGTCAACATACCTCCTAAATATAGCATACTATTTATTTTCACCTAAGCACTTGAGTTGTGAATTACATTATGTAACACGCTACATGAATACAAAAGGGTATTAAATATGATACCTGCACCTGATAACAAATATGAACAGGGAAGATACTAACAAATTCTTTCTTACTCTTTCTTGGAAGCACAAAAATATGACTTTCTTGACGTGAAAACCTGAAAATGACTTATTAATGCGCTGCGTTGCAATATTTCCATTTCAAAACCAGAGTGCAATAAATGATAGCAAATCCACACCTTTTACATAGGGATTAAAGTTTTCCATTTACCAATCATACGAAAAATTGATTCATTGCTAAAAGTCTTATAAACATAACCCAAGCCTATAGTAATATACCCAATTCTACATTTCTCGGTAAACGTAAAAGTAACAGCTAGACAGAACGACAGAACGACCGAACTGAGGCTTGATGTAAAACTAGCGGCCCTGTTTTTAATGAATGATTTATAGTTAATCAACTTTGCATAAAAATTTTCAGATTTTTTTGGTGAAATTTTAAAATGTAAATTGTAATTGAAGCACTTTTATGCTCAAGCATGTTTTTTAACATATTTAATCGGTGCTCGCCGCCCATACTCATTCTGCATGATCCACATTCAATGAATTTAATTTTCCTGTGTTTATGTGCAGTAGATAAATAAATTTATAGCATAAAGTACATTAATTTAGCATTCAGTCGTGCTTTCAATTCACACATGTGCTTTTATTTCACTTCGTCCGAAATGAGCTACATATAGGTACTATTAATGCTAACAAACGCATTTTAGGTCAAAAATCTGCTTTAAATTATGAATTCTGCATTTAATCAATTAGAATAGATATTTCCGATTTATAACATAACATTAATGCACCATCGTAAAATATGAATGCCAGTTTGCTTAGTCAGTTGAATGCTCTCATCCCACAAACAGTTATTTTAGTATTAATATTTATGGCAAGTTCTTTCAAAAGTTTGTTGATTTGTCAGCAGCCTTGATCTTCCTTTATTTTTTGAATCCACGGAACAAAAGAGGAGACTCTGGTATATACTACAAAAACATATACAAATTAAATTTTGAAGGAAGAAGCTATTTTAGCTTATGTAATATTTACTGTGTAAGTTGCATTATTATCACAAACCTCCTGGATATTCATCTCGAGCGCAGCCTATCAAAAGAAAATTCAAACGATTCATCAGACGATCAGATTGCATTATTACGGTATTTAATTTTGATGCGAACCAAATATGATCCTTCCTGATATCATATTACATATTACAGTTACGTAAAATATACATTTATATAAAATATACCTTTCCCCCAGCTAACAATTCCAGTTTGGATCCATTTTTGGGTGACACCATCATAGGTAACTAATGGTCCACCGCTATCACCTTATTTAAAAGATATATGTTTACTGATCGGTAATTAAAAATAAATGTTATTTAAATTTCTAGAAGTATGAAATGAAAATTTCCAAATGCTTACCTTGACATGAATCTTTACCCTTTACACCGGCACATATCATACTGTCATAAATTTTACTACTTCCATAAGCCCGTTTACATTCTTCGTTTGAAACAGCAGGGACTTCAACACACATACATCTTGTAGAAATATCTCCACCTCCTTCACTTAAAACACCGAAGCCACTGGTTGTGAAGTTGTGTCCACTTTGGAATTCTGATCCTTCTTCAGCAATTTCCACCTCTTGGATATTGGAATTTGTTTCCATAGGTAGACCGGGACCGCTTAACTGAATATCATTTAACAAGGTTTCTTTAAAACCATTATTTCTGCAAATGCGTACAAAGTTTCCTAGTTTGTAACAGCTTTACCTTTACAATGGCGATATCATTTGTCATTGTGTTAGAGTTGTAGTTTTCATGAACTTTGATTGCTTCGACGTTAAATGTTTCCATGTTGGGAGAATCTAGGGAAGTTGCTCCGCATTTTATTTTGATAGAAGAGGGCTTTGCGCTAAAAGAAAACAAGTCGCTTTAAGTAAAAGCTAAGAGATGTATTTTTCCAATGTTGATAAAAAAATTGAACTTTACTTTCTGACACAATGTGCTGCGGTCATGACGCATGATTTAGAAATAACGGAGCCACCGCAAAAATGACTATCGCCTGATTGCAGAGAGACTTGATGCGGTATCTGAGAAAGTGAACATTCCTCTCCCCCGACAATTTTTTCAGAGCTTGATGTTAACCAGTAAAACGACTTTGTAGATTCCACTGGTTGCGCTTTCCCTGTCAATTAATAAGTATTAACAGTTATAAATATGTACAAAAGGTATTATTATTGCCATTTGTTTGCTAAATTATTTTATTTTATCAAATTCAAGTTATTATCAACTTACCATGAAAAGAATTAGAAAGTAGAATCACACCCACACCCAAAATTGAATATGAGAAATGCATTCTCAGAAATAAATATTCGTGCTGATAGACACCTTACGAAGTTCAGTGGCAATGAGAAACTTCACGATGTCTTCTTCTCGGATTGCTTTTTTCAAAAGGTGAAAATTTTCGCTTGTTCAAACCTTTTAAAGTTTTTAAAGGCACTTATTTCGTGTACCCTATGCAAAGAGGGGTAAGACTTGATGGTATAAATCTTATGAAATTCCTGACATTCTGTTCTCCTTTTTGTATCAGCCAAAAACCATGATTAAATAAATATTGAATCTAATCCAGGTGCACCACTTTTCATACCAAGAACAATGAATATCATATACTAGAAAGGATGCTAACAAAGGGTTTTAATAATCCTCTCTCAAATATTTTCACAGAAAAGCTTGGCTACCATATGTGGTCCAAACATATTGTGTTTATTCATATTCATTAAGCCAAATGGATAGAAATTCCTAATTATTCTTAGGAATGTAATAATGCAAAGTGCTATTCTCTCATTATACACTTAAAAGGAAGTTTAAAAAAGATTACATTAAATAGGGTTTTCTAGGCAAATGGTTAGTTTTTAATTAACATAAAGTGACCTAATTCTCAAACAAATGCATTGCTTTGTCTATTAATAGAATTATGCAGTACCCTAAAAAATAATGTAATTGTTTTGTAGCTTTCTGACCAAGAAGATATTTATTTTTCAATTTTGAGTTTGAAATGACAATGATACAACAGAGACTAAAAAACTTATGTTGCATAGAGTCCGCTTTATCTTTGGGAGAACACATTCTAGAAATATGGTAATTATTTATGTAATCGAATGGTTTATACCAGTACAGCACAGATAATCTCTCCTATTTATTTTCCCTATTCTACTATGTACATACAATGCAATACAAATTGTACTACGTACAGATATAAGTTATTAATAATGATATAATAGAACAGATACAGAATTTCTCTCTTATTGGTAATTGTAACTGCAATCCATGATTAGTAAAATTTATTGCATTACGCATACATGTACATTTTACAATAGATATTAATTATTTATCCTACCATACTAAAATTACGTACTTAAAAGCTAAAATATCAATCACATTTCAATATAGTATTAATCATAAGAATGTGAATGAATGTCTGAATCTATATGAAACTTATTCTACTATGTAAAGACTTTTGTAACTTTACATCAGTGACCTGACTTAAGACCTGACCTGACATGCCTTGACATGATACGACAACAGTTATGCAGTCTTCTGTTTAAATTGCGTTTAATAGTTCACTAAATGCAATTAAACTGGTACATAATTGTTTTTGTATTTCCTTAGTCTATATGATCTCTAATCTTATTGTTAGAAAAGAAACCTAAGCTAGTGTTTGTATATAATATGGTATTTTGCCCTGCCGTTCTATAGACTACGACTTGTAGTATAGTCTATGTACTTGTCATTTTACATTGTATCTGCACTTTTATTATTTTATATCAATGAACCTAACCTAACTACAAAATACCTGCGCTTCACTGACCTGCCCGATGATACAACTATTATGTATATCATTTCCACAATAATGTATTCCTAGTATGTATATTTGGATATTTGATTTCCACTTATTATGGTAGAGATTTATTTAGTGTTGTATCTGTATGGTATGAGTGCTTGTTTAATATGCTCTCTGAACTTTATGTATAGCATTGGTAGACAAAGTCGATTTATGGATTTGATTATATTATTTACTTATGTAGTAGTACAATACACATACATACTTTCCTTATACAATCTATCTTACAATGACATGAGTCACATTACATCACCACACCATCACGAAAATCGTCTTACCGTATCTTAGATTTAGTATAGATAATACATTTGTAAATAGTTATCGGTATAATTCTCATTCTCATGTGTGTTACTATATTTAAACTTACCCGTCTATTTTAGGTAATGCTAGACAATTACATGATACATTCATGGATGACAATGACGAATTAGAATATTAACTGTATGGTATAAAACTGAAATGCGTTTGTTGATTTCAATTTAAACTGATTTGATTGCATAGTTCGAGTGTTATTAATTTTATAGAACCTATTCTACTATTACGATTTATGTATAATGGGATTTGTATTGTATGTAATTTTAAGGTTATTTTATGTTATATTTATGTGTACTATGTACAGGTAGACAGATATTGTAACAGTATCCTGATGTATGTTTCTAGCAGTTGCACTCTTGTAATTGTATGGTTACTTTTTAAGTATTCATTTATTTACATACCTATGTCACACTGGTGTATTGTATAGTTATCTCTTTACTTCTCCTCATCTCATCCGCATATTTTATTATTATGATATTTTCAATTCAAGCCTACACTATAAATATAATCAGGCGAAAAATTTTAAGTAAAAAGGGGAAGTGATAATAAAAAGTAATCCAATTATATTGTACAATAATACTCTGAGGTTCTTATCGCTTCCTCAGTTTTTTTCCATTTTGTAACTTCTTTAAATAAACGAGGCTATAAATAAATGTACTGAAATATTATGAGAAACGAAATGATAAACCAAAGGTAAATTCTGCGTAATCTTTTTGTCTTGAAGTTGTTACTTTATTATACTTATAGTTTACTCAACTAAACTTTTTAGCAGTAGCACTACAATACACAACATACAATCGAATAGTATTAATGTATACTATTTTACTATGCATAGATCTTAAGTCGCAGTTAGCCATGATATAATAATCATTTCTTATACGTAATAGCATTGTAATATTATACGTGTTGATATAATAATCATAGCAATAATAATGATAATGGTAGGTAGACTTTAGTAGAAGTAATTAGGTATGTATAATGTAAGTAATGTAAGTAATAATACGTAATCTAATGATCAACTTAGTAAATGCATCATATCATCATCATTAATTATATCAAAAATGCTTTCTAAGTGATAGTACATCAAATAGTATAGTTCAAGACTATTACTCTGTTGGTGTAAAGTTATCTACCAACATTGTGAATGACAATAAAACAAACGGATCATACCATACACAACATAGTCAACACATGCGGGACGGAACGCTAATTACACAAATTGGTAAATACCTACGGAAAACCGAATTTCAAAAAAATCCAATGTTTGCGTTACTTCTAGCATGCAAAAGTCAATTGGGTATTTGAAATGGCAGAACTTTATGTTAATTTTGTATTGTATTGTGTGTATCATACGTTCCTACATTGCAATTGTATCCAATATTTACTTGTGCTTGTCTGCTTTAGTATTAAAATTCATCTAATAAGTATTTCCGTTACATTTAAAAGCCTAAGAACGAAATTCCAAATCAGAGTCACCTTAAATACATTGATTATGTATTAGTATCTTTAGAATGGACTCTTTAGTGAAATCGGTAAGAGATTAAATAAATGAATTCTTAAATAAACCAATATTTCCTTAACAGTGGAATCCATTGACTCAATTCAATGTATTTATACGTCTAGTATAATTAGATTACTCTTTGTATAATGTATTTGTTGTATAATATGTATGAATGTATGTATAGACTCTGACAAATAAATATCAATAATGTAAATGCTTCTTTCTAGTAAATGTGTATGTGCATTTATTAAATTACTAAACGCAATTATCATATTATTAATAGTCAACTAAAACTGTACAGTACAGTAAACAATGAAGGTGATTTATGTAGGTAATTTAATATACTTTTAAATTGTCATTTTTATTTATATTGATTCTATATGGAAGTTGGTTGGCTGTCGAAGTGTTTGTCAATATTTAGTTCTATGTAGTTGAGGTTGAATTGCCAAAGTTATTTGAAAAGTAAGAATTGATTATTCGTTAAGAAGACATTTGTTTTTCGTTTTCGGGAGGTAGGTTCTTTCCATTGAGTTTCGTTTAAAAACAGGAGTGACTTGAATTGATTTCATTTCAATGTTAATGCTGAGTTTGTTTGGATATTTACGCAGCATTCTCTTACAAAACTATCTACAGCTACTATCAGTATGTTGTAACCTTAATTATAAATAGAATAATATTTTACTTATTAATTTCCTTAGAAAAATTGGAATCGGAAATTCTAAATGCATATTGCTGCCGGTAGAAGTTGTCTCTTTTCAAGTCAATTCTTGTATAGTAACAGGACAATACATAAAGTACATAGACACACTCATACTATGAGATTGTTATGGAAAAAATCGGAAGCCTTGTACGAAATTTCATTCAATTGAGAATTTCGAAGTTAATGTATGTAGTTTAGTTATTACAACAGTTTTTGTTGGAAATACTTTTTTACTAGTAGAACGTCTCAGGTAGTCCATCAAGACAAGACACTCCAGTCAGTAAATATTCAGAGGTCATCTTGTTGTGTATGCATAGATAGTAAGTACCACTGTAAAAAGCTAGTTTTAATTTTTGCTTTGTCAGTACAGTTTTCCAGAAAAGTAATAAATATTGTAAGTGAGTAGTGTTTTTGTATTGTATTTATGTTGCAGTGTTAATTAGGTACTGTATTACAGACTACTTGTAAGTAAGAGATAAATAAATTTGATAGTTTAGTATTATATGTAGTATGAATATCAAAATGAACCCGGACCATCTGTTCTGTTCTGCAGTTTACTCGTAATTAGTTAGCAGTTTGTCAAGATGGCTAAGCACAGCTTTGTTTCCTCCTTTGTATTGTAACTGTAAGTAGCACAATCGTATTTGCATAAAGTATGTATGTAGTGTGTATGTATGTAGACAGGTAGGGTTTATTTTTAGACAATGGTGTGTGTTATTGTATGTGTCTGTGTTCATAGATTAGATCTCGTAAGTGCGATTCTGATGTGATTATTAACATTTCTTTTCAAAGGAAAAGGTAGACGTACACTGCTTCTACTCTACTACATAACATAAGTAAATAATAATGTAAATAAAGTTGGTAAATGAATTAAATGGTATTATGTATGGTAAGTTGTGTAACGAGCGACGCAACGAACGGAACAGTCTACAGTAAAACAAATGCACTGAATTGAATTCCATAGTAAATATAATTCTCACATTCCATCATAAATTAATTTCCCAGTCAAAGACAACATCAGCATCATCAATCTTGTATTTTAGTTGTACGTACGTTTCGATCTTTGTCTTTCTTTCTTTTTGCAAAAGTGAAAAGTGAAACCCACCGGAGCCATGTCATTCATTTTCCGTGTCCTTCTACACGCATGTACGTATGTATATCCTCATTCTCATCTTCATTATTAACCTCTCTGACACTCGTTCGTCTCATGTGTGTACATTTTCTTATCTTTTTGTGAAAATAATATAAAATACAAAATAAACCAACACATTTCTTCAATAATGTAATAATCAACCTAGCATAGTATAGTGTAGTAATGTAATGTAACAGTTTATCATTTTTAGTAATAATAGCTGAACTACGTTCATATCCATAGTGTGTTCATCATTAATTAATTAGGTCATCTACTTCAGATTACAACAAACTACTACTTCTAAAATATGCATTTCTCATCATTAATTTAATTTGTACAATGGACCATGTCGGCTGCTTATTATAAATAATTAAGTAAGTAAACATATTACAACAACAGATTAAACAGACTATGGTATCTTAATCATGATAATAATAATAATAATAATAATAGTTAGTATTAACTTCTACGAGACTACTGTACTTTAGCATATGTACTTCTTCGTTAAATAATTCATTATAATAATTCATAATATAGATAGTGAATATTGTAGAGCTACGTACTGTACTAGTCATAATAGGTAAATAGCATGATATATAATTATATAGTATTTTATATTTAAATTAAATACAATTCATAATAATAGTATTTGATAGCAAATAGTAAATATAATAGCAATAGTAATAATAATAATATAAATCTGTGTAATTGAATTATTGTATTGCAAATTAAATGCCTATGTTGAATCTCTTGCTAGCAGATTATTTTCTCTGTTGCACGAATGAACGAACGAACTCCTTTGTAATTCTAATGTAAATGAACAAGTATGATTTTCAGTTTCCTGCAAAAAAATCATACCGTTCGTCAGTAATTACATACTTTGTATATCAACTTACACAAAATGCACAAAATTCAGGTGAATCAATGTAAATATGGTTATTCATGGCTTTCAACATGTGTACCTACCAATCATTCAAGAGTTTCTTTCTTTTTCTCGAAGTCTAGGTAAATAACTATACGGTTTGTATAAAAATGAAACTGTTTTGTGATTGGTTTCGTGGAACGGCTACTATCATTAATGTCTAAACTAAACTACCTAGTTAACCGATAGCATTCCATGCTACTTTCTCAATTCTATTTAGTCCTAATAATGTGGAGTACGTAAATGTTCTTTAAGGTTGTAATGTAAATGTTCTTGTAAACACTGATGATTGAAATATATTTCCTACAACAAGGTATAAGTTATTATTACAGAAGAGTAGTTTTCCTTTATATTTAGTATATAGCTATTTGTATTGTAAATGTAAATGTTGTTTAAATGCTCAATTCAAATGTCAAATAAGGTTACATCAAGTCGTAAGTACTGTGTGATGAATCTAAACGAATCCCTGGATATCTCTCCACATCTTCCCAATTCTAAAGCTTTCTTTTCTCTTAGAATCGTTATTTTGTTTTGTACGTGTCTCCTAGTAAATACCTTCATGTTAAGCTTACTGCTATGTCAGTTTGTTAGTTAGGCTAATAAATAGGCGATTTGCTTTCACCCGTTTCCTTTGTCTTCCATAAAGCTATTCAAGTTACATTAGGATAACGATATAATCAATATAATTCCAAAAATTCCAATAAATTAAATCATTCTACTATGGTCTTTCTTCTTTCAAGAAAAAAATCATTCAGGAAGATCATCTGCTTCTATATTTCCTCTCTACTAATACTAATATTGACTTATCAAAACAATAAAACAAAAACACATTAAACTAAACACAAACATTTCCTTCTCTCTTTTTCCCATGATTCTACTTGGAGAAATGAATGTAAATGTATGATTGAATGTGTATCGGTGTGTAATATAATAGCTACCTAACTAGTATTCAGAAACTAACTAATTGACCTACGTTTAATTGTAGAATACAAAAGAAACTACTAAATTGAACGGACTTGCTAAAAATTGCATATATTCCAAATCACATAGTTGAAGATGGTTGTTATAATTAGTCACCACTAATTATATAATGAGAGCCAAACAGTCTGCTAACATGATAGTTCTCTATGCAGATAAACAAAAACAAAATATCCAGACATTTTCTAAATTCTCATTATGACAGAACTGTACTTGTAGACATTGACAAAATATTACTTGACTTGTTTGAAATTACTAACAACTACATAAATTATAATGACGTCTCATTTCATAGTATAAGGTAGTAATTAATGAGGAGCTAGCAACAGAACAGAACAGAATAGAACTTATAAATGTTTTACAACGACAACTTAATTGTTTCGTTTTATGTTTTTTGCCAGTATGATGGGTTTCCCGTTTCCCTAATAAGTAATTTTTCCTTTTTTACGACTTTACGGCACCAATTGTGAGTATAATGTATAATTACTAGATTAGATGATAAGGTAGCATGAATTTGAATCATATACAGCTACTCAAGATATTTCTCAATTTCTAATGATAATTTTTGAATTTGACATTTGAGGAGAGTAATTTTGAGAAATGCCATCATACAGAAATGAAGAGCCTTGATTGAACATAACTTTTCATGGTTGCTTTGTTTGTTCCTTTCTGATCTGAACTGTTTGTCAGATTTTCTCCTGTTCTCTCGTATCGTAACGTAGAATTATTAATGTAATGTTGATTTGTGTTATTGGTTTTGTTTGGTTTTGTGGTGGAGGAAGGTAGTACAGATAATGGTGATGAAATTATAATTCAAGCCTACTAATGATATCCTTCACTCTGTTGAGGAATGGGGCGAAATGAACTGAGTTGGCTTCTTGCATGGCTTTTACTTCATTCATGTACTTGTCAATCGTGTGAATATTCGGTGGCTCGTGAGTGCCTGGCAAAGGGAGCGATGCAAAACTCGAAGCCAAGACACTTCGCAGTCGATTCAAATTCTGACTCAGCATTTCATTCTGGAGTTTCTGTTGTCTCATCTCGTGCTCCATCCTCTCAATCTCCGTCTGCATCTGCTCCACGTGTTTCTGCAATGTCGCATTCTGTTCTTCGCACTCTGTCACCGTTTTTCGCAATGCTCTTAATTCCAGCTCTCGCGCTGCAACATCAAACAAACAAAGACCACACGGGGTAATCTTTTATCAGTACAACTCTCATTTTCTCTTTCCCTCCGTCCACAGAGCTCTACAACATTCTCCATATCATATTTCATATTTATTACAATCTACAACTACTATCTACAATCTACATCATTACGTACGTAAGTAATAATAAAATGACTATAATATAATCAATCAAGACAACCAAACATCACAAGCCCCAACTCATTCTCATTCTCTTCCATTTTCCCCAGCCCAGAGTCCATTATGTCACTGTCATTGATGTTGATTCATTGCCTTTTCCTTTACTCTATTCAACATTTTTTACTGCACTGCTCTGCTCACCTCACTCAGCTAGCCACACTAATGCAATGCATTAGAATAATTGCACCCATGCAGAACAAGAACACTCAACTTAAGTTTTAACAGCAAAAACATCTTTTTAAGTCAGTTACATTTATAATTACAAGGGCATCATCATCTCATTCTCATTTCTCTTCAATGCTCAACATTGATACGAAAGGTAAAACAGCTATTCCCTTTTAGTCAAGGTACAAAAGTAATTAACATCAAACGATAATACAAAATCATTACCGTACTTTTGTTCTGTTAGGTAGAACCGTCTTTTTAAAACCAAAACAATACAGACAATAGATCTCAATGAACAAATGCTTAAATTTTTATTGCTGTTACATTATTTGCTACAAAAATCAAACGAATTTTATTATTCTTTTTGTGTTCGCTGCACAGGTGCAAATTATCAGACATGAAAAATTTCTGTGCTACACGTCCTTGCCGTGAAGGGCTGAGACGTGAGTCTTAAAAATTTCGAGCAACGCAACAGATTTGACTAGGCTGTGCAGGCAAGAAGGCGGAGGGGTCCCCGCCCTTCCTCCATCATTTTATTTTTCATCCATCCATCACAACAAAACCGTGGTAGGTTAAACAAAGAAATTTAAAATACAAGAAAAATCCTCCAAAAGGGAAACAACTAATGTTTTAAAAATAATTCCTTGCAAAAAGGTTTATAATTTACTTAAAGGTCAATGTTACATCATGAACTGTTTGGCAACTCATTTTCATAGGTAAACAAAACCAGAACTCCCAAATACTTTCATTTTAAATTGATTGCTTAAAAAATTCCAATTTTGGGGACTGTAATAATACAAATGGACTTTAGTGACTTTAAGAATAACCCGGGATGGATACTTTGAGCGATTCTACAGAGAGTGTGGTAAGTAGAGTAAGCCAATTGTTGTGACATGAACTTTGAGAATTTAACATATGGGACTTTGTGAGGGACCGTTTAGATTTGTGACTGTTATGGAGAGACGGAGCTGGGAAATCAGGAGAGATCAGAGTGGCTATTATGCCTAGAGTTTGGGCTGTCGACTTTGATTTGATTTAATATAAACGAAAAAAATCTCTCTCATTTCTACTGTCTTTGTTTAACCTACCTTCAATATACCGGCCGTAGCCAAAAATCTGTTGTGTTGTGGCCTTGTAAGACGACGTCGACATATCTGTGGATGAATAAATACATCAGGCATTTTGATAACGTTTCTATTGGGTTTTGGGATTACAACTAGTTTGAGGAACTCGACTTTAATAGTAAAAAACAGAAAATAAGAGTATATAGTAGTAGAATAAAGAACAGAACATCATCATCATCATAAAATGAAAAGAGTAAAATTAAGGGTATGTATGTATTATATGTATTGGCTCAAATAAAAATGTTAAGAAAAAAATAAATTAAACGCACCGAGTGATGCATAAAGGAATACATTTTTCCAGAAAATTACTGAAAATTACGTTTAAAAAAATATTTAAGAAATAGTCCAATTAGAAATACACAATATAATATTTGTGAGTTAGTAAAGTATATTTATAGGTGCTAGTCTACGAGTTATTATGTAAAGTATAAGAGTATATGTAAAAAGTTCGTTTTGCTTTGCATGTGCAGGTAGGTAGGTAGGTTGACATTGACAGTTGTTTGTTTGTATCATTGCATAGGGACGAATGGTCTTTTTGGCTTTGGCAAAAGACATGGAAATGCAATAGTGACTGATTACATAATGTTTTGGTTACTGGCAAGCTTGTAAGATGTTCTTTGCTTCCTTGGTTGGAGGTAAATGGTGAGCTGACTGAGTTGGAGTTGCTTTGAATCAGACAGAATCAAAACTGAGAGTCTAGTAAATAGACTGATCAGGATGAGACTTGAATTGACTTGAGAGAAAATCAACTTGAAGGATGTACAATCGAATCGAAGTGAAAAGAAGGGGGAGTAAGCAAACGAACCTTTGTTATGGTCGAGAAATTCCTCGGTAAAAATGGGGATTTCCATACCCGAGTCATGATTCATGTGAGCCGGGCGGTTCATCATGTTCATGGCAGAACTGCCAGGGAGATTGGAACTCATCATGGAGGAATTATGGCCGAAAGAGCTATTGGCAGTGGTCATGGAGTTTGCCCCTGAAATGTTCATATCCAGTGGACTGCTCTGCTGGCCGGAATGGGCCTGATTCTTCTTCTTTCTTTTATTCATCGATTTGTACGTCTCAGTCTTCTTGTACGCGCTCATCTCTCGCTCGTAGTTTTGCTTGTCTGCCTCCGCAGAGTCCAGATATTTCTACTCCCACAAACAAACCAATCTTACCCTCCAAATTCAATCAAATGATAACATCTACTCTATCAACACTTCAAAATTCACTCATTTTATACATTCATTTCATCATTTTATACCATTCACTACCCTCCAAGTACGTATTATACAATTTCGCATATATCCTTATTTACCAGATCATAGCATCCACATAAAATCTCGTATTCTGGCGACGTCCTCACAGAAATCGCCAGAATTGAGACACTGATCAGTCTTACTTATTCTGCCAATGGAAACTAAACTGACTGAACTTTCTTTCTGCTTCATTTCGTATCCCCATTGTATTCCACTACAATTTCAATTCCAACTATTGCCTTACATCTACAAGGAATAGTGCAACATCCATCCTTTACTTTACTTTTTACTGCCAAAGCAATGCCAAGTCAACATTCCACTCTGTTTACTGTGTTTACATTCCTTTCTTTTTCAAATTACATTCAATTCACATACACACCAAGCAAAGATTGGACACATTGTCATTTCCCAAATTTAGAAATCACAATACGCAATTTAAACGCTTACTCCCACAATTTTTTTGCCCATACAGCACAATAAGTAGCTTTGCCAACTCATAAATTACGGCACTCTAATAACATGGTACTGCACTATATTCAAGCAGTAATTGCATTTTAGAGTAATTGCACCACTGAGTGTATTTCATTAGATTACCAGTGCAAAATTATTTTGCATGTTTCAATTACTTTACTAAATGGAATTTTAAAACAAGCTTATTTCTGAATTCTCAAACTATACTGGAAATATTACCTACTACATACTATCGGTAAATATACGGTATGCGTCATTCTTAGCAAAGCAAATGTGGTATAAAATATAGTAATTTTTCATGTCAATGTTGCAGCAAACTCAGTATTTCGTTGCATTTCCTTTATCTAAATGCTAAAAGGATATTCCCAGTAAAAATAGCAGGTTTTTTATTAATACTTTGAATTTCACAGATCGCTCGATTTCCAAATAAATGAAGAGAATGCTTTACATTTCGCATACACAAGCCCAAGGGAGTAATACAGGTTTGGTCTCTTACTTGGATGACTACAGTAGAATAGAAAATGCACTAGTCATAAGCACCTTTTCCTGGCAGATTTGTAAATAAATAAATGTTGTGCAAATAATATTTCTTCCAAGAAATGGAATGGCATATGAAACATGATAAAGAGACAAAGAGCCGCTAAAAGCATTACGGGTGGAGATAGAGAAATCTAAATAGCTGTAGTAATAACAGTGAGTATAGTAATGTGAGCTGGTAGAGACGGAATTCGAGTGAGTTTAAAATATCAGTTTACCTAACGACTTTCAATACTCGTCTGAAATTATGTCAACAAGGCTAGTCAACTTTTAACAATGCAGTTTTGATTCATATCTTGGATGCTGACTGTAAAAAGATTTAGTAGTGCTTGCGTATTTAGTGGAATCTAGTTTTCTGCATACGTTTGTGTCTGTAACAATTACTAACTAAGATAAGCTTGGCAAGCATAATAAATAGTTTGGATGTGATGCGATGTCTCCTTGACTACATTATCATTGTCTAGAATGTCCTTCAGCATCCCGCCGGCAAAGTACCGGTGCAGAAGCCCACGATCTTGACTTCGCATAAGGAAAGATACAGCAAGAATGCGGATGAGTATAGACGAGTAATTCTTACAACTTATTCATAGATATACTTACTAACACTATTGTATAACTAATAGGATGAATATTATAGTTAGCACAGCCTATGCTACGTAGTAAGTGAGCAATGCATGCACTATTAGCCTTGTTAGTACGGATTTAGGAATTATATCTATGAGCATATAGAATGGCAAAGCCGAAGACTGTTAAGTCTAGTAAGAGTAGTATAGACCTGGATTGGAATTGTCCATATAAAGGTAAGGTAATAGGTGTATTTGTTCGCGACGATGCAAATAGAGATTGCCTTGGATGCCAAAATGATAAATGTGAGTGAGCGAAAGACTGGTAATAGAAGCCACACAAGGGAAGCCTTGCAAGACATCTCCAGTCTGAATGAACCTGCCTATTTCTCCCTTGACGCTCATTATTTTCTAACTTGATTTCATCGCAGTCGAACAAATTGCAATCGAACTGTTGTTCAGTTCAGTCAGTTTAGTTCATTGCAACTCACAGTCAGTCACTTGAGTTCAGTAGGGTGAAAAATACTTATATCTTAAAATACTAGACGACTACAGCAGTCATATGTAAGAATAAATATATTCAATTGACTCACAAGTTCCTTTTTCCATGTACACAGTATTATTATGGTTTGAAAGGTCTCTGGCATGGCATAGGATTCTCAGTACATAAAATAAAATTCACCTGTTTGATGTCACGATCCATGTTGTTCCATTCCTGTGCCAGCTGCCGAATAATCTCATAAAAAGGCATCTCCGGGTACATAGATCGCAACTGGTCACGCCGCTCCCGCATGTACACATAGTAGCCTAATCAGCAAGAAAAGAATAAATACTTTTAACATTGCATCCAATCATCATCAGTTGTCACATTATCATCATCAGAACTCATCAATCAATCAATATCCTTGCTAATTGAGTACAAAGCTTGATTGAACATGCTGTTTCCAGATGAACCTCTGCCAATTAATGAAACACTCCACATGTTCAATTCTGCACCTTACCAACACGCAAATAACATTAATATGCATCTTCATTCATATTTTATACCCAGCAGTCTTAGGTCTCCTTGTTATTAAAGAGTACGGACTACATCGCATCCCATAGATAATTCCACTTGGCAAAGCCACGCCATTTCTCCTATAAAACAATAAGTCTACCTATCTATCTATCCGTTCAAATATAATTTATGTTCTTCTCATACTCAAGCCGCTATCTAATTCTCTCTCCGTTGGCAGTAATCATTTCTTCACATTGCACACGGCCAACATACTTTTACTCCTTGTTTGTGCACACTAGATTTCTTACAAATTGCAAACACAAGTTCATAACCTGACTAATGCAATCGTACTATTTAAATTATACATAATATCCACGCTAACTACTCTATTGAACGTTCTAACGTGCATATCCACCCACTTGCGATAAAAATATGCAATTATTGACACAGGCCAGTCTCAATAAAGATGTTTTGTTTTTACCTACAGGTTGTACTTGTACAGCTGTTCCTCTTTCTACTCCGTTCTAGTGTGTCTCCGTATAATACAACAACTAATAACTACAAATGAATTCGTGTTACTTTTTATATATTCACGACGATAAAAATCTACCTTCACCCCAGACACGAAAATATGTATTCGGTTTTTTATCATGCTTGGTGTACTGTATGACATGAACGTATTTTGTTATCTACCAGGTATTCCTTAGGTAATTACTAATACGAGCTCCCCTAACCTACACTTCAGAATACATGAATACACCAAAACCAGCGAAACTAAAATTTTCACCATACATTATGCATACTCAGTATTCTGTTCAGTGTGTGTATTTGTGCATAAGTCTACTTACACATGGCATGTAAAATAACAATCTTTTTTGACTTAAATGGAATTCATTAACGCGCAAGTGGCTTGAGCGCCAGTATTTTACGTACGTCCTTACATTTTAATGCTTTGTGTATACATTCGTAAGATACAGGGGAGCAGTTGAACACTATATAATAAAATCTGTCGTTAAAGCATGGAAATCCATAAAAATTCTAAATGTTTTTAGTTAGTAGCAGCAGACTAGGCCATGGAGGAGAAACAAACCTTAAAATTGTGTTTCTAACTTGGGGTATAGTAAAATACGTACATACATCACATCATATCGGTCAACATCAAAGACAGCGTAAGTGTAACTTGGCCCAAAGGAGAGTTAACTGGAAATTCTCTCCGTTTCCAGCCAAACGAAGCCAAGTCAAGTCACTCCGCTACACTCACTCTGCCAGCGTAGAGTAAGGCCTGCAGAGTAAATACTCGCATTGTGCTTGGCGTATAGAGTAGGAGTAAAATACAAAACAGTAAAGAACAGAGTTGTATGTACATATGTAGCCTGATCAGGTCTAGCATTCTCTATGTGATCCCTTGTTCGTTAGTCCAAAGGTCCTTATGTATGTGCATTCTACTTTATTTTATTTTATCTATATGGATATGACTTTGCTTTATATTGTACGTAGACAATAGTTAGCGTTCTTTCTTCTTATTCAGTAGAAGTGACTGTTTGCTATGTCAGCAGAGTGCTCGTATAGAGAAGAGTGCCTTGACTTGACTCACACATTCATCCAATCCAGCCAAGTCAAACGAAGCCAAGCCAACTAGCACTTTAGTTTAGACAAAAGTAGAGACTAGTAGTTTGGCTTGGCTGACTGATTGTGAGTAGAGTAGGTACTACTCTCTATAGTGGAACAGTAAGCAGAGAAAGACCCTAAAACCCTGGAACTCGTGCTCTTGTGTCTTGCCGACGCCAATCCGATGTAATCGATAATTCTGACTCTGACGAAATTGTGTGTGAGTTGAGTAGAGAGTATAAGTTGGCTTCATTCGGCTGACTCAACTCTTGTACAGCCTTCTAGCTATAGAAAACTATCTCGGATGCATTGTACTTCGTGTCCCTATTTCTATTCTCCTTACTACAGGGAGTCAGAGAGAGAGAGAGAGAGAAAGAAATAAATGGGGACCATAGCCAAAACGATATTCTCTAACTATATCTCTCGACTACGGCTGTGGTATGGTACTAACTGGAATTCTGGATTGGTGTGGTCTAGCCTATTCAAGTCTCCCTGTGAAACTTAAGTAGTATAGCCATAACCAAGGCGCAAGGGTCGTATATCTATAGGGATTGCATGCACAGAGAGGTTTGGGGGGAGAGGAACTCTCATGGAGAGATTGAAAAGAATAGCCAAGTGAAGGGAGGGAGAAGAGAACAAAGTTGAATGGAGCTCACCTGAAAATCTCCGTTGCTTAGGTGCATTAGGGTCAGGCTTTTTATATACTTTTTTCTTGGGCCAAGATCTTCACTTGCAAATATGGTTACTTTCCATCATGATGTGACTTTTGCCCTGTAATGCATGATGCTGATGGCCACAGGTAATGTTATTTCCCCATGATGCGTGACTTGCGGCCAACACGTATATGGATATGACTTTGCTTTATATTGTACGTAGACAATAGTTAGCGTTCTTTCTTCTTATTCAGTAGAAGTGACTGTTTGCTATGTCAGCAGAGTGCTCGTATAGAGAAGAGTGCCTTGACTTGACTCACACATTCATCCAATCCAGCCAAGTCAAACGAAGCCAAGCCAACTAGCACTTTAGTTTAGACAAAAGTAGAGACTAGTAGTTTGGCTTGGCTGACTGATTGTGAGTAGAGTAGGTACTACTCTCTATAGTGGAACAGTAAGCAGAGAAAGACCCTAAAACCCTGGAACTCGTGCTCTTGTGTCTTGCCGACGCCAATCCGATGTAATCGATAATTCTGACTCTGACGAAATTGTGTGTGAGTTGAGTAGAGAGTATAAGTTGGCTTCATTCGGCTGACTCAACTCTTGTACAGCCTTCTAGCTATAGAAAACTATCTCGGATGCATTGTACTTCGTGTCCCTATTTCTATTCTCCTTACTACAGGGAGTCAGAGAGAGAGAGAGAGAGAAAGAAATAAATGGGGACCATAGCCAAAACGATATTCTCTAACTATATCTCTCGACTACGGCTGTGGTATGGTACTAACTGGAATTCTGGATTGGTGTGGTCTAGCCTATTCAAGTCTCCCTGTGAAACTTAAGTAGTATAGCCATAACCAAGGCGCAAGGGTCGTATATCTATAGGGATTGCATGCACAGAGAGGTTTGGGGGGAGAGGAACTCTCATGGAGAGATTGAAAAGAATAGCCAAGTGAAGGGAGGGAGAAGAGAACAAAGTTGAATGGAGCTCACCTGAAAATCTCCGTTGCTTAGGTGCATTAGGGTCAGGCTTTTTATATACTTTTTTCTTGGGCCAAGATTTTTTCTTATTATCCCTGGGAGTACTGGAGCCTTCATTACCACTACCGCCGCCATGTCCTGGAAGCGACGTACTCTCTCCGCCACTATTACTCCCCTGATTGGAATTATTACCCCCGCCGCCACTTGTGCCCGGGTTATTCTGACTCTGAGACTGTTGCTGCTGCTGAGGAGGGTGGGCTGGGGGAGGTTGTTGTTGTTGCTGCTGCTGCTGAGGTGGGCCGACAGGCATTCCGCCTCCTGGGCCTTCATTGTGATGTGGTGGACCTCCGGCTACATTATGTGGAGGTGGTGGTGGCATCATGGTGGGGGGAAGGTAGGGCTGGTGATAGCCGTTCGGATTCATAGACATGTCCATTATTGGTGGACCATTTATGTTCATAATGTCCAAAGCACACAATGCTCCCCTCCGTCTAAAACAAACAAATAAAATCACAGTCAGTAAAGGTGTACGCTTTCCCGAGACAACTTTCGTTCGGACACAACTTAGGAAAATTTCCACTACAATATAAGAGGGAAAATAAAGCTGAAGGTATCTGTACAATATATCAGAAAATATGTTTACATCTGTATGTGTGTGTATTGTTCGTATGTAAGGATCATCCATCAGATACAAGATATGGCATAACAGTAGTCAAAAAATATAAACTGCAAAGGGCCACATTATATTTTAATACCATAACGTACGTACCTAATGGAGAATTTAAGCTGTACATTACCGATACTTAGGTTACTATTACAGCGTAGTACATAAGTACGGAGTACATTAAGGAGAAGAAAGTAATCAGCAAAACTTCTCTGCACACGTTTTATTAGTCAAAGTGAGCAGCTGTTGCAAACAATGTCTGCATGTGCCTGTCCAATAGCTGAAAGGAATGTAGAAAAAGTGGGCAAAACAATACTTGACTTAAATGATACAAGAAAAGATAATGATAAATGGTTAGACATAAAAAAGTTTAAAAAAGCATCATATACCTATAAAAGAAGTATGCCCGTGTGAGTCTGAGTTAGCATAGCAGAATGCTAGAGCAAAAGCAAAGCAAGCAGACTGTAAAGCAGACAGCGAAGCTAACATAATAGCACGTACGTACAATAATATATTATCTACAAAGTTTCGTATAAATTCATTGTTTCTCTCATGCAGCATCACAAGGTCGTTGTTTCAAAATGACAATAGAGATAGTGATAGAAATAATACAGAGCGTAAGGTGATTGTTAAATATATAATAATAAAGTATAGCACATAATGCATAGTTTACTATTTACAAAAGGATGCAAGGTGTGCTTGCCTCTTTTACTTTTTAAAGAATAGCTAATAGCTGCAGTCACAGTCGGGCTTGTTAAATAGATGACCGGCCATTCCATAGTGCAGTCCAAGCGCACGAAGGCAGCACATAAAATAAAACTGGCCCGGTATCCGAAACTAATTATTACGGACATGACAGAAGGCACCATTTTGAACACGGAAACATCCATCTTGGCTATTGTACCGTTAGTATTTACGTTTACTACTTGAAAGTATGATTTAAGTTAACAAACCAACTCAACTGCATTTAGGGAAAAAACCAGTCCTAAAGACGTAAGCACAGCAGTAAGTATAATACTTTTGAGTTCGCACCGATGGATAAACTTGTTTAATTATTAAGACTTGTTCAATTAAAAGACAGATAACAAATCTCGTTCCGATCAACAGACAGAACAGAACTCTTATTGCAAATCCAGTGATAAGTATGATGGCTGGTTTTAAGTGTATCCTTATACAACACCACCTTAACCATTTATGCTACATATAGTTATCTCAGACGGATTCTATTCAATCTTTTCCCAAAAATTTTAAACCTGCCTGTTGTCTTGCTTTTTAAGCACTAAACTCCATTGTACTACTATAGTCTACATTATAGAATCATGTTACCTGTAACCTGTCAGTATAAACACTTACTTATACAAATGTTCTCCATTTCTTTCATTAATATTCTTTCCATGTACACATTCACTTTAATGGCGAATCCGACCCAGTCAAGTCTTATTAATGTACTCCCTAGTGTATTGGTATCGGTAGTAGTGTGCTTCAAGTCCAGTAACTTAAAAATTGAAATCACTTCAAACCAATCCAATAAAGTGGTTATATCAACGATCAACAGCCACCAATACCAATACAGAAAACATGCCTCCACTGCACACGCAGACAAATACTAGAAATGCGAGGACAGGACAGTTACAATGAAAAATTACATTTAAAAAATCAAAACAGTAAAAATTCTCGTTTATCCCCAATCTAATACATAGAATGTATCTTATCTCAAATTCAAGTTTCAGTTTCACACTGTAAAATCATATCGCCTATGTTTTGTAATTCGATAGGTATGGTAAGGTATGCCATATTTACAGACTAGACTGGCGTTAGCAACAATGGTATGTAATACTGGATGCTATTATTTCCATATCAAGTTACCCAGATAGGCGTCATCTTTAGTTAGTGCATAGTTAAAACAGCACATAATTAAACAAAGCATGCAAGAGGCTATTGTGAAAAGTAATGAAAATGAACATGTAAAAATTACCATTATTTTTATGTTAAAAGTTAAAAAATCGTATTATACTTAGCATAGAACATTGCAGCATCAGTACACATGCATAAGAAATGATTTGGACAAAGGCGAATCTGCAGATGAGTCTATTTTTTAGTATTCTGAACTTAGTAGGAGACTATAGTAGTATTTACGAGTAGACGCAAACCAGACAGAATAGATATAGTAGAAGTAGATATTAGGGTCCAGAAAAGAGTTGCCATCAAAAATGATCGTCACTGTTCAGTACACATTTTGGCAGCCACCATTTCGTTTAACTACCCAGCATGTATCCTCCTCATTTCACTCACCCAATCCCACCTTTCCACATTCCGTTTTCATCATTTAACAATAACCATTAAATTAACCGAAACTAAAACCCTTCAACCGCATAAAGTTCTGTGCACTTATGAACAGTCTCACATCGCATTTTGTTACGCAATTTCAAAGCATCCTACAGACTCTATACCTACCTAACAACACATGCATAATATTTCTATGTGCAGCCAAACGTATTTAGTAGTTTTCATAAATCGTAATTTTATGTTATGTGTACTATTGTGCATCCTTACAGATCTATGCTTCGACAGAACAGAAAATCTTATCTGTTTTATGGGACATCAGAGGAAGAAAGCCGAAAACTACTAATTTTCCCATTACAACAAAGAAGTAATAGTTATAGGGATCCCTATAAAACCTGAGCAAACGATTCTGCAAAAGAAAGAAAACAGAAAACTTGAGGGTTGTAAAATGAAACCGTTTTTTCTTAGTTTTACGAGCAAAGCGGTAGCTTGAAGTTTCATTAAGCCCCGTGATTAAGAAGAGTACAAAATGCAGAGCATTAAAAATTCTGTGTTTACGTTTACGGTGCAAAAAATACTGGGTAATTATGATACATGGAAATATTCACTCTTAATAAACAAAATGATAGGCAAATAAAGATGTGCATCGAGTGCAGCAATGCAATGCAAAAGGTGGAAGGACAAGTATATAAATATAAAATTCCTGGTAAGTAACTTAATATGAAGTTAATTGCACTTTCATTCATGCAACAAAGTTCAAGCATATAAGGCGAACATGTCTACGACTACAGATATCATAAATACACATCTCTGCTCAGTAAGTAAAGAATAATATAGTTTATACGTAATTGTATGCCTTTGCCTTTGCTTAGAAGTTAGAAGGTCTAGTGCAGTTCAGAGATGAAAGAGTATAGATAGGCATGATATTATTAAAGTTATGGAAGGTTTACTTACGATTAGAAGGTAAACTTATAAATGAATAAATAGTTCGTGGAACAACTCAATGGAAATACTATAATCGCACTCACACCAACTACTGCCGATATAATGTTATAGTTTTCAGAGGGAGAACGAAGATATACATGGTACTTAACTTACCTAGCTTAAAATGTAAACAATAAACCACGAAAATCAAGTTCACTACGATTCAATTCAAGTCAATTATTCATCACATTTAACTCCTTCCTACTCTACCACAATCTATATTGCATATCGAGTAGAATGGCATGCAAAGCATATCATGCTTTCAATGTCATATTATTCTGTAAAAGTACGTGTCGTGTAGGAAGTTATAACTTATAAGTATGAAACTTTGCAAAGATAAACAGTTAAAGTTAAGCATGTGTTCATATTTTACTATTCGCGTCGCATAATATCCCTGTATAAGTGATATCTGTTGTATTCTGCTGTGATGTTCCTATTACTAGGCTTATAAAGCGCAAAAACATAACCTTACATCACACAAATCAGAAATACACCTATACATATTAATAATATGCTGTTGGTTGGGAAAACCATGCCAAAGCAAAGCAAAATAAAACCCACATCACACCACAGACACACTTGCATTAAATTCTTACAACTACTACTATAGCATGTCGTGGCACGAATGAGGAACTCTTTTTACAAATAGTAATAGACATAATAAACATATAGGAATAGACTTGTTAGGCACAAAGTAGAAGGACACAAAAACTTATTACGTGTGTGCATATTTCCTATAATACCATTTTCACGTAAACTAACATGTCCATACTACTGCTAGTCTTATAAAGCAAACTTTCAAACAGGATATAAAAGGCAAGCTGAAATATACTAGTACTTATATTAAACACTACTACATTAGAAACATACTAGTTAAGTAAGTAGGTGATCGGGTGGCATGGCAAGGCAACTCTATTTGAAATACCTTAAACGAACTATGGGGGTATTTGTATAAAGAATAATATTAGTGCATATAAACTGAAATGTAAATGCGAATGTAGCGTCATGTCAGCATAACCGTATGTACGCAGCGTAATACATATAGCCCCATACATGTGAATACTATGTACCTATCATGAACTTCATCATACGTTCGTCCGTATGTTATGCACTTAGATAAAGTTGCACAATGCTACTTGTGATTTGCTTTCCTTTGCTTATTCGTAAATAGGTGCAACACAAGTACAACATATCTGCTTACCGTGTGAGTAGAGTGTGTGCACTTATTTTAGCTGAATGTTGATATACTTACATAATAGCGAGGAAAACAACATATAAGCAAACGCAAAAATGCATATATAAGATCATAGTTTGAAAATGTAAACAAAACGCCTATATCTATCCGATTCCATTTCATCCTCACTTATTTTGTTTCCTCTATCATCATCATAATACAATTCTACTCGCTCTATCCAATTCCTTCCATCTAACGTATCCATATCAAATATATGCTTGTAAATATCCTAAACTAGTGAACTCAGAACTCGGCAGAACTACTTTACTAAACTACATACAACACACTTTGTTATGGGTGCGTATAAGTGAATAGGTAAGGAGAATCTAGTAACAATAAGTACCCGTATACTCCTCCAGTACACACGTACGCATTCTAAAGTTGTTATAGTACATAGTGATAGTACTACATAAAAACATAGTTTCGTTTACTTTTATTCAAGTTGCACAAGAACCACATACCAGAGACGCGATGTATCAAAGACTATAGTTATAAACTCTATAGTCTTTACGTGTAATGGAGCAGAGCGTAGGAAATACCAAATGATAAAACCATGTACAAATATGCTACTCCTTTCGTCCTTTCGTCTAAAGGATATACATATATATTTAAACAGAATGCACACTATCAATATTATCTACTACATACAGCCACCATGCAAGTATGGCATGGCATCAAATCACTATCAGGATATCAGTTTAGTTCAACTCAATTCAGCAGTCTTGTCTTCTCAGTCTGTCCGTTTATAATATTATATACTAGTAATAGCAAACGATGCTCCGAAGCGATAGGACTATTCAATTTATTTCTTATCATGCGACTCTTTGTCAGTAGTTTGGCGTTTGTGTCTTGTCTGTCTAGTCACTATCTCTTGTATCTTTCTACAACCTACATACTTAGGTATATGGCTATCCTTCTATGCATGTAGGTAACTCAAGTAAAGCAAAGTAAACGTATGAAAACGTAGAATACGTAGTCAAATACATAGATAGCCTAGTGAAGGCAGCCGTCGTGTGTATGTCAGTTGAGTGAGTCAGGTTTAGTAAGTAAGTGAAGTCAAAGCCAAGCTAAAAGTACATACAAAAAGTAAAGACCTATAGAATAGTAGATGATCTTACTCACGTAGACGAAACTATATATAGTCCTATTTTCTATAGACAACTCACGACTCAACTTCTTTTCGCTTTAAGGTGACTAAGACTTGTCCTCGTCCTTCTTTTCTTATAGTCTTTATTCTCTTGTTTGTATTTTGTACACCAAATACCTTCTACGTCTATTTGTACTTGAACACTACTCACTATGTGCAGTACACGTACTATTATATCCTTATTCTAGCAACACTGCTGATTGTCAGTGAGTGAGTCACTATTAAATATGTGAAGTAGTAGGCGCTTTATATTCGTATTCCATTACATACATGGCAAAATTATTATGGCTTTACTTTATATTTGGTAATATAGAGTAAACTCACCAAACTATGCAATACTTTTACAAAAACCAAGGAAAGGAATTGAAAGGATTATACTTCTATAGACTCTTAACAAAAGATGCGTGCAGAGTATATGTGTGTACTACCTATCTTATGTAAAAATAAAGTAAGAGTAGTATTATTGACTTGACTCTTTTATTCTATTTACTATTACTATTGAATAGCTAAATTATATTCTTTACGCTAGAATTATAAGAATAGTTACGCTAAATACCTATTTACTTAGAATTCCCATCGCATTGGCCTGGTCTGGACTACCTAACTACTTACTTACAAATTATATAACTACTTTGATACCACCACTTACTACGTACTTAGGTACTTTATTTTTCTAACACCACATTATTATAAAATACAATAGTACAGTAAGAGGATACGCTATATATTTATTTTATATCTGCTTCATAAAGCTAGATAGGTGAATTGGATTGAAATACATCGTTTCAGACAGGATTTTACTACGGTATAACTAGTGTGAGTGTTACTACCTTCTTAGGTTACGTAATAATAGTTAAAGACAGTCTAACTAAATAACTGAGCAGACTTTGTCGAGAAACATAAAAGGCAAGGTAAGCCGCCTTCTGCCACGTTTGGTTTTCTTCTGGCCTGCTGGCCTAACTCAATTCAATTGAACAGTTGATAATGTTTTGTTTTATTGTGTTGAATAGCGAGTCATAGTCATAGAAAGAGAGTTTCTGAATTATAAGTAGGAAAGTGGTAATAGTCATGAAAACTATAGTTGTTAAATAGTTATTTAGTGATAGCAAAATTACTATAGGCATATCTTTCCGCAAATACTCATAGAAAAGGTTTGAGCGGGGCGACGTATCTGTCGTATTGCAGTACTATAGTGTAATATACTGGTAATCGGCTCTAGTATCTCTCATTCCGTATTACAACTCATTCAACAAAACTGAATGATCGCGTATTTTCCATTGATATGATACATAAAGCTAACTAAGTCAAGCAGCAACACAAACTAAATAACTAATATACTTGGAACGACAGTATATTAGAGTAGTATGTAGGTACACCTCTAATTCCAATTCTAATGAATGTTGTTCTGCTGCTTTGCCTTCACTTTATATGACAGCAATTATAATAGTATAAACATGGAACCAACTGTTATGACTACGTTTTGGATTTCATATGTTTATATTATGCGTATTTACTAGTTGAAGCATTTTATGCAAGGAAAGCAAGAGTTGAAGAGATTACTATGCTTTGCATATAAAGAATAGTACAATAATAGCAATAAATAGCGCATAAAAGTTGATAAAAAGTTACTATTCCCTATATACTTGTTATTATTGTATGATTCATAATTTTGCTTAGCTGTTCAGCGCAACTATAGTTGTTACACTTAAACTTGTGTGTACTTTTGTAGTGCGAGTACGTATACATCAATACATATCATTTTTGAGTTAAATAGTAATAGCAAGTTAAACGAGTGAACTGAACTGACCGTCCGTAAGTCTTCTATCCGACTCGACTGCTCACACAATTCCCCAAACAAAACATAATATAAACATACAATTTCATTTATGTACTATTATAAGTGAAAAGTAATGTAATATACTCATGACCATGTTCACATACACAGCACACCTAGTTACCTAGATAGATTTATAGACAGACATTTATATATGTAATATACATAAGTGTTTTGCTTACCGTGTCCTACTCCTTCCTTACTACTACGATATTTACTACAAAATACTACCATTTATTTGCACTATATCTCTATCATAATATATCCAGTAGACTAGTTTACTTCTCTCTTTTCCCTCCACTTACTTGCACTTTACCTTTACATACTTATGTATTTAGTCAGTCTCACTCAACAGTGCATTGCATACAACATTACATAACGCAAAGTAGTCATAGCCTAGCCATATGCAATATATAGGCATATCTCCGAGCCACCATACCACCGCACCGACTAGTTTGATAGAGCAACTTATATCTCCCGTATTATTATATAATATGCAAACTTCAAACTTGAACTCTTGCTTCGCATCTATATATGTTTTGCCTTGCCAAGTCAAAGTCAAGTTGGTTTGAGCGGTGCGTGCAATGCAATGTTATAATTATTGTAGTTTATGTGATGATGGGATGTTTAGGTTTTCTTTCCCTTGTTTCACTTTTCTTATAATATTATATGCAACCGCTCTAGCCTTATTATACTGCCTTCCCTATATATTATATATTTTGTTATGAATGAAAACTATTTTATAGATTATTACGGATTACGTGCCTGCCCTCTTGAAAAATACAACTACCGACCCACTTGATGAAATGCAACTTGCAGTTTTACTTCTGCAAACAGATTTGCTTGACACTTGATCTTGATCATGCACTATCTCTACATCTAAATGATTTAATCTCTAAAATTATTAACGCTACAAATACTTCAAGGTTTTACCTACTTCCTTTTCTATTCTACGCGAACGCATAATGTAACGACAACATTTTTATAGCTGTACCTACTAATTTTATTATGTGCCACTACAAATTGCTACCTAATTAGATAGCACACCTTTCTAATTAATTAACACAGGATGTGATTACCAATTTGTCTACTTTATCCATGCATGCCACATCATTAATTTTGACGTATTCATTTCTAAATTGATCAAAACTCGTTTTTCCTTCACGTAAAATTAATACATCTTATCCAAAAGGATACAAAAAATTAATGAATTTGCTAAAAAGGCTATAAAAATGGTGGTCTCAATGCATAGAATTATTAAAGTCAACTCAGGAAAAGATCCACAATTGTGCCTATGTAATATTCAATCTATTCTTCTGTATTACTTTTACATTTTCTAACGAAGGTTTAAACAAAGATGGGAATGCTCTAGCGGATCTACAACCTGCAGCACAGAGAAAAGAATAGCTATGGCTATAGGTTGGCTACCCTAAAATAGAAATGGAGTCAGCCATTTATAAAGCGAACATGTTAAGCAAACATGGAATTGGATATACATTGGCCTGTTAAAAAGCATAAGCCCACAAAAAATACGAAAAGAAATTACGTTGTAACGGCTGCAACAATAGATGTACAAAGCGCGCCCAAACTACAACTCACAGCTTCACACACATAATTAGATAGAAACTCTGACTCTGTTCAACTCGAGACACTTCAACTCAAACCAAAGCTATCATCAATAATATGTCTCAACTTTATGTAACTCAATTGAGTCATACGAATATTTAAAGAAATCATTCACATGAATTAATAAAATAAAAGATTCAATTATATAAACGTACTTCGCTATCTGCACACAACTTTCAACTACATACTATTAAAACTGCCCTTTTCTCATTTTCAAACCTACAGAATATTAAAAGAAATAATTGTAGGACAATTGAAATTGTCTGTCGACTTACCAATAAATATAATAATAAAAAGGATTTGAAGATTTTTCGTTCTTGAAAAGTTAATTTATCTGCAGCACACTTGCTTAAACTCCCTTATTTTACTGTTTTGCACTGCATACTGTATCTGTATATCAATTTAAATATGTAATATCTGAGGTAGGTCACTAAGAATGTAACAGCTCTAACAACTAACAAATTGATTAAAATTGACTTATACGGACTGTACTGTACTACTTAATAATGTAACGATAATAATACATCAACTACACATATATCGACGAAGCAGATGAAGCTTCTGTAACAACTGAATACTAACTAAATCTATTTTAGCTTGATGAAATCTACATTTTAACGATAAAACGAGAAAAAATAACCAATTATTTTACTAAGTCGAAAGTGTACAAAAGTCTGGCAAGCTTGCTACATCGCTAACTACATTTAATTTCCCTTGAACTGACTCTTTTAGTTGGTGTAAAATAAAATTGCAGACATAGACATACGTATAGGAAACAATAGAAAAAGATAATCTAATAGTACATTCAGCATATTATGTAAAAAAATAAATGAAATTATTTAACATCGTTTCGTTTTGTACAATCAGTATTAGCTTATTAGGTAAATTAGTTAGGTACAATTTGTAAAAAAGTGTCACATGTTTACATAAACAGCAGATGGTCTACAGTCTACAAAACCATGGAGCAGTTAAAGTTAAACATGGAAACATATTGCAAGTACCTAACTGAGTATATTATATTCTTGAATCTTTACTTATAACTTACCGTATGCCAATTGATTCGTTTGTTTACCAAAGCAAAGCCTTATCTTTACATGATGACGATGACACATGCAGTAGTACAAAATACGAAACAGTATGAACATTAAATAACCCACCTATAACTATAATATATAAAGTCAAAAGTATTAAAGTGCAAGCAGAAACTAAACTGGCGAAACCAAACCAAGAGTTAATAAAACTAAGCCACCTACTTTACTTCGTCGTCTGAAGAAGCAGGTCTTTAACTTTGCTGTGTCCGCTCTTTTCTTGTGTAACTTGTATTTGAAATATAAAATTGTAAAAGAATTGTAGTTAGTTGTCAGCAAGCAAAGAGAAAATCTCTCTGAATCTTAAGATATGCAGGACAGGACAAGTCACAGGTCGAAAACAAATGACGCCAATCAATCGAGTTACACCAACGATATTAAATTTTCTATTTTCACTGACACACGTACACAACACTTGCTGTAACCAAAAATTGTTCTAGTTTTCCTGATTTTCACTTTTAAAGGGTTAGTCAAAGCAGTGACAAACAAATTTCAAATCTACGTCTACCCTTTTAAAATTACTTAATCCCAATTTATTTATAGTTATAAGGCGTCTACTCACTATTTCAGCAGACAAAGTTTCTGCTTCTTTAAATATTTGTATTGAATAATTAAAAACTATCTTTCTAAAAAATATTTGCCGGTTTTTGTCAATACAGACCGATATGAGTGTTTACATTGTGGCATTTTACTGAACAGATTTAATGATGTAAACATGTTTGAAGTAAAATTGTGTGTCCTTAGTTTAGATTGAATGTGCTCTAATAGTTTGTACAGACGATTCTGAGGCGGATAAAATGTATTAATTAGCGAGATATTGAACAAAAGATTAAGAAAACACAATAGCACACAAATACGAAGACTTACCTAAACACAAAGAATAGAACATAATAAAATAAAAGAGAAAAACAAAACACAAACTAGAACTGTATTTGAGATGCACTATGCGATTTGAATTTGATCTGCTGCTAGCAATATAGAATTATAGAATCCATAAAAATGTGTGTAATGTATTGCAGAAAACAGAGAGGTTTTTCGAATATTTATTTAGGTACTGGTACACTGTTAAAATGTAAACTGATACACGAAAGAATGGATATAGGGCCGTGCCAGTAACGTAAGTGATTGTATTCTGGGTAGTTATACATATAAATGTAATTTAAAAGTATACGAGGCAGAGAAGGAGTAAACTGAAAGTATAAAAGAATGTAAAAATGCACTTGGAATAAGTAGAATAATGAGTTTGTGGAGTGAATTCAATTGAGGAAAAAGATTTGTTTTGCCATATAAATAGTAGGTAGTTTCGGTTAACGTAGCACGAGGTTTGTGAGGAGAAAGAAGGAAAATTGCTATATCTTTAGGTATGTATATGTCTATTTGCTATTATGTAATATTATTGTAACTTGTAACAAGAAAAGTAAAGTGTCCTAAGTAAAGTGATATTGCTATATGCATTACTTTGTACTTTATATTTACGCCTTAAACACCTATGCAATGCACTTGAGCTGACTCTGCTCTAGTTGCTTGTTTCCTTCTATAAGATGACTGACTATGTCACTCTCTCGACTATGTATATTATGTAGGTAGTAAGTAGTAGTAAGTTTTGATAGTTCAGTTTCAGTTGAGAGTATCAGTCAAGTATGTAATGTATACTACGAATAGATACGCGCTGCGAATAGAATGGAATATCTTTAGAGGAGAGAGACGCAAGGAAGGAAAGAGCTTTGGTTTCGTAAGAGTTAGCTTAACTTACGTTATGTTATATGTAAGCTAAAGTAAAACATCATACCTTTGACTATCTCGTTGTGTTGCGGGCAGGAGCAACGGTGTTGGCGGCAGTCAGTATGTACGGAGCCCTCAAAACTTGTCAATGTAAAAAATTAACTTCTTTTGCTCAGTTTGTCTTAAATGTTGGATTCAAAGCATTTTTCACATTTCAAAGGACACTCTTGGAACTGTAACAATCGGAAGTGGTTTGGATTGATTAGAAGATACTAGGATAGTAGTATGTAATGGTAGTAGTAGTTAGTTTAGTGTTCTCGCACTGTAAAAGTAAAGTAAAAATAGTTTTCCCATTATTTCTTTGATCGTATAGCCTGAAAACTTACTACGAGAGTTTTCTATATAAATTATGTAACTGGTACATTACATTACGTTGATAGTAACTCTGTACGTACGCTACGTTACGTAACTATTCTCTGATATACAGCTAAACCATAAATAGTAAACAAAACAAAACAATGGGATCGAGTGAGCAAGTTGAGTTGAAAAAGTAAATCAAGTTCAGTTCAATTCACTATTATATTTATGTAGTAGTTAGAATGTATTATTATATAATGATACAACAATACAGACTCTACATGGTAGTAGGAGTAGATTCTGTAGTAAAAGTAATAATAATAAGTAGTAAAGTTCTCACAGTAAAGCAGAGCACAGAACACATAGTCCTTTTGCTATTATTTCTATCAAAGTTCAGTTCAGTTGACTATCTATCTATCACCTTTACTTACTCTAATGTTGCGTTATGTTACGTTAGTTATATAAATAATATTAAGTATGATTAGAAATATACATAGATGTTAAAGAATAAGAGAGGATACACGTAGTTGTGCTTTGTAGCCAGCTACGGCTACGACTCTGTGTCTGTCTAGTCAGTCTAACGAGGAGTCTCCCTAATATCTGTACCAGGACAGATAGTATGTACAAAGATGCATACCAAATATTATTATTATTATACGAATAGTATCTGTTCTGTGCAGTGAGGAGCGTGTAAATAGAGTCAGTAGTAAAAGAGATGAGACGAGATGGGCTAATATGAAATAATAGTGATAGTAACGAAACGATAGAAAGTGAAGTAAATAATATGTAGTATTCTCGTATCTCTAATGTAATGTAATAATGTAATGTAATGTAAAGTCAAGGATTTGGATTTGGATAAGGTGAACTAAAGTAAAATGAGTGTAATGTAATGTAATGTTATGCAGCCTAGTACGTAATATTGTAATATGATGTACGGGCGAGTAATAGTAATAATGTAATGTAAACTATGTATATTTGTTATAAATATATATAAAGAGGAGTAAAGTGAGTTAAAGTGAGTTGAGTGTGTAGTATGTAGTCGTGAGTAGTGCCAGAGCAGAGCTTTGGCTAGGCAATGAGATGAGAGAGATATATATTATATTATTATATGAATGTTGTTGTTATTGTGAGTGAGCGAAGCTCGCAAGCCTCGGCCAAGTATGTAGAGTTCCTTTTCTCCTCTCTACTACTAATAATACTAGAGTGTATGGCTTCCTTTCCTCCTTTTCACTGAATATCTACTAGCTAAACTAACTATCAAAACTATGCAATGCAATACTATGTACTTTATTTCCCTTCCTTTTACTCAATACGTTTTCCCTATCCATGTCTTCTCTATCTATGTATGTGTAAGTGCCACACAATAGCCTCCCTGAATTTCCTCTCCCTTCCTTCTATGCATTAGTTATGCTTGCGCCTAGCCATTCTCCAACTTACCTTCAGTCTCTATTCCGTATCAAGCCCTAGTCCCAGTCCGTATGTACAGTACCACCAGAATAATATCTACTTCTCAGTTCGAGAGCCATGCCAGACCACGATGTCTATGCTCATGACTCGTCTCTTCTCTCTCTCTATCGACTGCTACTATGGAAGAGTAGGTTCAACTCACTGTAATGATGTGAGCAAACCTTTTTTCTCTCTAGCTCCACAATACTACTACATACAGAGTGGTACAGAGAGAGACTCAGTTACCAGCTATGGAAAGTACACACGAATATCTCCCTCCAACTATGTTACTATAGTGTGTGTGGGATAGGTAGCTTTAATCTCCAAGTTAGGACCATACCTAGGTACGCTTTACCAACACAACATGCTTACATCCAGTTTCGATGGATCTAGGACCAGACTTAACAGAAACAGGAGATTCAATTCAATTCTGCCTTTACTAGTAAGTATGCAACTACTAGGCTTAATACTCTCTGTGTATGTAGTATATCCCCAAATCTATTATTGGATATATGAAGCTTATAATAATATGCTACACTTAAGTAGGTATGTACGTATGCAATGCAAGAAGAGAAGAAGGATAGGGAAGCATTCTGTCAATGTCGGTTTTAATATTAGTATGGTGTAATATGTGCCGTGGTCTGGTTCGTCTCATTTTATTTGGTATATGCGTGGAATATAAGGGATGAAAGGAAATACCTCATGCTGTATTACACAGAAATACAAGAGCTAGGGTCTCTCTCACTGATTGTGAGTGAGTTTTAGGGTTTGGTTCGGTTTGGACGCAGCTAAACTGATAGAATGGAGTAAGAGGAGAATAGAATAGAGTTTTAGAGATATTCGGGAGAGCGAAAAGGAACAAACCCAAGCCAAACAAGTAGGTAGGGTAGGGTGGGATGTATTTTCTATTATTCCATCATATCTCTCTGTCTCTAGCAAAGTCTGTGTGTATACATTTGGTTTTAGTTAGAGTTGCAGTAGTAGTGCAATGTAAAGTAAAGTATGTTAAGCTATATTGCATTAGCTACGCTATGTCATGCTATATATATGAAAATATATAATGGTTTCGTTTAAGTCTGGTTTGGCTCTCCTATGATATTCTATTCATTTATATGTAAAGCTGTATTATTTCTACGTGCATGTGTACATAAGCATAAGGCTAGTAACATGTATGTGTTGTTTACGTTCCCTATGTACTTATGTGTAATATTTCTGTATAGAAAGGAAAATAACAAGTTAGCGTTAACGACGAAAGCTACCTAGCATGGCTTGGTTTGGTCTGGCCTTCCTTGCTATGTGTACTGAGCAAGTACGTACTATTTCGTCTCTGTTGTTTGTAATGGTTAAGGTGAATGTGTAACTATAAAATTATACGTAGTAGAACTGAGCTTGTTAGTATGGATGTGTGAGTTGGTATTATATTGCATTATATTAGGATATAATTCTATGCAAGAGAGTCCATTTCATTGCACGCTCGGTAATTCAGGTATACATATTTTGGTTTTCCATTGGAACTTATAATAGTAAAGGAGTGAGATGCATGCATACTTGTTTTGCTTACTATCAGTGTTCTGTGCAAGTATGTATCTGTGTTTATGAAATAATATACAAGTCTAATGACTATGAGAAGCATGCAATGTATATAATAATACGTATTTAAGTTTAGTATAGAAATTGATAGAAGAAGGGGACGCTTTTACGCTTAAAGCTTATTACACTTACTTTAGTTTTGGTGTGTCTGTATT
Source organism: Yoshiicerus persimilis (assembly GCA_020352615.2). Lineage (NCBI taxonomy): Eukaryota > Metazoa > Arthropoda > Collembola > Entomobryomorpha > Tomoceridae > Yoshiicerus > Yoshiicerus persimilis. The sequence goes on along the minus strand of CM036940.2, from coordinate 28,676,002 downwards.
TTCTCTCTGTGCTGTATTTGTAGTAACAGATATAACGTATTCTGTTCTGTAGTAAGTAGATAGAGTCAAGTCGCTGTAGAATTCAGTCGACACAGAGCAGAAGAGATAGGCTTGGCATTGCCTGCCTGCTCTTGCTTTGGTTTAGCTCCTCTTCTGGCTTGCTGGGTTTTGCTGGTAAACTCTATGTACGTAGAAAAGTTTAAGTACATACTAGGTACAGAGACCGAAGTGAACTAAAGGATATATAAGTTTAGTTTATATGATTATTCCTGGTCGACTCGAGCTCGAGGAGTATGTATGCAGTATGCATGGTGTATACTAATACCTGTACTTGTATTGTAGTAGGTTCAGCCTGTACTTTGAGTCGCTCGACAAAAACTGGCTGGCAGGCAGCGAAGAAGGGAAGGAGCAGTAGGGAAACAAGCGGAGTGAGTTGGTTTGCTTTGCCTCACTCTGCTTACTAACTTGCTTGATGGTTACTTTATAATATTCTATTCCCCTGTACTATTTCTCTCTCTGGTACATACTACGTATGTACGTACGTACATTACGTACGTAACCTAAGTAGTATAATGGATGACTGGCCTGGTTTGGTAGGATTCCCTTTACTTCGACTTCGGTTCCACTACTCTGCCTCTAACTCTAACGTTAACTCTACAGAGCAGAATAGAATACAGATGAAAACGGGTATTCATGTATAAAGGAGAGGACAAGTAGGCAAAGGCAGTTAGACTCACATAAAGTAAAGGCAAGCGTAAAAAGGCTTGTTTGGATATGGAAAGATCTCCATTGGATAGAGCCCGGCAGAGACTCTTCCTCCACTATATGATTTTATATTGGGAAATCTTGATTCGTTTCCCTTGGCCCTCCTGTTTTCATTGATCCAAAGACAGAGTCATCAGCCCCTAACGGCCAATCCTCTGCAGCCCCCTTGCCCGCGCTGCTGCTTTCAAAGCTTTTCTTGATGACGATGACGCTTCGGGCTCACTTCGTCTGGCTTGGCTTCGCTTCGCCACACCAAACCAAAGCCATCCCAAGGTTCCTCCACATAATACTAACTAAATACAGACAGACGCTTCTGCTCTGATGCCATGTCATATCTTATAACAGCCTCCATGAGTACTCCAACTCAACCCAGTATAAGATCCTTCTTCTCCTCTTCACTTCACTCAACTCGGCATTCTCCTATTCCCACTACTAACTAGATGGTAACCCGAGTTCCATTCTTCCCTCTCTATATCTCGCAATCATCTTCTATTTCTATATCAAGTCCTATATGTATATGTATGTATATGCCAACCTTGCTTCTTTTTCTTTCATCTCTCAAATGTTATGTAATAAGTGTATACCTAGGTGTGTATTTAAGCTCTGCATACTACACACAAGTCTTACATAAGCATAGTAAGTAGTTACCTACTGCCTGCATAGCTTAAAACAGTAAACCAAGCAAGTATACGACTGGAGACGCCGCACGCATCCTATTCTTTAACAACCTTCCCAAAGTTTAAGTGTAAGCTAAGACCATGCATCTTTTCTTGCACAGAGAAAGAGAGACGCTCTTATGCTATCTAATGTAAGTAAAGTCTCTGGGTAAATACCAGAACGCTACTATTATAAAATGACGTACATACGAATACAAATACTCTGTACTCTTCACTACACTTGCCAGCATCCCTCATTTCATACTACTACATTTACATTGCATTCCAACTCGTACCGTCTTATCTTTTTCGTCTAGGATGTCTATACGTATATGCATAACAACCAAGACGCTTAAAAGTAAGTGAAGCCTTGTTTTGCCTAGCCTTCGATAAAATAAAGTTGACGATGGTATTTCGTACAGTTCTTCACTTACCCTGGGATTGTTAAATGTAATATCCTGTATAGAATGTATATCTGTAGTTATTCAAGTATGTTATGGTATGTACCGAGAGAGTACAGACACACAGACCCAACTGGAATCTTACATGAACGTGAGTATTTAGCTATGCTTATGATTATTATCTCAGTATTCGTGTCCAACTCATCCTCTCGCTTTCCAATTTTATTAGGCATTTTCATTTTTACTGATACTCTTTACTACTGGGACTAAACTACACAAAAACATAGTAGGGAATATGTTAATATAATTTGTACTAGGGATGGTATACCAACTTATGTGTCATTGTTCGTCAGTTGCTTTTCTGTGTGTACTACAGTTGTGCTCTGCAATTGCTATGTACAGATACATGTAAGAAGATGTGTGCAGGAGTGTTATCTGTATTTACTACTCACTAGTAGAAATACTAGTAAGGCATCTGTATTATATTAGAAATAAGTTCTACGTTGTATTTGTACGTAAGCGTTAGTAACTACGCATATGAGGTAGAATCATCCTATACGCTCCGCTGCTCTTAAGCGTACTTTGTACTTGAACAAAATAAAAGCATGACTACGTGTTATACTTTATAAGTTTATTTTTACGTATCTTTTGGTAGAGTCCACAAAGGCATTTTCATTTGGTCTATATAGGAATAGGATGTTATAGCTCGAGAAGAACGTAAAGCATCACATTATTACGAGTCTGTTTTGTATGGTACTAGCTTGGCCTGCTGGTTAGGTTTTGCTTGGCTTGGCTTGGGTTGCCTTGCCTTGGCGTGACTCTTATTTCCAGAGTTATGTGATATTACGTTACATACATTACGGTTCGGTTTGGTTGAAGTTGAATTATACTTCTAGCCTTTTTCCATGTAATGTTCTCTTGTGTCTTGCTGAGCTTTGCCTTAAACAGGGCTATATATAATTGTGTATATGGATTTTTTCATATAATGTCTATAAACGTGTATATAAGTGCATTGGACTACAATGGTGGTATAGAAAAGAGCACTTTGTACTTATATTGTGTGCTTTGGTAGAAGGAATCCTGCCCGGCTGTTTGGATCACATCTCTACTTTGCTTTGGCTTGGCTTTCCTTCGCTTCGGCTCCCCCATTTTTAATTTCTCTCTCCATGACTTGCTTTATACGTCTAGTGACTGAAAGCTCTAATGGATTCGATCAGCAAGCAAAGCAACGCAAGCAGCCAGCCTTGCCTTGTGATGCGAAGTAGAGTCAAATGCTATTAGCTGTATATCCTAACTGTGCCTAATGCAACTACAAGTAGGGAAAAGAGAGGAAATGAAATTATCGGCTAGACTTCAGTATAAAATGCACATAGAAACGAAAATGAAATGTTTATTGTTAGTGTGTAATAAGTAGAAATGTATTTTTATAGACTATAAGTGCTCTATCCTCGGTTTCTCAGGAGTTAATACACTTTTCTTTCGTATTATGTAATTTGTCCTTTGATGAACATTATAACATAACATAACGGAAACGGGAGTAAAGAAACTAGGTAATGTGAAATAAAGGAAAGATTGTGCTATTAGTCTAGATATTATTTATATGTACCGCAGTAGGTATATTCCCTGCATTGTAGAAAACTATTTATGTAACTTGGTTTGGGTCGTCGGTTCTTTAACAGTTAATGATAAAGCAAGTATAGCAACACAGAGTAAAGAATATGCATTTCTGGTAGGTATTATTATTATTGCATTACAACCGCACTACAAACTATTAAATGATTCTTATTATAGTGCATATACTTAAAGAAAGAAAGCAGAGCACCTACAGCACAATAATAATAATAGTAAACAAACTGCATTTATAGGTTACGTAACTGATGTACAGTTTTAATTCGAAAAGCACAGCTTTAGATTCATTCAACTTTCCTTCTTTAAAATGTAATATATAGCAAGTTGGAAGGAGAAATGACTGTTTGGGTTTATATCTTTAACTTAGAAACGATTTATTAGAATAAAGTTTATAAAGCTTGTTCTGCTGCGGATTCCTTTTGAAATGTAATGTATATGTATAACCAGAATTATTGTATTTAGCAAATAAACGAGCAAGAACGATAAGTATTCCTTCCTATAGTAAACACACATAGATATAAATGAATTCTTTCGATTCGCATATTAGATAAATATAACTGGAGAGAAACGTCAAGTGAAGTCAAGGTAGTTTGGTTTTGGATTATCGTAAGCGCTGTAATGTTACTGTGGTATGGTGATGGTGGTGCATTACATAGAGCTAGGTTTACTTACTAAGGAACAAAGTATTTACAATATAGATATAATGTTTCACGTTGCTCACTTAGGCACACTGGAAATATAGGTATCGGTTTCATTTCATCAATGAATAAAAGCAAAAGTCTTATAATAATATGAGCATAGCACACCACACCAGGCCATCGTGTCACTACGCCATTACATATTACATAATAAAAGTAAGCAAGGCATTTCTAGTAGGTAAGTATGAGTATGACTCCCTATGTATGTACGTATAAATAGTAGTACCTACTTACCTACACACTTACACACTATGGTACTAGTACATAAAATAGAGAATGTGTGCATACTTTTACAGGAAAACGGAGTGTAAGTAGAAATAGCGTATCATTTGGCAAAGATTTACTATAGTCTTTAGAATGTACAGTAGCTGCATAGTTTGCAGTACTAGTTTTGAGTGTCGAGTTGAATATCAAATATATAGGGCGAACGAGTTGGAGTTTCTATGTATTTGTTTGTCTCTCTTATCCTATCTATCCTTTCCTATCAAAATATAAAGATGTAGGTGAACTGACTCCGTTTCGATAGTTTCTTTATCCCTATACAGTTCCTAGTGCAGAATTACATTCTATATGTTTACTACAGTTTAGCTTTTATTTATCAGCACTTTAGCAGTTGTCGGGTTAGGTTAGTTTTTTTCCTGTATTAGCTGCGTATTTATATAGTTCTATCATTTCAATATCATTACATACTTTCATATACATTCCTCCTCTATCTCGAACACCGAACTCCTTCGCTATTAATATTATACACGTAGTACAAACTTTTTTCGCTGTAGTTGGTCCTAGTAGTTTATACTTTCACACTAAATGCAGGTGATTTTAAGTATGTAACGTTACACGTAAACAAACATGCAAACCTTTTTAATACTAGACACATACCATTCCACGATTGCATAAAACCGCACATCAGAAACATGAATAAAACACGTAATTATGGACCTATATCATTCATAAATTAGCAAACACGTGGGCGCCTACCGTCTAATAACAAAATAGGAACAAGACGTGTTTGTTTGTTTGTTGTTTGCTCTTTTCAATTATTACACGGTATAATATATCTCACAGATAAAATGTAATCTTTCCTATATTATATAATGTGAACCAGTTGAATGGACTTCAAAGGATAATACCACACTACAAACAATCATCCATTACAATGTAGTATCACTGATAAAAAAGATATAGGCTTGGCTCTCATAAATCTTCCAGAATAAACTTTGTTTATTTGTGTGAATGTGAAAGTCTGCAAACGTGCTTCTCTATCCTTGTTTTCACAATGGAATGGGAATAGCAGAATAGTTAAAGTTAAAGATACAGTAATTGTGTAAAAGATAATGACATAATCGTTATGATTTCACCTTCAGTCTATTCATACTCTTTGTAGTGCTCTGACACAAATGTATCTATCAGTTTGTAATTTTATACATGAAAGGAACTCGCCAAATGCAAGCATTACGTATTCTTCAATCAAATTCTACTCATACAGAATACTTACTCAAAGATAAGTAATCTAAAATAAACACGAGCTATCTGTGTTATTGTATGAAATAAATGGAGTAGTAGTACAAAACGTCAAGTAGTAATGCCCACATAACAAATACAAAGGGATTCTCTCATTTCATTCCGAGAAAATGTAATTTTATAGGGAAAAGTAAAATGTGATGCGAACGTACACAAATTTATTGACATACCATCCCTTTCAGCAAAGGTCGTATTTGTTAGTAATGTTCTTTGAATTCGCAAGTTCACATTCGGAATGCCGCTTTAGGTTAGATAACTACTACCTACAAATGAGTACCTCAAGTCTTTCCAGCCGTGTAATTGACAATGAGCTATTTTCTTTCAGGAAACCAAATAATCTCTTTCAGGAGATAGAATTCGACTGTCAAAAACATGTTTCCTTTTTACAGTAAACTGGACTGTAAAAATAAAAATGTTACAGTTTATCTCCTCAAGCTTTTGATTTGAGTTTAAAACATTTTCATTTTTGTGAATAATTCTTTTCTCGGGAATGTAAAGGATTTCGATAAAAACAGTCTACTTTGCAGGTGTTGCTGTCGATTTATGTAGAATTTAGCATTAAAGACGAAAGCAATGTATTCAATTCCATTACCTTTTTTATGTCCATTATTTGTTGATTCATTTACGTAAAAATACATTTCATGGATGGTACTGGTAAGCTAATTAGTTGATTTTAGGGAGAAGGTGGTTTGTCTAAAGATTTCATTACTTTAAATCTCTGAGAGCGAATTCTTTACTTTTTACAAATTCTTTAATGGTAAGTAATTACTTCTTCGATCTGATATATAATTTAATTTATAATACGTTTACAGGTATAGCATTTCAGTGAATCAAATATTTGTAGTAAAATGTTTCTTATAAGCAGTTGTGCTTATATTATGTATACTATTATGGAATTATTTTAGTTTGATTCTTTAATATACAACTTCAAAAGTAAAAATTACTGTAGTACAGTGGTGTTTTTCGCTCCTAAGCAAATAATTTCTAAATTCGTTTATTGTTTTTCCAACATGGTCGTGCAAAGCAAACTCTACTCTTATCTTACTCTTTGGATACTTTCGGGAATGAAATGTATCCAGAAGCACGATGGGAACGTGAGAATGGATTATTCTACTATTTGTATTTCATTAATTTTTACAGTCTGCAAAGCCAACACAGCATTACAGTAATTCCAGTCTCATTTCGGACAAGTGGGTCGTTCTACGCGAGTGTGTTGGTTGCTGTAACAAATGTGTTTACGCTGTAGTTTAGGAAGGAAAGAAATAACGAATGAAATCTTACAGTCAGTTCTCTTCTCCCTGTACCTTGTATATTCGGATTCCTTTTTCTTTGCTATCTGCTATCTAAGAGTCGATATTATAAAGCATGGATAAACTAACGTTTGATATTAAATCTAGATCCGAAATCCCAATTATTAAACGTTCAACTGGCCTCAACTCCCAATTGTATTTAAAAGTACTTATATTTATAGGATCCGAATGTGTACCTGAAAATACTCTATTGTTGGTATTTGGTATTTATGACAATGGATTTGTTAATTCAAGATAAACACTACATTTTGAATGTAAATACGCAGATAAGATTTATTAGTGAAGATAACCAAAGTATTTTATGCCTTAAAATATATGAATTGTTTGAATGATAAAAGTTTATTTCATGACTAGAATTTCTATTTTCTATTTCCTAGAATCTGGGTATTATGGATATCCTGACTTGTCTGAGATGAAAGGAAAATGCCCATTTACCAATCGGCTTAGTTTTCTATTTAAGAAAATCTACATATCTCGTTCTCGGGAATTATCAAGATTACCATTAGAAAAAATATTCTTTATCAGGCCTACGTACCTACTATTTATTTGTTAAAATTACAAAAGCTAGTGTTGAGCATTGAAACAAAGGAAAATATTTCTAAAGCTTGGATAAGTAGATATTTGTGGGAAGATTATATTCATTTTATATAGTTTCTTTAATTACATCTGCTTTTAGTACATAGCTATAGGCATTGCGAAAACCTCCCTAGCACAAAACCGAAGAAATATGTTATAGGGGAATTGATTTAACCTGCTAAAAATAAAATGACTGATAATTGAAATTGTGTCGGTGCATAGAGACATGAAAACCCTTTTCTAGTTGATTTGATTGACAATGAGAAGTAAAAGTACATTAGCTGCAGTAAAAAACCAAATGCACGACACTGCCTTACAAATTACCTACCAACATGTATGGTAGCATAAGAAATCTACGCTTCATACGAACATTGATTGGAATTTGTGTGCAGTGTGCAGTCCCTTTTCCCTACACACACTTCGTGTGCTAAGCCATGAACAACTCTGCATTATTGGGTACTATGTAGTTTCCAACCGAACCTACATCACTGCGCCAGAAATATAATTAAGACTGAATTCTAAGTGCTTCGGTAATAACCTTGGCATAAGTAATTCTACAAAAATTGTAATGTTGCGCTGAAGGATTGATACTTATTTGTGTATTTAGGGCATTCATTTTATTTATTTTTGCGATCAAGAATTACATCTTTCATACATATTGAGTTAGATTTGCATAATAGTAGTTACGAAACGCTGACATTCTTAAAACACAGAAATTAATTACTCACTAATTACACAGGCAGTATTATTGGTTCTACCAACAAATACATTACTTCCAATATTGATCCGATTTCATTTAATTATTTGTAATTAGTATATATGAATTACATCTTGGATTAATATTTAATACTTAAGAATAGATGTTAAGTTCAGGTTGTAGTATAGTTCCTTAATATTACAGTACTTTGTCGATATTTAGGTACTATGGTTGTCGGCCTTCTTCTCATATTTGTTTGGTTGGTAGTACTTCAGTTTCAATTTAGTACATCATATCATGATAAGTTTCATAAATATCATACTATTTACTAAATTTTAATTTGTTATTACCTAGTCCAATAGTGCTTCACATTTTTGGGGTATGACTTGCTTGTGAACGATAAATGAACTAATTTATCATAGAACTCACTCCTTTCTGCTACTATTAACGTTTTACAGGTAATGTTATATGTTGCTGTATGTTGAGTTAGTTGTACCCTACTTCCGATAACAATGAAGTCTACATTTGTTTTTGTATTTCATCATGGATAGTCTCATTTCTAATTATATTAGGTAATAGGTATACTATAGTGATTACTCTATACTACATTAGACCTAAAGTTGTACCACTAAATTTTAATACGTAAATCTAGTATTTTTTTCGAAATTGGAATAAAATATTCAAGAAGTGTCGAATACAAATATACCTAACCGACAACTGACAGTTTAGATAATATCGATAAGATATAAATACAGTTTGTGAAATTTACCTTAAGGCAAGAGTAAATAAATATTACATGCTCTTGAATGAATTACGGTATATAATAAGACTTGATATAAAACATGGTTAAATAAAATGTAATTAAACTATTGGCTAAACTGGTGACTTTCTAAGTTTCTGATCTATCACAAAAATATACTTAACACTATTATTGGTATTAAAATGATTAATTAAATATTACATATATATTGATCAGGTAGTAGTGGTAGTGGTAATGTGTCATCAGCACATTTTAAATACTGAATTACGTTGGCTGTGAGAAATAGTGACTGCCTTTAGTCATTAGCACAGAAAGTCTTTTGAAACCAAATGTTTGAAGACACTTGTTTATCATTAGTGATCGTTAGATTAATTAACAGCTAGAAAGGGATGAAATACTAACTACTAAATTTTCTTGATTTCATCACAAACTAGTCACGATCTTTATCCTTATCTTTTTCTTTCTCCTTGTCTTTATTACTTTGAACGTTCCATGCAAACACCACACGGTCAAAACCGCAAGTGAACAAATTGCATTTTTGATCTTCCCCCCATGCGGCTGAAGTAACCATCCTACGGTGGCCCTGTAGAAAAAGAAATTAAATGAAATTTCATGGTTTCACAATTCTGTTACCCAAGCTGTAGTTTTACACACCTGTCGGTTTGATCGAGGCAATCTAGCTAGCCTTTGACCAGTTAAATCAAATATCCTAACATGACGATCGTCATGTGGTACAGCAATGAGGCCAGCCGCTGATAGTGCAATTCTATTTACGGCCGAATCGAGCCTTATTGTGACTTGTGCAGCTCTCATGTTTCGAATATCCCAAACTTTAACAGTTCTATCGTCAGATCCGGAGACTAGTTTTTCTTCCTTAGTAAAAGCTGCACTTGTGATATTTCTACATGCAAAATATTTTAATTAAATCAATGCTCTACCAAATTAAATAGAAAATGAAAATATTATATCCTTAACTCACTCTGTATGGCCTTGAAACACGGAAACGGAATGGCAAGGACTCCTTAGATCCCACATACGAAAAGTAGCCTATCACAACAGTCACAAGCAATTATTAACCGTGTGTGTACTTTAAAAGGTGAAAATAATAAAGTAATTTTATAACATCTTACATCTTTGGACGTAGTAACCACAAGCTTTTGAATCGGATGAGTTGTTGCATAGCTAAGCTACAAAATAAATGTTACAATTGCTAAGTTTATGGTATATATAACAAATGGTTTAGAATGAACGAAAAACATTAAAGGTATATACTTCTTGATCATGTCCAAAAAAGTTTTGTAGTCGCTCCCCTGTTTGTGTATCCCACAGTGAAGCCGTACGGTCCCAAGAGGCAGTGATTATTTGGTCGCCACCTTTAAAACATTTGCAAACAATAAGGATTTTAACATTTCAGATGTAATTACTGTTTAGAAGATCTATAAAAATTTACGGTGTAGACAATTTTATTGGCTGAATACAATAATAAAATACACCAATTTTCATGAAATGACCTACCGCACCGCCTAAGTATTGATGAAATTCTCTAAATAAACCAACTAAGTTTTAGGAGCTATGCTTTTTGATTAATTTTTAGGAATAATATATCTACATTTATCACATTGTAATGTCCAAAATTTCTTTCGTGTCAAATGAATTTATGACGACAAATTTACACAAGAAAAACGGGAAAGGATTCGGTATTCCCTGATACATTACTTTACTTAATTGCCAATGACGTCCACCATAATAATGGGTTAAAGGTGTCCATTTTTTTATTATCATTTAAGTACTTAGTTAATAGAAACCCACCACTGCATTGATTTACTGTGTGGTTGACGACTGAGCTATATTTTAACTGTATGTTTTGCTACTATACCTGGCAACCAATCAGCACAGATGACAACAGAGGTATGGCCAGTTAGAACGGATGAAGGAGTTCTTAGAGTTGCCAATCCAACAGGCCCGTCACCGCTTTCATCATATTCTTCTTTTTCTGATGACTCAAATTCTTCTTCTGATGATAAACCCTTCTGGATCTAATATTATTCATTATCTCGATATAATTATCATGCATATGCAGTAAAACTCTATTGTAAGCATACCATTTGCTCCCAAGCTACCGAAGCTTGCCATATGTGAGCAGTGTGATCTCCTGAAGCTGTCAAAGCTAGTTCCCGATTTGGGTGAAAACGGATAGAATTGACAGATCCAGTGTGGCCTTGATATCTTAGCAAACATCGACCTGAGTCGACAGCCCATACTCCCGCTTTGTGATCTACACACAATATGACAATTTTGCATTTAAGCTTTCCAAAACTGAAACGCCAAATGTGAAGATACTTTAATTATTAAACTTACCAGCCGATGCCGTTCCGATAACCGATATTCCAAGCCGAGCAGCGGTTACATCCCAAATGCCGTCTTTATGACCAGCAAATTCTTTTACTAAACTGCATGATACTGTGTTAGTTTTAAAACTTGACACAATTCGACTAGTTTGCTGTTTCAACCTGAGAGCAACCTTTTGCTGACCAGGAATTCCGCCTAAAATAGTCAAGTCAATTAATAGCTAAAACCTTTATGGTAGACATATTATAATCATAATCGTGTTCGCATCATTTATAAAATATTTCAAAATCAGAAACTTTACTCTTATTTTTTGAAGGATTCGTTTTGTGGGCGCTTGACGGTGTTTCTCCATCGTTTACGTCAGTTGAACACGCTGCTCCTACTAGAAATGACTTATCTGCATTTGAGACTAAACTAGTTGGCTCACGCTGTTCAGCTGCCGCCGAAAGAGTTTCCACTTTTTCTTGTACTAAAGTAAATTAGGGTGATGTAAATAAACGAAATATTGTAATTGACAATAATGTAAACAGGAAAAAGTAAGCTTACATGACAAATTTTCTAAATAGAGAGCTTCGAATTCTTTCTCGATCTGGTTAAACAGGTCATTGAGACGAGCCTGAAATGCAATGGGGAGGACGGACTCGCCCTTTTCTGCATAAAGTATAAAATATATTAGTTTAAAATATTATATATTGTATGATAAAGGTAGAACACATAATAATAGATCTAACTAGACGGGAACAAATATGGGAGACTATATGCAGCAAACATCATCATATTCATATCCGTAATGTCTAGTGAAAACAATGTTTGCTGTACAGTCAACTAGGATCATTTGTGATTGATTATATTGGATAACACTGCACCGTGTAATTAAAATGCAGTGAGAATAGAGGAAAAAAGCCGTCACAGACCCAATAGACGCAGAATGTTCGACTTGGTGAAGGAAAGTGAAGAAATCGATCAACCTACTTTCTTTTATACTCTTTCTTTACATTACACGCTGTTGTTTTACGGGTTCTTTATTAAGAGTAAATTCTTCTCAACTCAATCAAATTATGCGATATACAGTTAGATGTAACAAACAGTTACCAATACAAATAATATTAAAAAATATATTTTCAAGGTTTCAATATTAAAACTGAAATGGCATTATATTTACTGCACCAAATATATGGTACATACATATACATGCATATGAATAAATACATATACCTACTTCAGTGCTTTGGTTATGAAATTTACAAGAAAATGTGTAGCTTACTTAAACTGGATCGTTTTCTTGCAGACTTTTTGTATGAACCGTCATGCTGAGGCATGCTTATGGTACGGTTATGTCCTTCTTAGGTTTAAGAAGTAATAACTTGGTCCGATTGCTAAATCCTATATCGTTTCCCTCAAAATTTGACAATTGGGACTGAAGGCTTGCGAACTGCAATGGTGAAAGGCAGACTAGGGCTAGTAGACTTTACCTGCACAGTGAAAGATTATTCATGAAAATTTATGGACATATATAGTGGGCCACATCTGACGTCTACCAGGCCAAAGGCAACTAATAACTGATTTCAGAGATGTGAAGGGATAATGGGGTCTCTTTAGCCGCTGTGGCAATGCAACACCAATTACCAATCGTAAAATACTTGCCAATGCAATTTATGTGTACTACCAAGACCAAAAAGTTCCCTTAAAATGTACTTAAAGCGTACAACTATATTATTGATGTTGAATTGCAATAATCATTTCGGAACGAAATTTTGGTTATAGACTATTTGAATTTCAAACTATAAAAATGTAAATACAAAATTAGAATAAAAGAGGTAAAATGGCTCACTCAGCTCCCTAAAAGACGAACTGCATTATGGCTTTGCGATGTTATTCTTAAAATCCAAATGCTGAGAGATTTCAGTAAAAGTGCCGTACGTTCCAAAGGTATCTGGGTCACAGATGACAGTGTGACTAGTGTGACACTGGACTTTTCGGGTTTATATAGTAGAATACCGTGGTCACTGATTGGGAAAAAATGTAATAGAAACAACTTATTTGATTGACCTAGAATGCAAGTTTTCGTTGAACTGATTTTTCAAAATGGTACTACTAGTAAATTACTATATTAAGCTATAAGTAACCTGATATTTTATTATTATCCGAATCCGAAAAATCCGAGTCCTTCACTACTGTATTGGGCTGTGCTGGATACTTCTACTCTACTCTTTACAGAAATCTCGATCTTGACAACTCCTGATGTTGAACTCAAGTTAAATATTGCGCCAAGGTTCGATGGAAATGACGGGAAGAATACAAACAAACAGAGATTTTTGGAAGCACACAACCCGACTTTCTCCGTGATACTCGTGGTCATCGTAGTGGCCAACATTAAGAAAATCAATTCATATTCCAGTTACCACTGATGAATAATTTTGAACACAAAGACAGAGCGATAGCCATTACAAATATTTTGCTAATTCTGATAATAAAATGTCAGTATCCTTAGTTAGAAAGGCTTTAGAAATTTCGTCAACTGAAACTGGTCTTACAAATAAAAAGAGCAAACTCAGTAAAGCAGGTACTAATTCACTTTTTTATCTCCTTGATTAATGTTAACCTATGGAAAATATCCAAAATAGTCATAGACATGTATTACTTGCGTACGCCGTCATATGGATGGATATAGCATGGCCGCCCTTAAGGGGGGGCAATTCCGGCTTTTGCCGGGCCTCATAAAATTTTAGGGGCCTCAAACTCGCGAAATCCAAAAACTAGTGTTGAAATTCAAAAGAATTTAAGGAATATTTGTGAAAATCGAAAAAATTTTTGCGCTTCGCGCAAAGTATTTTTATGACTTGACATATAATGAACTCCATTTTACCAAACTGGAGTTCAAAATCAAAACAATTTAAGTAAAATTTGTTAAAATTGAAAATATTTTGCTCTTTGCGCAAATTATATGTGCTCCATTTTACCAAACTGATGTTCAAAATCAAAAAAATTTAAAGAAAATTTGTTAAAATCAAAAAATTTTTTGCGCTCCGCCCAAATGTTTTTATGATTTGGTGATGTGCCCCGTTTTACCAAACTGGTGCTCAAATCAAGGAAAGTGAACAGTGAACAAAAATTTGTTAAAACTAAAAAAAATTTGCGCTTTATTCGCGCAATTCAAATTTATTAATTCGTCTATAGTGTGTGCCATTTTGCTGAAGTAGTGTTCAAAATCAAGGACAATTTGTTAAAATTAATAAAAAATTCGCGCAGATAATATTTACAGTTTTTGCATATTTTGCGCCATTTTGCCAGGGCCTCAGAATTCTAAGGGCGGCGCTGGGATATAGTTAACAAGAACATGTAGTTGTAGTCTTGTAGTGTAGGGTAATAAAAGTTATATACATATGTATTATATACATAATAGTGAAGTATACTTTTATATTATACATTCCCAACACAAACTTAGTTTTATTTGTAACTTACAGATAAGTTAGCTGAAAAGAAGAAAAAGAAGCTGACGACGGAAGCTACTCAAAAGAAAAATTTGAAGTACTTAAAAAGTTTAGATGCACTGAGACCGCAACCTAAGAAAGTCCAAGCTCCAGTGAAATTCCCTGTTCAACAATCCAAGAAAAAGAAAAATAAGAAAGCATCTGAAGACGATCCGAATAAAACAGCATTTACTGATGAGGATTTTGAAAAATTCGAAAAAGAGTATTTTGTGTCCTAAACAATAAAAATATGTCTCCACAGTTGATGCTTGGTACTTCCGGGATTGTATTAGTAGGTCTCGCAATTATACTTTTTGGTGCTCCATTTCTACCGCCCCTTAGGCACCTTGCATTTCCTACAGTTATATCTTTGCTTGTATTAGGAAATATTTTTGTATTTACGGTCATTTTTGTGACTCTTTTTATTTACTGGAGAGATGTAAATCGGAAACCTTCAGTTGAAAATAAATAATTGCGTTATTTTTGACAACTTTATGAAAAAGTGATATTGATAATGAGTATGCTGTTATTTCATCAACATCGCCAAATTCGTCAGTACAATGGATGAAAATGACACAATTTTCCCCATTGTTAATCATTTAGCATACCCTTAATAATGCCCTTTACAACGACTCGACTAACTATTTCATTTGTGCTTTAGGCTTTGGTTTGCAATTCGCCCATAATTTTGTAAACTGTATACTTACGTTATATATAAGTCATTTACCGTCCTCATGAAAAGGGCGTATTTTGTCTCATACTTTCATACTCATACTATTTCGTACAAATATAAAATAGTATGTATGTACCATACATACAAAGAAAGTCTTGTTGTTTGTAAGAGACACTCTTGTTTATTTATAGCTATTTGAGAATTATCCTTTAGCATAACTAAAATTATCTTTGGTGAAATGCCAACTTTTCCACGCAACTGTCTATTCGTTGGGATTTCCTATTGCCAAGATTGCCTCGATCAATATTAAGAATCATCATTTTCGTCATACTATTTACCGAAGAATCCTGATGTACAGTGTTGTACAGATAGTAAAGGGTACATTGGTGTACTCAAAGTACTGTTGTGCATAGTACTCACAATCAATACGCGATACTTTCTTTGGAAGTGAATTGTTGTTTGTTGTACTAATACTCAGTAATACAGCAATTCTAAAAATTGGTCATGTTGTTATACATTTTTAGATTCGGACTTCCATTGGGAAGTGCCTTTGTCACTGCTACGCTTTTTGACACAGTAATTTGTTATAATTTCCTATTATAGGTTTAAAAACTATTATTTTCAATGTATTAATTTCATTTCATTGTGTTTTGTCTTGAAACAGATATTTGGATTCTTTTGGGTTCTTTTGCATTACTGCAGCTATATTAACGCTGTTTTCCAGCTTCCACAAGATGTTGTCGAAAGAGGTAATTTCCTTTTTTCAGTGTTCATATAAAATATACCATTGACTATTTTTAATGGGAAGCAAACTACCTAATGTGCGCAACCGATAGCCTTGTGGAACATAACACAATTAATAAATTCGCTTTTAGGCTACTACGAGAATTTACAATGGAGTTTCTTTATATCCTTACGAGCCATGTTGGCCATACTCCTGTGGATTGGTGTGGTCTTTGTGGTGAGACTTTTCTATACACAACAATGCTAAATTCATAAGTTCATGTAAAAGGTATCTTTTTGCGATGCTTTAGGGTAGCAGACGTGCACTGATATTTTGGACAGTTACCTCAATTCTAGATGATCTTGCTATACTGGCAAACTTAGTTTACGACCAATTGCAGTACGAACAAAAGTTTTCAGTAGAAGTATACTGGCTCTTCAATGTGATTTCATTTGTGATATTTCGCTTGTACATTTCCTCAATAGCCATTCAAGTTTTATGGCATTTGGGAAAGGATTACGAAAGCAGTGATGATAGTTTTCCCGACAACGATGTTCAGTCAACTCAACCCTTAGGTCTAGGGTTAGCACAAGTTTGGGATTTTTACAAGGACTTTCCCAGTGGAGGAGCAAGCGTTTTAATTACCGCAGAAATAGTAAGTCTTAAGTACTAAATACATATTATATACCTAATGTACAATTTACAAAAATGTTAAAATTGAAACTATTAATACTAAATAAGTTCTAATATGACTAATTTATTTTGTTTTGCCTTTGAAAGCAAATTATGAACTGAAAGTAGAACCTATTGAAAGTGAAAGCCTGAAATATTTTTGATTTTACAGCTATGGAATATTTTCAATCTTCTGACAAGAGAATTGACAAAAGTACTGTTTGGGCTAAGTCTGTTAACTACTCCTAGTGGTGACCCGGACGCGTACATTGCTTGGGAAGAAACAATAATTCGTTGTGTACGTATATTTTTGGGTGTATTAGCCCTCGTCTTTATTAAAAAGGTGAGTATACTCTAAGTACATGTAGGTATATAATTTGTTGGAAACGTTTACTATTTCTATACTTAAATGTATATTTCTACAAATATGGATGGTCAAAATCGGTTACCTTGTGTCTTTAGATCAAACCTACGCTGATGAGAATCTGGATTTGTGCCTACTTATTCGTTTTGATTGTGAGCTTGGGAATATTCGTTGCTTTGATGCGAATATGGCAGACGCCAACTTTTTTTCGAATATTTTTTTATTCCGTTTATATCCTTATGGACAACATTTTTCGAAGTTTAATTTTATATTTCTCGGTTAAGTTTTCCATTACATATCGAAGAACTATTGCACCTGACAGCTATTATTTATAATTTAAATTTAGAATCTGTAGATACCTTTACTGAGAGGAAAGGTGTTTACAAAATACTAAGTGGTATTATTAAATCTGAATTACATGTATCATATCAAATAAACAAGACATCAATGATCCAAGCTAACTTTCTACATTTTAACGTAAGCAAAGATTTGTCTATGAACTTCAAAACTACAATGCATTTATTTTTGGTCAACCAAGTAGATGGTTGTGCACGGTTAGTTTTTACAAATAGGCAGTGGATATAGGTACCTAAAAGGAATTTTTATTTTCTTATCAGTAGTTTTAAGAATATAATATCTTAAACACATGATTAAATCAATCACTCTTTCACTCAGCTTGTTTATACGCTTAAATCTAACAGTAAATGTGTGTTGTACATGAATTCAAAAAACTGTCAGCCCGGCCCGGATTAATGAATTCGCCAAATTGATATGATATAGGTAGTTCACAAATAGTGAGATGGAAATATTCATGTATTATTTGTTTATATGATAATGTGGGAAGTGGGAAGCAGGTAATAACAAAGGAAAGTGGAAATGGTAGTTAAATAGCTTAAATTATTAATGCATTCGTATTCCACCTACTTTTTGGCTTCTCTGTTGACGTTGATATTCTTTTTTCATGGCTTTCATGAATCTTCCGATTGCCTTCTTGTCTTCCTCCTGCATTTCCAAAAATATAATAATGACATCTCTTTTTGATATATAATTACAATTAGGTTAGGTTAAACATGTCAATAAACTACTAAATCTATTTAAGTATTAAAGAATAATTTGAGAATACCAGAGCGTTTTCAGATAACTTTGTGGGATTGTGTTCTAAGGGATTCATCCCTCCAATGTAGTTTCTCAGTGTAACTTTTAATCCTGAATTATCTTTCACTAATATGCCTCTTCTTTCCGAAAGAGCGCCTATTTCGAGACTAACACGATTAAAGCGAAGCCAAAATCGCTCCATGAATGAATAGTCATGGACAAGCTAGCATTAAAATATTTTATTAGTAGAGTAATTTACATACACTGTCTTTATTAGTTAAGAATAAGAATTAGCCATACTGATATGTAAATATGACATATATTGATAAAAGCCATTTTAGAGTTCTTACTTTTGTTAGAGGTGCATTCAGGCTAGAGTTTTCATCTCCTTCTCCCTCAATTTCACATGTACAGGCCGTGCATTCACAATCAAGAGTGTGTATTACATTGGGTACGCGTAATATGTATTCTGCTTCCCCCAAGATTTCTTCGTCTCCATAAAAGAGCCTTGTAGACATGACACTGCTTTCAGCATTATCCTCCAATATGTCGCCAATCGCCCAACGGATCATAAAAGGATCTACCTTTTCATCAAGTCGTTCATGTTTTCGGCAACGTTCAACAACAAGTAAGAGTCGTTGTCGTTTCTTAAGGTTGTCTTCAATTTTCTAGAAAGCAAAATAACTCTCGTTAATAATGCTTACGATGGTCCACTTCAATATTTGAAAATGTTTGAAAAAAGTTTGAAATTGAAATAGAAAATTCTACCGCAGAAATAGTATGCAGAGTAAGAGCCAAATGTCTGATTGCCCTTCCACTTTTGCTTATATGTAATCTGTGTCTCTCTTGTTCTTCATTATACTTTCCCCTTAGGAGGCTCTTTTTTTCCATAAGTTCTTTAAGATAGCATCTCACAGCGAATTTCAAAGCGTCCATTTGACTTTCCAGACTTTCTATGCCGTTCTGCAAGCGATAATATTTTTATTAGGTAACAAGTGTACAAAAGTTTTAAAAAGTCTCCCGTAATCTTACTTTTAGTGTTTGCATACGAGTGTATTGAACATCGATTGTATCTGAAGAGATATCGTCCAGTTCAAGTAACTTGAAGTACTCTTGTCGGAGTGGATGCATAGTTTTCTGCAATGCAGCAATAATTAAATGATCATGTCGAAGCACTCATGTAAAAAGGATACTTATGCAAATACAGATAAAACCGCAAACGTAAAACTATTTGTGTTGAATATGTACATCGTAAAGCGTAAGTCGTCGTCGAATATCTTCCCAAACGTCAAACATTTTCTCTTCATATTCAATTGTAGCTGCATTGCCATCTTCTAAAGCTTTGTTCATCACTTCCTCTTCTCGTAGTTGCATTCTTGAATTTGATTCGTTGGTGATATCCTTGTACTTCTGCTCAACAGAACTCTTTACATTGTTCAAATATTGCATACTTTTTTGATGATTTTCATTCATTCTAAAATTTTCATCATTAAGCCCATCCAGAAGGATTTTCTTTCGTTGGGCGTAAGATGTTTTCACTTCAAAAATACGTTTCTTGAAGAATTCTGAGAATATTGTTAATTGATGTAATATTAAGCCAGCGAAAACCAATTATCTCAGGGAAAAGAGAAAGGTTGGAATTATTGTGAAAGTGGAGAAAATGCTTTAACTTGTAAAAATAGAGAAAGGTGGATGGTGAAAATAGAGAAAATTATAATAGCTAGAAACAACGAGAGCAAAGAAAAGACCAGCTGAGCTAAGCTATAAAAGCGACCACTCACCAAGCATTTTGTCAATGTTGTACATATGATTATCCAGTGCATCATCGTAATCTTTGTCATTTTTTCGTAATTGATCTTCAAGTTCTTTTATCAGTTCATTTTTCTTCTCGAAAGATCGTTCAAAGGCAGATTGCATGAGCTGTTAAAAGAAGGTGTTTATAGTTTTATTGACACCTTAAAACATTCATTACAAAAGTAGTAAATTATGTTTACTCCGAAATTGATTGTAATTCAAACCTTCAATTCTTTTAACAATTCGCCTTTTCTCATTTCTCTCATTACTGGCCGCCATTGAATTAAGAGCTCCTGCTGAGCTGTTTTCAGCAGTCCGTATTCTCTAGCATTTTTGACCTATCAAATCAAGTGAACTTATATAAGATAAAACGTTTTCCATATATACCATGAAAAGCCAAAGGTTTTAGACAGCAATCAAACCTTGGTAATGGTATAAACACATTGGAATATAGTACTTTTAAGAAGATCTTAGTGAGTCTTTTTCGATTACGACGTTTCTCCTTCTCAGCAGCCATTTTCTGTCTTGTGATGGCATTTCTCTCTTGAACTGTCAAATTGTCCTTCTTTTTAGATTTAGACTTTTTCCTACCACCAGAGGCCTTTCGGGGTGGCATATTTGCAGAAGTATAAAATAAACAATATTTACTGAAAATTAAGTTAGTATTGGATGAAACAGGTTCAACTTTAGTGGAGGCTGTAGCAAACTCTAATATTTATTTTTCCACTTTAGAAATCAAGTGGGTCTAATGTCACAGAAGGTTGTCTTCAACCGTAGGCTGTATCGCTAATTTCACAAGCGGTGATTTTTCTCTCTACGTTATTGCACCACTAACAGTAACTATAGAAGCATTTAAAATCGCTCTTATCAATAAAATTGAATGTGACGAACCAAATGACTTCCCCCTCCCCTAATCCACGTCTTCCCATGTTCCCATACCTTTGGTATTCAACTTTAAAATCTATTGAGACTCAAAGATGTAGAAATGTGAATCCAAATCAATTCATCTGAAAGCCTTTGTTATCTTATTGTATTAATTAGTCCTTTAAGATGTGTTGTATGCATATCAATGAATGAAAAAACATCGTACATAAATTCCACCTAAAAGCAATTTATCAATGAAACAGTCAGCCAACATAGCAGGTTGTTCCACTTTTAATTAAACGCTTACATGATTATTACATGATGCAGATTACAAATATAAAGGTATGTAAATTGTAAAAGAAAAATATATATTACATGCATTAATATTTTGTTCCTAAAATACCTTGTTGAGCTACGAAACAATTTATGTCTACTGCCAAGAAGCCTGAATGGGTCAAGTATCCCTTAGATACTTGATTTTTATTTTTACTAAGGAGAGGAGAAATGACACATTTTACATTAGAAGAGCGATGAAATCTATTGGGACGTTTTGTGAATCGTATTGGGACGTTGATCCAGAAAGATGACCCCGTATCCCTGCCGTCTGATTTTTTGTCTATGGACTACGCCTACTTGGCCCTGGTTTACCCCCAGTAGAATTCGGTTTACGTCCCAATAGAATTCATCAAAATTATGCCATTTCTCCTCTCCTTAGTAAAAATAAAAATCAAGTATCTAAGGGATACTTGGCCCATTCAGGCTTCTTGGTCTACTGCGTAAGTTACATGATACATTTTACATAGACATCGGTATCTCCTTTACGTAACTAATGTATTATTATTATTTAAACTACGACATAATGTTAACAACAATACAAAGTGCCTCTCGTGCCTCTATACGTTTTGCACGCAACACGCGATTATCTATGCATAATTATTGAATTTGAACCACATCAACGTTATACCTGTATTATGTATTCTTATAGGAATTCCTGCAAATCATGAATCATGGTACAAGGTACAATTGCCTATTTGCTATTTTTGTTTGCTCTCGCATATTAAAAGGATTAATATGATGTCTAAGTATTAACATTCATTTATTCTAACACGAAACCAAATCTGTATGTCTATTTTAAGTCAATACGCTGATGGCAATTGGCAATTGGCATGCAGGTAGTCAAGTTGCTGATTAAAACTTTACGCAGCGCATGCTTCATGCATCTCATTTTCCAGAGACGTTAGCACTATAATTCGGACGATTTAAATTAAAGTTAATTAAAATTAGTGCATTTGATCCTAATTAATCTTAGGCAGGAAAACCTATATCCCTAAACCTAATTGTTTTCCCCATTACATAGGTAGTTCCTATAACTCTACAGAATTTCAAAATGAATTATACATTGGTGCAATTAATTTGCATTTTCGTGGGTAAGACATCAGTATTAATTTAACTGCGATAGTACTAAACTAAAGTAAGTTTATAGATGCATATGTCAATAAATGTTTAGAAGTGTATCCTTACATGCAATTTGTTTAAATATTAAAGGGGTAATAGGAGCAACACCGTGGGAGCCAGAGCCCAGAGAAAACAATACTTACTGGAAAGCAAAGCACGAATATTTTCTCAATACAACAAAATATAATTCCGAAAATCGTATCGAAATAATATTTTTAGGAGATTCACTGACCGATTTTTGGGGATACAAGGGCTACGGACAAGCCGTTTGGGAAGCCACTTTTGCTCCGCGTGGAGCCGTGAATTATGGTATTGGTGGTGACAGAACAGAACATGTACTGTGGAGAATTTTAAATGGCGAAATAGAAAATCTGACTCCTAAAGCAGTTGTTCTCCTCATTGGAGCAAATAATCTTATCAAACGTGACGCTGTTGTAGATGTGGCGAAAGGGATCCAAGAAATTATCAAAACGTTACAAGAAAAGTTGCCGAAGACAAAGATATTACTTCTAGGATTGTTGCCTTGTCTCAATCACGATTATGCTTTTAGGACCATTGCAGATATCAACCTAAGAATATCAAGACTAGAAAATGGAACTACCGTTCGTTTTCTAGATATGTGGCATAAATTTGCTCAGTCTTGGCCTTCAATTGTACCAGAACTGTATACAAAGGATCTTCTTCATATAAGTACAGCTGGTTATCAGAAGTGGGCCGATACAATGACTCCAATTCTTGAAAATATAATTAATAGTGATGATCTAGGTAATTCTGTGATTAGTAGTAACAGTAACAAAACTTTGACTAATTTGGTAAAGGAAACTAACGAGAGTTAGCCGTCGATAGTCAGTCCTCTGTAAGTAAAGGCTATACATTTTACTGTTGATTAGAAACACAAATATATATTTTCACTTTGTTGGCCTCTTTCACTTGCTTCTCAAAATGTCATTACTTTTAAACGCTCACTAGTACTCTTAAACTCGTATCTATCATTGTTTATTGCTCAAAACCGTCAAAGCATTTTGAGGTAAAATAGGGAAACAAGAAAATGTGCATCAGTAACATCAACACCCAATTGAAGCAATAAAAATACCACCATGAAATTTAAGAAAAATATGCACTGTATCAAAAAGTTGATAAATTTTGACCTCCATCATCAAATATGCCAGATTTCCATATACATATTAGTATATGTTTTGACATCAATGTGGTAAAAGTAAAACAGTATTATATCATAAAAAGAGTAGGTGTAATTTATAGTATACCTACGCTAACCAGCTTTTCATTATTTGTAAAGGCAATGACATAGGTTCGAGGAGCATCTTTAAGTTAAAGTTCCATCAATTGTATTCAAATTTTTCAAATGTCTAAAATTAGATTTTAATGCATACTATATCGGTTTCCGTTGTTCCTTCTTTATTACATTTAGTATTTCTATTAAGAGTAAAACATGGTTGCTTAATTGTTTATGATGGTTGTTTAACGACATTTTAAGGTAAAGACAATTAATAAAACCTTCATGCCTAAAAATGTCAAGCCGAATGGGCATTCATGCATACAAATGAATTCTGCACGGACAAAGAACTACTTTCGGCCTTCGATTGCTAAGAAATATTTCGTAAAAAATGTGTTTTTTATAATGAACTCTACCAGTACCAGTGTGTTCATTCAGTTGATCCATATTGTACATATAGTTAATAGTTGCACAGGATTACACGAAAACCTGTACATATCAAACGATGTACCTGTGCCATCGAATCTGCACTACTTGGTATTTACATCCATGCATAATTCATATCCTTATCATGACACACGATTCATACTTCTGCAGGTGTGCAAAAACTGGTCGCTTCTAAGAATGTTGTTGCCACATGTCTGCTTACAAGGGAAGTATTATCAGTAACTCTGCCTCCAATCTCCAAGCAAATTCTCTCATAGACCAATATTGCTTGATTAACTGCTGAGTTGATATCACTTCCTTGAACAATTTTAATTACACCTTATCATACAGTGCAGGTAATTCACTTCTGAATATCTGCAAACTACGGGTCTTGTTGTAATCTACTATAGTGCATACTGTTGTGTTTATAAGTAGAAGTATGTACCTATGTTTGTATGTACGTATGTAGAGTTTATAGGAAGTACATGAATGTACTATCAAACAAAAACGTCTACTTGAATATCAACATTCATTTAAGGAGAAGCATGTCTTCTGATATAGGTGAAACCGAAAATTTCCTTTTTATTGCTATTGGATGCGGATTTACAGTTGTTGCGGTAAGTTTAGTGACTAAAATCTACATTTACATCATACTTTTAGCTATTTACAATAGTAATTTTTTATTATTATTGTTGAAAATGAGGATACATTCGCAATTCACAACAAACAATACTATATTCAAATATCTAATGTAAATATTCACATAATACATCTGATATTATAAGCTCAATCGTTACCCGATTCTGAAACATGCAATTGTTTTTATTCATATTGGACATGTGTTTAGGTTGGTGCGGGTATACTAGTATATTATCTCGCCGGTTGTTGTTGCAAACGGTGCAAAAAGGATTTGCCTCAAATTCAAATTGACTCAAGTGAGCTTAATGGACATCCAGGTAAGTGGTACTAAGCATTAGCATTACATACTAAAATAATTTGTAATAGTGGTAAGTTTCATATATGCATATTTGTTGTATTAATTTAAAGTGGAATGAACTCTATAGATAAAGTATACTGTTAAACCTTTATAATCATGGAATGATGGAATAGTACATTATAAACAACACAAAATCACAAAATTTTTTCTTTAGATCCGGCTCCTCAGAAAATATGCTTCATCTGTGGAGAACCTCGAGATCAAGTGGGCTCCAATCATTACAACTGTTCTATGGATAGCTGCTAATATACAGTTATTACGAGAAAACTGAGAGGTAATTGTAAACAATGAATAATGTTTGTACAAGTATATATACCAGTACAGTATATACTACTACCGAATCATTCGCATTTTGCCCTCCAATATTATGTAAAACACTTTTTCCTCGCTCGTATTTAGTTATTTTAGTATTTACTGAAAGAGCAAATGTCATTCATCAAAGTTATATTAAAAAATAAGAATTTCTTTTGCACTTTCTACAATGCATGGACTAAGTTAGTACCCAAAGGTTAATGATTTCAAAACTGAGATGCAAAGAATTGTTGTTTTCATATTTCTTTACCAAAACATATCAAAACAATCATGCAATTGCAAATTTCATTGTAAATAATCCGTAAACACAGATAAATATTCCATTTTAAATGTATTAGAATACGTAGTAGAGCATTTTAACACACATGGGTGTAGTAATCTATTTTTCCTGAAATCTATGAGGTTCTTCCATGCGGAGCTGTGGAAGGCAATTCTTGAAAATAACATTAGTAAATTTTGTAATATTACCAATTTAAGGAGTTTTTACCAAAGCTATTTATAATGCGTGTTTATGACTGCTTTATGACTGTCATATCTTAATGTAATTAATTACTTTCTTACTGCCTATGTATAACATTAAATTATGGTAATTAAATAAACATTGTTAAGGACACAAATTGAGATGAAACTCTCACTGGAGAAAACTGTTTCTCTTCATTGTTTTAATGGGAGTGCTGTATTTACAAAATTACCAAAGAAAATGTCATGTAAAGATTGTAAAGTCATTTGTAAATGTAATACATGTGCATAGCAATTCCTCATTTCGATTGAATTTAAACAAGCTATTTTCTATCAAAGCATTTTATTAAATTACGCATTTGCTAAACCCAAACCCTCCTGTACACTGTAATATATACTCTGCCCATATAAATACATTCCATTACACTGGCCAAATAATCTCATCTGAAGAAGAGTTGAGTTATATTCAAAACAGAGGGAAATAGAAACAAGAATTTATTGCTAATATTCTTTCCGTTTTTCAGATTTCAAATTGTTCTGCTTTCAAAAAATATTACAAGAATTATATAGAAACTAATGACAACTGCTAAACGTTTATCCAAATAAAAAGCTGCCTGTGTAGCCTACCACTGTCAGTGCCAGTCTGTCACTTTCTATGATATTTCAATAATTTATTTCACTTTGATATACACTTGCATGATGGGTACACAACTTTCTTGACAAACCCAAGTATAGTAAACAAAGGTGAAGTATACTATCTTGTTGGGATAGATGGCAAAAGAACGGTTTTAAAAACATATCATATGCTTATAATTAGAAATAGTGAGAAATATTTCATTTAGTCATATTTTTGTATAATGGACAACTCTGGAACTCGTAAGAACTCACAAAAGAGTAATGAGTATGCGAAAGATCGCAAGAACTATTCTAGTTACTTATCAAACTTTGGTACCACAAATCGAAATGCTATAAAGGAATTTAATGAGAAAAAGGAGTTCTTTCCAATGAGAAGGCAGAAATTTCGCCAAGAACAAAAAGATGACAAATGCAACCTGACACTGCCCCCACTAAAACCTAAATGTAATAAGCTTGGTCCAAGTACTGAAAATTCCGATTCTACCCGAGTGCCACAATCGTGGACTTCGAAAAAATACTCCCGTGGTAAACCTGAACTCTTTGCAGATTGCGAACTTAATGTGTCTCAAGACCGACAAAATGTGCCTCGACAAAATATAAATATGGCAATGGGGGATGTGGGACTCCAACGAATGCTACCAAGAAAAGAAGAAAGGCCGCCTGGTTCTGCACCATACATCTCTCGGAGCAAAAGACTTTGCCCACAGTATCCTGCAGAGAAGTCTCCGAAAAAAGAATTTGTTCGACTTCCAAAAATAGAAGAAGGGAACTTGAACTATTCGACAAATAACTACACACAGGTCTGTAAAAAGCGAAGAAATTCGGAAGAAATAAAGTTACCAAGCCTGAATGCTGTAGTTAATCAGCATGTAAATGGTAAAAATATATGGTAACATGTCTATATAGTTATTATTATTCAGAAATTTTCATGGTTTGCATGAAACATTTTAAGGAAATAGCTCCCGTAAAAAACAAAAATCATGTGGACTATCATTTACATGTAAATCATGATTTACTTTTTTGATTTAATGATTTACAAGTGAATGATCCTCCCCAGGATTATGGATGGACCAGAAAAACTTAAGCTCCTTTACGCGAATCATTTCAATCCTATGACATACTAAACAATAACGACATAATAACAGTATTAACATTAATGTAATTTTCGGCTTTTCGATAACTTAATTAAAGGTACAAATTTTGGAGTAAAGCAAACATGTCCATTTGAGGTCCCATCCCCATGTCTCAATCGAAGACCCGATACTCCAGCTTCTCATGTTTTTATGCACAGCCGAAGAAACCACAAGAATCAATTATTTCATCCTGGAGGCGAGATGAACCAAGTATATGTTGTATTAATTGTTACTAGTTTAGTTGTGTATATCGACTTGTTATTCAATGTTAGAAAATTCCTCTTTCAGATTGAGAATTTATCTGACAAAAAGAAAGCCTTGCGGAAAAAATCGGATGGTCGAAATGCTTTGTCCAGTAGAACTTCTAAAGATCGTCCCAAAAAGAGTCTTGACAAAAAACCTGTAAGAGAATTTGTGCAATATTTACTGCATTTAAGAAGGTCTTATAAATTATGTTCTAAATATTACATTTTGTCAGTGGTCCACAGAGATCAATGTGGTAATCAATCCTGGAAAATGTATATCTGAATCGAATCATTGGGAAACTCCTTATCATTTTAATTGCAAGAGCATTGAATTTTACATAAATAACTCAATTTCAAGCAGGATGCCTAATCGTCAGCAGATTAACTCATTGTCAGTAAGATGAATACTAAAGTTAGTAATTTGATGTGGTGATCATTAAAATTACACCATACAAATCGGCAAACAACACCAGAATATTCTTTAGTGATTTGTTATCTTTTAATTAAAAACAACAATAGTCAGTACACAATTGCTTAGCTTTAGAATAATATCGTTATGATGGAGGTCAAGATATCAGAAATAAATAAAGACATTTAATACACAGTTAACAAATATTCTTAATTTATTTTTCATTGATACTTGAGATATATCTTTAAAGTACAAAGGCTGTGGCATAAATTTAAATGCCTTTAAATTCAAGATATACAAAAAATAAAAACGTTCTATTGCTTTTCCTTAAGATTTTTCCATATCTATATCTGCATTAGACCAGTGTATATCTAATTAATCCCAAAACCTGCCGTGATTATCTGTTTCCTTAAAAACAGTAAAAGGTAAGGAGTATTCCAAAGTGTTTCTTAGCCAAAGTAAAGTATTGTCTGTCACGGTTAAACGATTAAGTACAGGATGCTTTTTTGTTGATATGGGTCGGCAATAACGATAATGGTAAAGAAGAGCTACATCAGTTTTCATTATAAAGGATTTGCTAGTGAATCTATGATCAAAATTGTTAACATATTTGGTCACTAAATGATGTCCCACTGAAACAATCTCTTTAGGATTGACAATGTATTTGCCTCTGATATTCGCATTCCAAATTTTCTTTGTTCTCGTAGGACAGTTAAAAATACTCCACTGCATAGGACTTTTGCTTTCTTCGAGTGAATTATTGCTTAGCTGGCAAAATTCTTGACAGAAAAATGTGTTCCTTATGAGTAACTGATAAAATTTGTCATAATATTGTACGAGTTTAACAAGATTTATTTTCCTCGAATTTTGAGGAACTATGAATTCATCAATGTCAACGAAAATGACCCTAGTTTCCATCATATTTTGGTACAGACAGTCATTAAGAGCAGCAAGAGTGCCGAAATCCCATAATTCACTTACATTTCCAGTTGGCAAATTCCAGGTTTTCAATGTAATATGGATTTTGGACTTGCTTAATGTTTTTAGGTAGTTACGTACACTGGGAGAAATACTTAAATCATAAAACGTGAATCGAGTTACTCCCATAGTATAATAGTAGGACAAGAACTGAACTAATTTTGGTAAGTCATCCATGGGACCAAATAAAGGTCGTATACAAATACTTAAACTAAAATTCGCTCTATTACTAAAATTGATAAAATGGTTAGAAAAAGCAATGCTTCTCAAAATATTGTTAACAGAAACTAATTTATCAGGGTAGTTATCTACGCTAACGGGGTACAGTGCAATGTATATTTTATTTAGCTTAGACTTAGCAATAATATCTAAATTAATATAGCAATTAAAAAAGGCAGCAGAGAAAATCTTAACTCCCTCTTCAATGATTGTGTAAGTTAAAGAATGTCCAAGTGTGGAGATCATATTTCCGTTACTTTTATCCTCATGAAATACCTTGCAGTAATATTTATTGCCCAAGAAAGTCTCTTCTTTGATTTTAAGCCATTTCATTGGGTTTGTTCTTACGATTTCTCTCGCAGGTGGCATTCTCATAAGTCCAACAATTCTAATGAGGAATAAATTAGATTGTGACAGCAGAATATTCTTGGAATAGTTTCTCTGGTCCAAATAAGCACTGTAAATGTATACAGAGTCGGAGACTCTTGTCCACAAATTGCTCTCTTCCTCAAAGTTGGGTGTTCGATAGTCATTAATATCTGAGTTAGCATTAGTACACGTGTTTCCCCTAAAATATTCTATTTCATTTCCTCTTATGACAAAAGTGATGGAAGATATTAGTTTACTACCGTAATCAAAACCACTACTTACGACAAAAGGAAAAGTTATGACACTGCAAACAGTTAGAAAGAAAAGTATAGCTATTTTGACAACTTGAGTGAATGAAATGGAACCACAGGAAATGGAAGTAAAATGATTTTGTATACTGGATACTGATATCTTTACAAGGAACATCAACCCACCTAAGTACTTCCTGGTATTAGATACAATTCTCAAACGCATTTTTTTGTTTCACAATATTCAGTACTTTTCATTCCATATGGATTCCTAAAACAAGACGTGTGTACTAATTCCTCACCGTCTGCAAATTGCTTGGGAGGGCAATGATTGACAATCAGGCGGTACTTTTTATCATACTTATGAACAAGAAACTATTGCCAATATTTATAAGGCCAAGTTAACAAGTATATCGTACTAGTAAAATAAAGGGGACTTTCATTTAGGCAAAAGTAGAACATACAACTTGTCTACGTGTTCTGTTAACAGTCAATCAGTTTGGTCGGCACGATATCTTATTAAAATTTACAATCCAATTTATCACTTGATTCATGTCTTTTCTCTTCGTGTAAACTTGTACTGGTGCTCACTATGGAACTCTTGCACAGAAAACATAGGATTTTGCAAATTTTATAACACTTTCTTTCATTCGGCATGTTTTCACATCTCACACGACATAAGTACATTATAATCTGTTCTTTTCATGTACGCATTGGAGTTTTGTCATCAATGCCGACTATTATGTACTTTTCAAACTCATTCCATGTAAAAAGGTTTGCCTTGACTATATTCGATGTACCAACACGAACTCTGGCCAGGAAAGTTGCGTTACGTATCCTCTTCAGTTCGTAAACGTTATTATACTAAACGAACAATTGCCTTTTATAATTTCAGGGTAATATGACGAGAAGGCTATTTCGGTATTTTAGGCAGACAAAATCCCTTAACTTCATAACTTACTGGATATTTTCGGTTTTCCTCTTTTCATTCTATCTCTTCCAGTTGACAACTGGCGAAATTGAATTAGACAGGACAGGAACAGGAATAGTAGTCCAAGAAAAGTCCTTGCCTCATTCACAACACATCACTCCTACAAATAACATGTTTTCTCACCGATAACCGAGTCACCTACTTTGTTAGCATAACAAAACCTCAGAGTACGCATTAAAACCCAAATAGTGACTTTCATACGAGTATTAGTATTGAGCAATCTTTTGCGTATTATCTACAAATGTACATTTTGCACATTGTTTCAATTTAATTCTTATACGTACTGAAATAAAACAGACGTTTGGAACTGAAAATTATGGCAGTTTTTCCAGGAATTGTCGATTATTCATTAAACAAATTTAAAAGGGAAATTTCCGTAATCTCCTCATTTCAATTCGGGCAAATTAACACAATAGCGCTACATTTGCTTTTGCTGTTACTAATCACCAAAGAATGCCAAAGTGGTAATTTAAGATACACAGAATTGTCCTGTGCTGACCTTAAGCCAAGAAATGCTGACCAGTACAAAGAACCAGATTACAGCCACTTCTTCGGCTTTGGAGGACAATATCGCTTGGGTAAAAGACACGTTGATTACGACCACGTTCCTTACCAACTCAGTGTCGTCGGAAGACGCTACAGACGGAACTCTGATTTAATTGGTAAATTACAATTTCAAAAATTATAATAGTTTAGAACCAAAATATACCCTATAGGTCATCACAAACCGTAAGTCAAAGCTCATAGATGTATATTACCTATTAAAAGAATCATTTGCATGCATGAGATGCTTTTAAGTAATAAGATACTATAGTGAATAATATTCAAACAGAACAAGTTGCTATACTTTCTGCATAGTATTAAGATCCTAATAGTTCATGTCTTTCTGTTATCGTATAATAAAATTATTCACATGAATAGTTAAGCATGCTATATAGAATCTAGTATAATTATATAGAATATGAACACCAGATATCCATACCTAACATAATATCCTGTTGCAAAGTTACTGATTCTCAAATAGATGAATAGTCCGTGGACCTATGATGAAATAACTGCGAATGGAGATACTTACATTAAAACCTTTTACGTTGATAATAAGCATAACATCTTCTCTAAGGAGAAAAACTATAGTAGCAATAAAATATAACTATAAAACCATTTTATTGTTTCACATGTTTACGAGCTTTAAAAGCACTATGCATGCATAAATAATTGGAAATAAATTCCAGGGAGTCATCGTCTCGTTCTGCATAATAAGATATATTATGACTTATGAAATTTAAATACAGTCCGAGTTGAAGGGGAAGAATTTGAGGGACTGCTTTTACAAAGTCGAATTACAGCAAGCGGGGAGTTTGTCCGTGGTGGTATCGGACTGGTTGGCAGTTTTCGCTTTCTGCCGTCATTCTTCATGTATTTGCCATGTTTCGATTTGCCACAGTCCACGGTTGTGGACAGGGGACGGCCGGTCAAGCAAGGGAATGTCAGCTTTATTTGGAAAGCTCCAGAACAAGAGGCTGGTGATATTGTCTTCATGTAATGACTTATCTATGTATTTTCGTTAAGCACTGAATATTAAAAAACCATACTAACGAAGCGACAAGTAATGGTTCTTTCTTTTCAGTGCAAGTGTATTAAGGGGACCAAATTATTGGATAATTGTTTCCAACGCTCTTTCATTCAATCCTTTCCGTAAGAATTATAACTGAAAACATGTTTCTGTAATGTACATATACTTAGGATTAATGTACTTGCAATTCCCATATGTATAAAATATATAGCTTATATTTGCACACATGCTTTTTATTCAAAATATCTGTAAAATATAGTAACCTTTGCTAAAAGTCGATGTCTATATGGTTATGTTCTTTACAGCCATCAGCACATCACGATGTGGAACATCATTAGCATGCTTCCGAATTTGCCCCTTAGAGGGTTATTGCGGAGCTAGAGAATCATTGCTCATAATGGCTTATAATGTAGAGGATTTTCGTGACAAAAGAGAGTTGGAATTCACGATGGGTGGACGTCTTTATTCGAACCATGTAAATACCATAAGTCATACGCACTACTTACTTATTCAGTTACGTATTAATGCCTATCAGTATGCAGTTGGTAATAAATAGCCAATTCACAGCTTTAAATGAATAAATGAATATGACTTATTTCAAGCAGACATACTTAGCTGTCGCATTCAGTAATGATTTCAATGATCTGGTTGGAGCCGATTTAACCATATGCTATTTGGAAGGAGGAAGAGCAAGAGTTAAACATTTACTCATTGAAAATTTGTTCACCCCACCTTATGATCACAATGAGGTACGAATTTATTATACCGGCTATTCCTGTATGTGTATGTATTGTTTTATGCTCCTCATTTAGTAATATGCAAAATGAAATAATGGTAGTTTACTGTTTACATCAGTACAACCACGCATATAGTATCTGATATATTATTTAGTACCTTTTAGTAATGATAACATGTATTTAATTGTCGACCAAGCTAAGAAATGGTAAAATATAATTTACGTAATGCAAAATAGAAATTAAAGCATTCTATTTAATTGTGAAGGTGATAGAATTAGAAGATTTTGACCTGGATGGCAATATGCTGTGGTGCCGTTACAGACGCCTTATTAGCCCAAATAGCGTTATAAATCCACGGGTTCCCACTTACCAGTTCTTTTTCCGAGGGCAAAGGGATCTTCTGTACAACCGTGAGAAAAGCTTCACATTCATTATTGATAGATTTAAGGTTAAATATTTTACTACTAAAGAGCGATATCTGTAATCTTGTTCTTTTGCTTTAATGACCTGGCAAGCCATATAAATAGTGTTAAGCTTAAGCTAATACTCAAGTATTGTGCTGGTTGGTTTCTGGTTGTGTTCAAATCTGCGAACTCCTTAGACTAAAATTGAAAACATCCAAATAATGCCATAAGTATACGATCAATAACTGGGATTTATGCTTGGATATTTATCATTTATAATACACTTAATTTGCAGATTTCGTCCTTCCTCGAAGGAATCAAATCTATCATTCCAGTTACATGAGGAACTTCACCTTTGCCATTAATGAAATCGTTTCTGGATCAATAAAAGTAGCTAATACAAATTTTCTTGTTACACTGCACTGTGTCCTATTATCAATCTCAACCCTAGTTTCTTCATTTTGCCAATAATTCAAAGTCAAAGGTAAAACTTGGAAATGCTAACAGATTTTGATAGACGCACTAAAATCCTTATTGCATTATATTACCATTTCTTGTTTGTACTTTTATTAACATAACTTATTTACACATACAAAACAAGTTGTATGGAACTAGATAACACTAGCTCGTAGTGCTCCCAATTTATAATTTTATTGTGGATGATTTTTAATAAACAAGCAAGTGAGTTAAGTCAACATTTTAGGTCAACCTTAATTTATTTATTACAGTTAAATACTGTCTTCACGAAGGTTTACACTAAGTGTTTCATAATTTCTGATATAATGCCAGTTTAATGCCAGTTAAGTTCCCATATAAGTATAAAGCCTTTAACACAGTTAGTTATAGTACAAAATATAAAAACATGAATTCACAACAAAATTGTGAATTTCTATATGACGCCTCAGAAGTAGGTTTCTGGGTCAATAGCAGCCTTCGATTGAATACAAATCACACGTTTGTCTGTTGTATCACATACAGAGACACATAGAAACTGGAACGGTGATGCATCCGTATGATTAATAACCTATATTCTGAAGTTCGACATCAGTTTTTCATAAACCTGCTACCTATCTATTATTTTATGTAGCATAGGATTTAGAAATGATAACCATATCATGATATCAGTTACAAAGGTGAAAAGTTTAACTGGTATTATTATTTACTATTTTAAGGAAATTTTGTTTGTACTATGAATATTATTTGGCAGTAAATCATATTTGCTATCCCTGCTAAGTATCTTGTTTAATCATAATATTTGGTTCATTAGAATAGCATTCATGTTGTCTAAATTGTTGTGCAACATAAGGAAATATACGACTTAAAGATTATTGATTGATAATGGAAGTTTCATTTGCCACAATTTCAATACTCAAAGCAATTTATTACAGGTACAGGAAATAAAAATTGTAGAATACCTTTTACGCATCTTAGTAGCTGAAGTAATTCTCTTTATTTGCAGTGCTTTTTTACAAGATACAATCATTGGACACACATCTACACGATTTGTCAATTGAAATGTTTGCATAGCTTATAGGTACATTGGCATTGTCACACACTAAGAAGTGCGGTTATTTATTTCATATTCATTCATTTGTTGTGAAAATATAGTCATACATTTATTATTCTTCGGTATAATTTAGGACAATTAATTAGTCATTATCTTTAAGGGAAAGGAAAATAAACTGACACAACATTCGGATAGGAGTAATCTTAAAGCTTTGATGTATTCTTAGGCGGATCTGGAATCCATTTGTGAGCTTTTAGCTTATCATGTTCTGTAAAATTACAAAACACAAAATAACTTGGATAAAATGATGGAAAAGTTACAGCAAAATAAAATTCTTTAACAAATGGAATATTCGCTAAAAACACTTTAAAAAAGAGCTGGGTCTAACCTGGAATTTCGACGATAAGAGGAGCATATAGGCTTCCAGCGCAGTCAATTTTGACACAGGTTCCTGATATGAAACTAGCAGCAGGCGAAAGAAGAAAGCAAACCACTCCAGAAACTTCATCTGGAATTCCTGTTCGATAAGTTGGAAGACGGGTGCGAGCAAGGTCAAACACACCTTGTGCATAATTAGCTGCCGCTGTTGGAGACTCTATTATCCCTGGAGCTATGTGTGCAATTTAAAAGATTGAATCTAACAAACAGCAGTAAACTTTTTAATGTCAGTTCGTTCAGAAATTTTACCTACGCAGTTGATTCTTACACCACTCGAAGCCCACTCAACAGATAAAGTCTACACCATCAATCGAAAACTAATCTTAAAATTTTGACCATAATGAACAATAATAATTTGACCATTTTAGGGCTATACAACATTTACCTTAGTTAAATTAAGGACGGCAGCCCTTGCTGCACCAGTGTGACTCATCATTGGAAATCCTCTCCACATATCAGCAATTATATTTACAATAGAACCTCCATGTTCCTGGAACCACTGGTTGTACACTAATTATACAAAAGCAAAGACGTATGATTTAGCAGAACTTGAGACACATACTCAAAAAACCATGCTGAATTAAATTACAGCTATCAGCTATGTGACATGCAAGAATACTAAACAAAAATATGCATGAAAAAGCGCAAAAATAAATTATTGTAAGACAACAAAAAAGTAATGAAAAATTCACCCTCTCGAGTAACTAAGAACGTTCCAGTTAAATTCGTCTCTATTACAGCATTCCATCCTTTCAGTGTCATATCTTCGGCTCTTGTTAAAAATTGTCCTCCTCCATTGTTAACTAGAAAATCTATTTTGCCATATTTCTCTATTGTTTTTGTAATTAAAGACCTGAAATAGTATTTAAATTCCTTAGTAAAATTTACTGACAATTCATAATGACGGTGTAATTTTGAGCCTACATCATTTATTGGCTATAAAATAGTAAATTGGCTATAAGGAAATCTACATTATACAGAATTATTCTATATCGCTACAAATACATTCAAAGTAAAAGCTCTGGAAGTAAAAAAGCCATCAATCAATATCAGGTAAATTCCAATGAAAGAAGGGACCTGCATTCTAAACCATGATTAAGCAGATGAAATAATTAAAGTAGTGGAACCCCAATTACATTAATCAGGAAACGTAAATATGTGTATTCTTAAGGAATGTTCTTTTTTCTATTAACCGAAGTATAAATTCATTTTTACATATAGGAACTACTTTATTGTAATTCTATATAGTTTGCGCTTACTTGACCTCGTCTTCTTTGCGTATATTACAAGTAAAAGATGTAACTTCTCCAGTTGAGTCTATTTTACTAAGCTCTTCTGTTGCTTTCTGTAATTTTTCAGCACTTCTTGATGCAATCACTACTTTGGCTCCTAAGAAATGGTGGTTACATTTATTTTAAAACGATTGTTTGATTCACTAAGCAAAACAAAAATCTAAATTAAACTTAACTCACCTAAATGAATTAATTCATAGGATATAGCTCTGCCGATACCCGTTCCACCTCCGGTAACAATTGCTACACAATTTTGAAACAAATTCGGTCGAAATACAGACATTTTAACAGCTAAAATCTCAAAACTTGCATGCTATATTAAATTGTTTGTGTTCCTTCCTAAGCAATTGATGTGGATGCGTAATGTGTATTCATACTTCATCAAGTATTCCCGGACAGGAAAGGTTATAATACATGTGAATGATTTTCTTATGTAATATGATAAAAGTCCTTCACTCCGCTGTTGCACAATACTTTTTCCAGGCTAGCAGATTAGATTACATTGCCTACCGTACTGAATACCTAAATGCCATTTAAAATGCAACTTCGACTTTAGATACGGCTTTAAAATGGTTCAAATTCAAAGGAAATCAATTCATTTTTGAGAATTCACATATTTTAAAACCGTTTTTATGGAAATTTTACTTATTTAAGGGAAAAGCAACTATAATTATATTACAATATTTATACCTGTAAATCATGGATGCACTGAGATGGGAAAATGAATACCAATGGAATAAAATGCATACTCCTCTTAGTCCTCTTCATACCATGCAATGTAAACTTATGCTTCTGTTAAAGGAAGGTTTTAATTTGCGGAAATAATAAACATTAATGACTAAAAAAACTTGAAAGATTACGCTCGTATTATATACCCCTTATCCATTTTATTTAAACTTTTTGTTAACAAATGTTCCAGTGTCCCAGTTTTAAGCGATATTGATGATTTGTGTGCGCAAGTAATTCAGGTATTTTATACAGGTTGCTTGACAGGCCCTGCGCTGCGTATAATACTTAATTTAATATAGAAATACTTTGCCTTCTAAAGTGACATTTTTTAAATAGTTTTCTTTTACTCTTATAAAGTTACATAATACGAGTAAAATAATTTATTGTATTTTGCGCTTCTCTGCCGTAATAACACTTGATTGAGTAATAACATTGTATTTAATGGAAAAGCAGATTTCATTAAATTTACATACGAATAATAGTTTGATGATCTTCAAATTGCTTTAGAGAATTCAAATTTTTCCACCAAAGGGGAAGACGGCTTTCCAAGATTAGCTTAAACCAAGGAGTTAGCATTTTATTATCATCTTTTATAAAATTGAAAACATTGTCCATTGAAACATAAGTGACGTTTGCAACTTCATGTGGATTAGGATCAATCTGTATATCTTTTTGCAGAAATAAAATGTAGTCGATTTCGTGTTCACCCCATATCGAATTAGACAGAGCTTTGTAATGTATTCGAGTCAAATATCGGAAATCATCTAAGTGAATACTCTGAGATGGAATACCAAGTTCAATTTCTAGTCTTCGTTTGGCAGCGTTTTTCACTCCTAAAGCTTCGTCTTCAATTAATTCACTAGGAAGATTTAAAGGATGACTACAACATGAATTGGTCCACATCAAAGGAAAAGTAATTTTCGATTTTGAGCGCTGCTGAAGGAGTAGCTCTCCTGAAATACAGCAAAATCATCATTAGTAAAAGAGAATTTAAAATAATTACCTATTTAAGGAAAAGTAATAATTGTAAAAATAGCAAAACTGTTTTAACCTTTTGAGTTAAATAGGAAAACGCTAAAAGCTCTGTGAAGTAGTAAAGTGTCCCCATTCCGAACCAAATGACAATTCCTTTTTGTATCGTATCCAGTAACACCATCGTTTTCATCAAGCAAGATACATTCTTCTTCCAAAAGTTGCCTTTGAACCGGATCCAAAGACTCTTCCATTTCAACGTTTGGAGAAGCCATTGACAATGTTCTGCTTGATTTAATTTTTAAACAGTCTGTATTTAAACTTATCACTTTAGAGTAGTGTCTGTGCTGAATTAGAAAGACATTAGAATTGAAGCCCATCATTGAGGAGTAAATTGACACTGAATTTTGATTTGCAGCTTTTCTGACAGAATCTCCTAAAAAGCGACTAAACATACTTTTACCTACTTGTAGCACTACCATTATGCTCGAATATATTTGGTGAACCTTTTGACCTATATGAACTTTTATATAACTATATTTTCTTAGTTAAAAGAAAGATGCAATTTTTAAGATTTCATAAAACTAGGGTAAGGAAGAGTAGCTTGTCTGATATGTAGATTGTAACAGTATTATAACTCGTTAGTGTTTGTAGTTCCCCTCCGACAGATACAAGAAATGTAACAGACTCGTCGGCAGACTATAGGAGGACAAGACACAAAGACTAGTTTGAGACAGTATAAAAATTAAGTTTGATAAATATTATAATATTATGAGTAAAACATGAAAATAAAAATTCTATAATACATAAAAAATGTTCCTTGCTAACTTAGACTAAAACTTGTTAGTGATGAACGCTTTTATGGAAGACACAGCATATAGTTTGGGAACACTAAATTGTGCTGTGTATGTACTTACCAGCACACTGTATAATTCTTACTGTATTGCTTTAACTTTTTCGCGTTCTTTTTCACGTCATACTTTAACTTTTTCAACTTAATAAACTCTGATTTTGTGAAAAAGAGGTTACATGGTTCTCAGGATGTATTAAAATTAAAATTAGCAAAAAGAATTGTAATCTCTGGGAAGGTTTCAGTCTTGTGAATTGGAATTTTTGCTACATCTACTAATCTTCAAACAACGCTTACGTAATGGATTATCAGGTTATCCCACAGCATCGTAAATCGTAATTAATGGTTGTAATATTGTTATATATCTATATAGTAATAATTCGACCATGGTATTAGCACAAGCATTGTTAGAAATCGCTGGGTGATTTTAGCAATGCTATAATAGTGTGTACTCAGTTACTCAGCAATTTTAATTAAACCATGCCCTTTAAATGACAGACTGCACATCAAAATGAATTCGAATTTTCAGTTCCCCGTAGAACAATTTTTACACAGAATGACTGATGATAATCATTAGTAGACTTAGTACTTAAAAATCATAACTCTTGACTCTTACCACCACTTATATTATAAGGATAACCCTATTAAGGAAATTGATTTTATTGGTGTTTAGACACTATTATTAGACAATTATTTACCAAACGTATTTTCCCAAAATATGGTTTTAAATTCTTATTTAATTTCAGCCGCAATGGTGATTGTAATTATACACCATTTTTTCAGAATTGAAAAGCTAAGTGGGCTGTGCTTAAAAGAACTTTAAGGACAGTTTTACAGATAAAATATGCAAGCCTTATACTAATACTCGCTCTGTCCAGCAAGACTTCCAGAAAGTAATTTTTAAGTAGGCTTACTATGAGTTAGTACTTGGTACGTACCGAAAGTTGAAATGTAAAGAATAGACGAAGGCGAAGAGACTTCCTGATTCTTCAACACAGAGAATATAAATGACTGTTTATGCAGCTTTCAAGACCTATTGTCCTAAATTAGAGAATATTACATAACTTCTCATGTCAAGGTTATGTATTAAAGCTTAGGTTGTACTGGTGTACAATATTATGACGACGATGTATATTATGGCTTAATAATACATATATTATCTCATTCTCTGTATATTATCTCACTTCTCACGCTGATGCTTTTACTGTCGTGGAATATTAAATTATGTTTCCTCTTTGTTCAGCCACTTATTTTGTGTTCTTATCATATGCTCTTCATACTTCATACTATTGATATTCAAATTTTCCTTTTCTCAAAGAGCCATAACAATAAGGAAAATTGCCTTGAATCTAATCTTTTAACCTTTTAGATTTAAGATTTGCCAACAGTACAGCATATAAATCGAACATATATAAGATTAGCTAGAAGGAAGACAAAGAATTATGCTTTCAGGGGTAGCTCCGCCACTATCAGATATAGAGGCAGTACATAAAAAGCTTGAAATCAATCTTTGGGAGCTTTATGAACAAATTAGTGCTCCAGTCTTGATTATTCCAATGATATAATAATAATCCCACACGAGAATAAGATTTATTTTTCTTTTATTATGGACACAAATACAAAAGCAAGCCTTAGCAAATAAGCCATGGCAAATATTATAATAACCTACACTTAGTCTCTAGAAGACCCACTGAAAGTTTCATCAAAATATTTCAATGCGTTCGTGATATATAGGTTTATAATACTCATACGCATACTCACTAACTACCCGACTACTTAACTGACAGACAGACATCTCCAAAAAGCCATGTAAGAATTATTATTTCACTTTCTCCAAAAGGCCACATTAGAAATATTATTTCACTTTCTCCAAAAGGCCACATTAGAAATATTATTTCACTTTCTCCAAAAAGCCGTGTAAGAAATATTATTTCACTTTCTCCAAAAAGCCGTGTAAGAAATATTATTTCACTTTCTCCAAAAAGCCGTGTAAGAAATATTATTTCACTTTCTCCAAAAAGCCGTGTAAGAAATATTATTTCACTGTCTCCAAAAAGCCAGTAAGAAATATTAATTATTTCACTCTTTTGCAATACGGGTAAGAAATTATGTTGTTGTGTGTTTCTGTTGTTGTGTTTCTGTTTCCCAAAACCCAAATAGGAGGTGTATTTTATGGTCTTCGATCTCACTGTTTACCAAACGCATGTGAGAAAATTTCAGTTTCTCAAAACATCAGCAATAACATAACATCATTGTTTCACTTAGATTTAGATTTAGAAAACAATTTTTAAAGCCAATCAGTTATCAAATTCGGAAATTTAATAGCTGAATTTTGTAAGTTTGGCCTTCAAAATTCTTTTCTAAATTATTTACAGTGCGGCAATATTTCTTGTATTATTTAAAATTAATATGTATATTAAGATGTATGAAAATAAATTTGAACGCATCACAATATCACAAATTATATGTATGAAATATTATTTGACCGCTTTACAAATTATATGTATGAAATATTATTTGACCGCTTTACAAATTATATGTATGAAATATTATTTGACCGCTTTACAAATTATATATGTATGAAATATTATTTGACCGCTTTACAAATTATATGTATGAAATATTATTTGACCGCTTTACAAATTAGATGTATGAAATATTATTCGACCGCTTCACAAATTAGATGTATGAAATATTTTTTAACCACTTCTCAAATTAGATGCATGAAATATTTTTTGACCGCTTCACAAATTAGATGTATGAAATATTATTCGACCGCTTCACAAATTAGATGTATGAAATATTTTTTGACCGCTTCACAAATTAGATGTATGAAATATTTGTTGACCGCTTCACAAATTAGATGTATGAAATATTTTTAGACCGCTTCACAAATTAGATGTATGAAATATTATTCGACTGCTTCACAAATTAGATGTATGAAGTATTTTTTGACCGCTTCACTAATTAGATGTATGAAATATTATTTGACCGCTTCACAAATTAGATGTATGAAATATTATTTGACCGCTTCACTAATTAGATGTATGAAATATTATTTGACCGCTTCACAAATTAGATGTATGAAATATTATTTGACCGCTTCACAAATTAGATGTATGAAATATTTGTTGACCGCTTCACAAATTAGATGTATGAAATATTTTTAGACCGCTTCGCAAATTATATGTGTATGAAATATTATTCAATGCACGTCTTCTCTCAAATATGAAAATAATGACTGAAAGAAAGACGGAAAGAATGAAAATATGTATGTATGTATGGGGATACATACATACATACTTGGTACATACCGGTAGAGGTACTAATTCGGTAAATACGGTAATAATTATTTTGTATTCACATTCTAAGCATTACTTTTGTTTACCTTTCGTCGGACGAGTTGCCAGACTCAGATGATACCAGATGAGAATGAAAATACTTATTTACTTCTAATACAGTATATAGTAAGGGCTGAACCAAGGCGAACTGTAGAACGACTAGCAGAAAAGGTCAAAGATCAGAGAGAGCTCATTCTCACACTTGACACTAGAAAAAGCTCAATTTATTAAAAAAAAGTTTGACAATGCGTTCATTTTTCTGTTGCACTAATACATCGTTCCAATTCCAAGTCGCATAATATTATTCGAAGTTTACTTTCTTGTGACTTATTATTGATAGCATGTAGGTAAAGTATAGGCATACGAAAAGTAGTGTTTTTTTTAATATTCAACATTTTTTCTATTTATTAAGTTTGGTAATAACGAAATATAACACTACTGTTAATTTCACATTTTATTTCATAATAAGTATGAATATGATGAATGCTTTACGTATTAATTGTGTCGTATTTAATTGGAATACTTAAAAATTAGATTATACTAATGCTATGTGCAATTGTGTACTACTTCGGACTTGGACTATAGGCAGCGTTGGGACCAAGCAGCATTTGACGTTGCTGCATTTTTGTCATTTCTTCCATTTGATGACGCTCTAACTCAAAAAGAGCTGGGGCAAGTAGGAGAGTTGCCGTTGAAAAGAACATCCATGTACACGACCTTGATACTCCATACAATTCTAAAAGTTTACATACACATTCTTTTAACACAGGCTTTGAAACTTTTACCGTATCTAGTTTGAACATACATAAGAATTGACTTACTTTTGACAGATTTGACACTGAAACCCACTGATTTAGACACAACATTGCGCAATCCTTCAGGAAACATTTCTGTCAAGCCAACGAGTCTTTCCAAGGCGGTCTCATCAGCATCCTGCAAGATTTTAATGAAAATCTGCATTAAAATACAGTACACTATTATTAATAATATGTAAAATGTAAGTGTAGATGAGTCAAGGCTTATGCACCCATATTTCCAGCGCTAAGGCTGGAAACAATGAATACAATAGCCTTGACACTGACAGCCTTGGATATGTATGTTCATGAGTGTTTCCGCCTTCGACA
This sequence comes from Yoshiicerus persimilis, assembly GCA_020352615.2. Classification (NCBI taxonomy): domain Eukaryota; kingdom Metazoa; phylum Arthropoda; class Collembola; order Entomobryomorpha; family Tomoceridae; genus Yoshiicerus; species Yoshiicerus persimilis. Next base: position 28,631,906 of record CM036940.2, on the reverse strand, counting down.
TCGAAATAAAGTCCAAAGTCCAGGGGGTAACAAAAAATGCTTATAGAATAAAATGATAACAATAATGGACTTAAGTTATCCCCAAAGTCCCTACTCTACCTCTAAGCGTAAGATTAAATTAACTATAACTTACATCATCAGGAAGATAATCTGAATCCGGTTGTGCTGTTAATGACATTTTGTATTTTCGTCTTTGCAAAGCCTGGTATTTAAATTATTGACTAGTAGACCTCAGTTAAAAGTTCTTTTCTGACTTGAATGTAAATGTAGTCCAAGTCCAATACGTTTTGTTTGTTGCTCTTAAGGAATTTAAAAATTTTGCCTTGATATGAAGAAAGTGAAGAATCTATTTTGATCTTTCGTTCACGTTCCCGTAAATCTTGAAATCGGAAATAAAGTTTTCTAAAAGATACAGACTTCCTGTATCCGTCGTAGGTGAGGCTGAGGCTAATGTCAAGTGCCAATGACAGGTATTTTGTGTTCAACTTCAACTTTTAAGTACACCGGTGTGGTGTTGGCTGCTTTGGTGTTCCGGATTTCATTGACTGATTGAAAGTCTGAATTGAAACTGAAAGTTACATGATCATTTTTTGAGAATATTGCGCGTTCAAATTAGAATGCAAACACATGGCAAGATTTAATTTTCTTCCAGGTAAATAAATAAGTTCGCGTGATAGTACTCTGCAGATAAAAACATGTGTGTGGTTATGACGCCTAATAGGGTGTGAATTTAATTTAATTATTTCAATATAGGAGCAATCCTTTTAGTAACGTTTGAAAATATAAGAGGTTATGAGATTTTCTAGATTCACAGTTATAGAGTATAGGCATCAATTGCAAAGGATGAAGGCGGAGTTTATGGTGTAATCTGACCAATTGCAGTTCCTGTAATATAGTGTGCGTCTTTAAATTAAGGTTGAAAAGCTCCAGTACAAAGCGGCGCCACAGAAGTTGATGCATTTCAATAGTGTACAGGGTGGCATTTATTTTCTAATAATCGAATGTAATCCCTTCCTTTCTACGTGTATTACGTGAAACATATGTAACACCCTGTATCATTATACAACTAACGTGTTATAATG